>OX453035.1:2964400-3524400 GCA_949699805.1 Tromatobia lineatoria
GGATCGTGGAAGAAAGTAGTCATGACAACGGACGTTGGTGAAATTGTGGAATTTATCATTCTGGAAGCTTTTTCGAAAACGTTCACTATTGATTGACACTCAATGCTAATGCACAGATTAAATCAAGGGCAAAAAAAAGGCAATTAAACATTTTGCTGAAGGTGATGACGCATGAATAATTTTCAACCACTCATGGAAACGACTTGCGGGCTTGAGGCCGTTCTGGATCTTTAGTGTTGTGTGAACTAGAGAATGACGAGAAGCAAATAGCTTGTGGTGCGGTGAGTGTGCGAGACAGACGCACTATAAGTTCCTGACCTTTGTCGACAAAACTAGATTATCGATATTATTAAGAATTATTAGCAGTATATAATATGTATGGAAATGAAACTTTTTTTGTCATTTGTAGTCTATATTCTACGCCATTTGATTACAGATATTTCACTGTCATAAATCTCAATAAGGGATGCAATACTTTGTGTGTAACACGTGCATGAACAGCGGTGCTTTCGATGAACATAACACTCTTGATAAATAACAGTTACATTGCTGAGTGGGAAATTGTAATAGAGCAGTAACGAAATCGAATTTTGTGTTTACTGGGTATTTTAAATAAAATTTCATTCGAATAGTGCCCATCCCTGATATCAACTAATAATTGAATAATAGAAAAACAAAGTGAATATGTAGAATTTACCCCGTTCGAAGTTATCCCTGATATCAACTAATAATTGAATAATAGAAAAACAAAGTGAATATGTAGAATTTACCCCGTTCGCTTGATATCCTCAACGTTATTTGGGTATTGACTTATTGTTCCCTCTTGTACGGCGCATAGTACTCTACTGGTTAGGTACATCTTTGTTAATTTGAAACTTATTATTGCAAGCTCACTGTGTGACCATAGGTTGAATAGAATCGATGGGACGTTTTTCCTGTCATATTGTCCCGTAAAAGAATATTCTGATCAGGTCTGATATGACGTGATAGGGCCATATCCAAATTTTCGATGTAACTATATCTGGCCTGATATAATCTGATATGCCCATATATGAATTTTAATATATTCTGACTTGGTTTGACATGAAAATTGGCCATGTCAGGAAGGACCAAGCCTTATCAATTCGATATGCCCATATCTGGTTTGATATGACTTGATGTAGTTTGATAGGTGCATAAATAATTTTTATATATCCTCATACGTCCTGATACGTCCTGATATGGCCTGGTATAACCTTATATGGGTATGTATAGTTAGATATACTCATACAAAAAATTCTGATCAAGTTTGATATGGCTTGATATGTCCTAAAAAAAGGAGCGAAACTGAAAAAGTGGATAAGATCGCCCAGCTTGATTTTGAGTCCCGAGCTTTAACACGAAATCCCGAAAGAAAAGTACGACAGACCGAGTTAATCAATATTCACGTTGAATCCAGTGAAGATACAGTGTGGCGCGCAGTTCGGATGACGTTTCATTTGGAGCGAAAAACGAGCCACTTCTGTTACCCGATAAGACATTCCGACATTTGACAATCGAGAAGAAGACAGGCGTGTGGAAATGGTCCAGTGATTGATAGACATGAGAAAAAAAAACGGTGGAAAGGACCGAGAAAAGGACAGATAAGTAGCGAAACCGTGTGGAGCACGGTGAATGTGAGATGCTGAGGGCGCAATGAGGAAGAAGAAGGATTCAGCAGAGCTGGCCAGAGAGAAGGAGAAATAGAAGAAAAAGAGATAGAAAAGCTGTGGCTGCTGGTGGATCAAGAATAGGGATGAGAACAAGACGGAGTTACGGGGAAAGTTGCGGCAGGGAGGGATGTCGGTTCCGGGCCTGCAGCGTTCTCGGTGAAGGGGAAGTTCAGAAGGAAAGGGTAAAAGAGTTAATTTGGTGTTATATAGAGGAGTAGAGATTCGAAGGAGATTACCGGAACGCTCGGACGGCGACCAAAATGCTGGCTAGCTGCTGCTGCCGCTGCTTTTCCTCGTGTTCACCCCTTTTGGCTCATTCAGCTATCTCTCTTTCGCTCCTGCTTTCCGCTTGCCTGCTCCGCAACCTTCTATCCAAACAGCTCTTCGCCTCTGGTTCCCAGATTAGGGATGACCTCAGGGCGCCTGCCTCTTCGCGGGTTTAAAGTCTCACATACTAGCCCACGGAAGTACCAAAAAGCAGCGATTATATATCACCACAAAATTCATTTTGGTCCACTGCACTTTTATATTATTTATTTTAAGTGCACATGAATTAGACGAAAAAAGTTGGAAGATTACTGAACGTTTGAGCGTAACTACCGTAACCGGGATAATGAAGATTCCGCAAACTGCTATCCAACCAGATGTTCGCGTTCGGCGCTCAGATTAGTTAAGACCAGTGGGTTCCTGCTTTACGCTAATTCCAAATGCCCGAAACCAAAGCACATGAGTAATTTTATGCAGTGATCTCGTGTAAATGTACCATTTCGTAATTTGTAATTCATTGAGTACCCACGAAGTGGACGGAGGGGTTGAAAAGTTTTTCTAGCGCGTGGGCGCGGTTCGGGTCAGTCCTCCACGTTACCATCAGAATCGAAGTTGGGAAGCACGGGGAGAAGTTCTAGATAAGAAGTACGTGACACAGTAAAAGAAAAATCTTACGATTTTGTTGCACCCCCTATGAGACCTATTCCAGGTCCCAATTACTTGAAGACACGTCTATGGGCCGTCCTCTTAAGGGGGATGACCGCGAGGCTCGGAGGGGATAGACTTGGTGGTGCGCAAGGTGCGGGACAGATCGTGTGCGAGTGACAGGTCCGCCATGCTGCCTCTCACTCGCACGTACCAAGCGTGTCGAGATAAAGCTGCAAAGTTCCATGTTTGCAACGTTTCTACATGAAGTACCCTAGGACTACTAAAATTCATCGCTTATTTTCAATCTGCCATTAGAATGAATGTTAACTTGTGCAAATTAGCAACAGATATTTCTCGTAAATGGTGAAGACGAAGGCATTCAAACTTTGCAGTTACACTTACACCATTAATTTCAATGCGTAAACAAAAATCAGCATGTTCTTCTTGATGACATTGTAACGCGCTGTTAATTCTGAATACATCCATGAGTACCTAAGCACTACAAATTTTAAAGATCTTAGGGCCCAAAGATTCCGAATTCATCGATTGGGCCCTTTTGTACATTTCATACTTAACGTTCTCCCCTTTTTAGCTTATTTACCGTCCCTCTTCTCATGCCAGTTTCCACTTGTCTGCTTCGCAACCATCTATCCAACCGGTTTACATACTAAAAAGGCTGTTTTTGTAAATTTAGTAAGAAAATATTCTAAAGATTACGATAGGAAGTTTACTGAGCTCAACAAATATAATGTCGAAATACATTAAAATTTTTTTCGTTTCCCTAACATTGTTAATACATACATATCATGTATAAATCATAGGCAAACGTGACTCCTCGAAAAGTTGGTATGTCGCTGGCGGCGTTGATATATTGATAACGGATGAAATGGAAAAATAAAAAATATTTAGATTCAGTGTGACAGTAGCTCTAGCGCACTCTGTAGATATCAATATCTGTTGATAAATAACGGAGTAGCGGCGATTAAAAACCAAAAATGGGTGTCTTGTCAGTTTTTGGCAAACAAAAAAGTAAAAATAAAAATTTTGATCCGGTTGTAAAATGCGTCGAAGTTATTCACGTGTAGAATATGTGGTTAAAATTTCATAGGCTTCAATGGTTCAGCGGTTCCGGAAAAATCACCGCTGCCGACCGAAAAAAAATTCTTTTCAGAAAAACGCGTTTTAAGTTTCACACACGAACAAATGTTGCTCATAAAAAGTCAGAGCGAAAACTACTGATGTTACCGCAATGTTTTCCTATGCCAGAAATTCTATGGCAAATGCGATATAGAGGGGCAAGTCGGATGCCGCCACATGAGGGCCTGGTTACTGATCCGAACCAGGCCTTCAGGAGGGACTGTCTACCACCATGGAAAGAAAGCATACTCGAAAAAATATCGAAAAGTATATATTTTATATACCAACTATACTTTGGACGAAAAATTTGATATATCGGATATAACTTTTAGTATACTTACAAAGTATATACGATGGTATACTAGTTCATACATATTTTTTGGAAATAGAATATATCGTTTTTATATTCTTCATATAATTCTCAATCCATATTTTTTGTATTCGTAAATATATGTGAATGTATATTTTTTCTATATAACTTATATATATATATATATATATTTATGTAAGAAGATGTTTAAGACTTGAATTAGTTAAAAGAACATTTGACCAAATCGTTTAGATTCTTTGTCGATATAAGAAATCTAGGTGGTTGAGATTTCGTGTTTTTATATTTTATGAATTGATGCATTTTTTATATAGGGGAGAGCGGGGCGATATGGGCCCCCGGGGCGAAACGGGCCTCCCAATTCTGAGGTAGCAACGGAGCATGATGGACTACCCGAATTTTTCGTGAAAAATTAATTTCTTAAAACGAGCTTGGATAGTGAAAAGAAGGAAAAGGAACCTTCAATACGATCTACTGACTGTGGGAAAACGGCCTCCTTGCATGCAACCTTTTGACGGGGCGAACGGGCCTTCTCCCGATGTCGGCCGTTCAGACGTTCTCTGTAGGTTTCGCACCATCTTGCACCCTAGTCACCTTCATCAGACGCTAATTAGTCACTTATTTTATTTTTGTCAGTGAGTAATGAACACGCGCATCAAAGTTGAAAATAATTTACGCGATTGCACTTGTTTTGATTTTGTTGACTTAACACTGTGCATACCGGTGCATTTCAGGCCGTCCGATTCGATTATTTTTCACTCGCCGCGTTCTCTAAGTTCAAGCCTCGAAAATGGGTTCAGCTGTCTCTCGCTATTGGAAAAGCTACGCGATTGCACACACCTATTTGGCAAAACGCGATTATTTGAATTTAGAATTTAGCAATTTTCGAGGTAGCCCGTTTCGCCCCACAACATTTTTCCTCCCCGGATGGCTACCCAAATTTCAGAATGCATCATTCAGGCAACAAATGAAAAATGAACGCTCTTAGAAACATTAAATTCGGCATTGATTGCTTATTTCAGCAAGAAACGTGAGTGCCAGCACAAAACACTGCCGCGATTTGAATTTACTGCACGAATTGAGCTGTCCGTTTCAGAGTGAAGTACGATATACGTAACGAATGTAAAGGGTGCGGTACTGGGCAGTTGCGAAGAAAAAAAATAAAAAAAATTTTTTAAGTGATATTTTTGTGTTGCCCGTTTCGCCCCACAATTTTTTTTTTCGCGGACGCACTCTAAAACCAGATGGAACATTATTTTTGGGTTAATCAGCTAATTTATGCAATTTTTAGTTCCCTATCGCCGTTTTTTTCTTAAGGGGCCCATATCGCCTCGCTCTCTCCTATATTTGCCAGATGTACATACTAACGATATACTGACCCGGGCCGACCCTGTCATAGTCATAATGCCTGCAGACCGAGGGGATCCGAATAAAAAAGAAAAAACCACCCCAGATTTCACTTTGGTCTCGTATAGACCATTTTCCGCATCTCTTATTAATTTATTTCGCTCTCATACGAATTAAGCTAGAAGAGTAAAAAAATTGCCGCGCGTTTGGGTGTGACTTCGCTCGATCTTGTTCCTAGGTCACCACCAAAACCCGAATCAGGAAGCACAACGAGGGGAAGTTCCAGATAGGAAGAATGTCACAAATAAAAAAATGTCTTGGCCTTTGCTGCGCTGGGGGAAGCGTCGGAACGTGCTGGTGTCTGGCTTATCTATGAAATATGTATGAAAGCCACAATATGTTGTCCTAGGGAGAAAACGAAAGCGCGCAGAAAGGCAGGTTGGGAACTGCAAGCTCGTAAAACAACCCGGAGAGTGATGCGCCGTGCGCCTATGAGCACCAAGTTTAATCAGTTTTAAATCGAGTTTAAAAGTTTAGTCGAACTTTCTCTCTATCGTGGAGACAATTGGTTTGCTGCCTGTTCCATGCCTTGCGCGCCATCTACCCTTGGCATCGCTTCATCACTATCTCTCTATCTACACCGTGTTTCTTCGTCTCTGGTTCTCTCATTATCTTGTAGCTGACTCTTCTTCTACGACTTCGCCTTTTCGCTTTTTCAACGGACTTGACAAAAAAACACTCGGTTACTTTTTTGTGATCAGAAGATCAACGTAGTCCAGTGTGATTGAAGCGATATGACATATCCGCAAAAACTGTAATTGTTTTTACTTTCAACGGGAAAATGATGTAATGAAAGGCAAATTGGACTTTTTTTTTCGTCGCTTCTCCAATTAATTGGAGAAAACGAGGGTCTCAAATTGTAGTGCTTAGTACTAGAAATTTCAGTTCTCAGTACTATAATAGCATAGCAATTTAAAACCTGTTTGAATTTTTGGCGTTGCTCATAATGCTCATTGCAGGAATGGATCGTATGTGGCATAGTAAAAATTATAAATTCTGTAGTTAGTAACGCAATGCAGAATAGTAAACTACAGAATCCTACGTTGCATTAAGATATATTTCGTTATTGTGACGGTTAACATCATGGTTTTAGTTTTCACTATTCCCCATACAAAAATTCCTTAAGAATTGAGCTTACTACTACATAATATCTTTTTATATAACTACGAACATAGTAATTATTCTTTTATTGGGAAAGTAATAAGACCTGTAAAGGAAGCAATAAATGTTACGGTTAATTACGAAAAATTCATAAAGCACTATAATTCACACTAATATACATTGTTATATTTAACAAATATATCTTCCTGGCCTGTACGAAAAATTCCATTTATTTAATACTATTTCGTTTGCGGACTGCATAAATACTTTTATCATTTCTACTCTCCATGTCATTCTTATAATTCCACATAAGATTGAAACAATAACTATTAAATGTCCAATCGAATATTTAATTGTTTCAATGCTACATGAACGTTTGACAATTATGCGTAGAGTTGAAGTAACATAAGCAGTGTTGCAGTCAGCAATTGAAATGGTATTAAATGAATTACATTCTTGTATCGGCCAGAAATATACATTTCTTAAATGTAACAATGTGTATATTAGCTTAAAATATAATGCTAAATACATGTATCCTTCGATTCTTAAAAATAAGTAGTATGAACGTAGTTCACACGTAATATACGCGTGTGGAAGGAATAAATATATAAGAAGCTTACAAATAAAAAATACGTCAGTTCTAGGTATTTTGTTATTTATTCGATGATTATTCAAATTTACAGAAAGTATTTCGCGACGTACTGATATCCGTCACCCAAACGCGTTTTATAAGTTATGAAACTACTTCGTATTGTCGCCCACGATAAGTATTCATAGTTTGGGCTGCTGCTCTCTACTACGCGGTATGCTTCAAAATGCACTTCATAATAACAACTGAAACGCTGCGCAATTGCGTTAACATTACCGTTTTCTTGTAAAATAAGTTTTTCAATTGTAAAAAACGTCGGGCCATTTTCGCAAGGTTTAATTATAATAGAGGTGAGCCTTATTAAATTACCAAAGTAATTTATCAACTTCATTTCAATAACGTGTTCCTTGGCGAGATTGTGTATGAGAGAGTGTGGCAGTCCAGCGCAGAATTTGTCATAATCGGGCAGTGAGCGTAACAGGATTCGATGTCAATACCAACTTGACTCGTTGGTCGTCAGGACGCTACTGAACTGCCGAGTGCATCTTTCGAACACGATTCGACGCGTTTTCAGCAATAATAGTCAAATATAGGGTGATTTCCTACAACCATAGTAGCGTTCGCTATATGATCGCTTATATGTATATACTACGGTGATCAAAAAAAATTATTATGCTGCGTAACACCGAAACCCATCCTATATAATAAACAGACCGAACGCTGCGCTGCATAGCGCTTTTTACTATGCCACATAGCACTGCGATTTATGTTAGAAAATAATGGGCAAAATCACTATGCCGATATACAGTACACATAATACTTTCTTACACAATCTACCATGTACATGATACAAATCCGTTGAACGGATAGTATTAACTGAATAGATTCTTATAGAAAATGTAGAATTTCTTATATTATACTAAACGTGAAACCAAACAACTGCAGTTGCAATCCACTCTAAGTAAAACCATAACCAGCAAAACATAATTTACTATTCGTATAACGCTGTGAACAATATAGTTTACGAAAATTTTGATCTTGTAATTATTAGTACGTTGCATAGTAATAATTGTTATCCGTTCAGTATTTATTCGTATATTTATAGCATAATGTAAAAAAGAATAGTATTTAGTGCTAATTCAGCGAACCCCGTTTTCTCCGTGTTCAAAATTTGCAACGGACTCGGCGAAAAAACGTTTACGTGGTAATCAGGAACAAATGGGGTGCGGTCTTGTTTCTTTCCTCCCTCCCTCCTCCGATTCAAATGAAATAGTGCACTTAATTTTCATAGAGAACATTTAATTGCCCGTGAAGAAACATTAACGTAGTGACCGTACAATACAGAACCAGTTTGGTTTTCGAACATACTTGAATGTTTTCCTTGAGGTTGAGATCATTCAATAAAAAGATAGTACTGAAAATCAAGTATTTCTTTCCATTGGCGAAGATTGTCGTGAATCGATGAATTCTTTTCTTTTGGTGACTGTGATTGAGGTGATGCGAAACATATACGGTAAAAGGAAACAAAAACAGTAATTCAATTCACTTAGAACGGTACGTTGTTGTGATGACAAGCAAATTGGGTTTAGCCTTGTTTCTCTGGTTTTGGCTTTTCCATTATCCTCTTTGTATTTTCTTGTACGACTTTGTCCCGCCGTCTTAGCTTAGGACTATTTTTGCAAAACCACTTAACTGCTTTTTCACGATGGAATTATCAACGAACGTCACCGTGGTTAGAGCTACGTGACACGTCTTGCGGAATCGTATACGCGCAAACAAAAACTCTAGTCCAATTCACTTAGAGCTAGTTAATGTTTTACTGACAAGGGAATAAAGTTTGACTTGGTCTACTGTACAGTGGAAGCATATCTACATTTTCTCGAATATGAAACGTCTCTGAGTGAATAGGATCAAGAGTTCCTGAAGGTGTGAAACATTACCTTAAGTGTTATGACTTTCAAATGGTAACACATCGAAACTGAACTGAAAACATAATGGAAAAATTGGCATTACTTTACACTGTCTACTTATCATTGTTCAATTACAATTATATTATTCAAAAATGTAAATGTAAAAAAGGCAATCAACGTAGAAGGAATTTGTTTAAACGTGCTAAACAACACTGTTATAAATGTTACTTTTCGTAATTTGTATTTAAAAAATTAATTACCTAATCGACGAATGGTGTTCGATCAAATATAAATATTTTTGAAGCGATCGTTATTAAAAAACCAACGGTCAACATTACGATAACTGTTCTGTATTTTCACCAAGGTATATGTTCTGTTTGGCAACGTAAAATAATTTACACAATACTCGCGTTATATGCTCAATTCTATGAATTCTGATATTTATTCCATTTCGTGTACATCGTAGAAATGTGATGGATAGCTTAGTTGAAAAGAAGAGCATTCAAATGTATAAAGCAGAGTATTGCCAGAATTCGCCTTTCAATGCACATTAATGACTTTCCTCCGAATAATTAGTCCATCACAAATTAAATGTTACGACTTTCGAATGGTAATACATCGACACTGAACCGAAAACATAATGGAAAATTACCATTACTTCATACTGTCTATTTCTCATTGTTCTAGTAAATACAATTATATTATTCAAAGATGTGAATATAATAAAGCCAATCGACGTAGAACGCATTTATTTAGACGTGCTAAACAACACTGTTCTGAATGTTACTTTTTGAAAAAATGAAATGCAACTTTAAACATAACGGATTGTTCGATATCTCTTGTCACAATATTTTAGATTCCCACCACCCGGAATTGCCTGATGAAATGAACTGGCAGTTTTTACAGCTGATAAAGATCATTATTTATGTTTATTTTACCCTATTAGAGAAATCGGAAAACTTTTCCGAATTGACTTTGAAACTAATCGCCATTTCCACGCTCGGAGAGCGAAGCCATTTCGGCCATTATGATCAGCCAACTTCGTCGTCCGACCATATATACTGGCAAACGATGAGGGAGATTGGAACGAGTAAAAGGAAAGCGAGAGAGAGAGAGAGAGAGAGAGAGAGAGAGAGAGAGAGAGAGAGAGAGAGAGAGAGAGAGAGAGAGAGAGAGAGAGACATACGCATTCACAAAGAAGCTCTGCGGTTCCTCGAGTAAATATCGGCGTAAAACAATTTTACTTGGAATTGTTTAGCAAGATGTGACTCTGACGCGGTGGTGTGCGCAATGTTGAGAGGCTGAAGGTAGTATAGTCTCAGCGAGTGCGACGGTACTCGGTAATCACTGTTCATCGGCACTCCGGTCACGATCGATCTCAACCCACCGAAAACATATTTTTCCGTTGGCTATATCGAGCTTTGCTTTTTTTCTGTTCGATCGCTGTTATTTGTATTTAATACGAACGATTTATCCCGGAACCGGAGATTAAATATTTTAACCATCTACAGTGAAGCACGTGCCTCATTCTAATATAATCAGGAAAATACGGTTAACGCTGTACGGAACGATCCAAATCGAATGTCGGGCCTTGTCATCGATAAATTGTGTTGAAATGATTGGCGCGCCAACGCGATAGACATGCAAATTAAGTTTGCATATTTGTCTCGCCAATATGATAACAATAAATTTCTCATGGAAAAAGTGAGACAAACAGCATGAAATATATGATGACTCGAAAAAATTAAACCCTCCATGAGCCTCCTGTTGAAATTTTTATGAAATTTACAACATTTTTACTGTGCCAAGGTGTACGAAGTTCACAAACTAAGTTCAGTAAATTTTTTTAAGAAGAAGGTATTGGTTATTGGCGACCAAATTAGTTATAAGAGAGTGTTCTTCTTTTTGATACGTTTCGGCCCATGTGCGGGTCCTCTTCAGTATTTTTTATTGCTTAGTTCTGTAAATAATAACAGCTTTGTTAACAATCTATGTGTTTATAATGTGTGTCTTATGAACGCAAATTAATGTGATTGCACGGTGAGAAGAATATGGCAATAATCCCTCGACTCAACATAGCAATCGAGTTATATTCCGGTTTTCTGGCGATTTACGCTATACGCAGCTATCTTGTTACTATGATCATGGTAACAAGATAGCTATTCATAATCATCGTAACAAGACAGCTGCGTATAGCGTATAGCGATATAGGGTAAATCGCCAGAAAACCGGAATATAACTCGATTGCTATGTTGAGTCGAGGGATTATTGCCATATTCTTCTCTCCGTGTGTAATTGATAAGTAATAAATCCAGTTGAAATCATTAATATTAACTTATAATTAGAAAAAACTTACGAAAATCTCGTCATTTTCAAAGGAGAATCAATTAAAGGTGGCCTGATTGTGTGGTCATGTCGTAAATATTGTAAGGTTAATCTAGCAAAAATTTTTCAGAAATTGAAAATTATTTTCAATTCAAGGTCAAAGAGTATAATGTCAACGTTGGTAAAAAGAAGGTTAGTTAGATAAGTCATACTTGCATATTGTTGGTAAAAAATTTCATTTTCATTGACAGATGTTGATAAAATTGAGTGCTTAGTAGAATGAAATTGTGGCTATGCAATCAGGCCGGCTTATGAAGTCGATACAAGAAATAATACATTGATTAGTAGTAGTAGTAGTAGTAGTAGTATTTATGTGATCCTGGAACGAATTCCAATCACATCAATTTGTATTCATAAGACACACATTAAAATAACATAGATTGTTAACAAAGCTGTCATTATTTATAGATCTAAGCAATAAAAAATACTGAAGAGGACCCGGACATGGGCCGAAACGTATAAAAAAGAAGAACACTCTCTTCATAACTAATTTGGTCGCCAATAGCCAGTACCTTTTTCTTAAAATCATTAATTGCGGCCACAATATTCCTCACTTAAGTTCAGTAAATCACTATTCATCTTTATCGTACAATAAAATTAATAAACGTTATTAATTTAAATATACCCTTGTTGATATTGAACAAGCCTCAGTCCTCTCTTAAATGAGACATGGCACATAGAAAATTGAAATATAGAAGACTGTAGCCACCTTTCCAGCATTCGGATTGGTTGTCGATGGCTTCGACATAAAGCCAACTTCAGACAGTCATAATGGTTGCAGGATTACGTGTGGCGCCCTTTTTGAACTGCTGTTTTACTCGCAAGTGTGAAATCCAATACATTTTTTTTCCGAAGAAAGATTTTTACTTCTTTCTATCATTTTTCTTCGTAAGAAAGAAGACTTACCTCATCGAAAGTCGATTATATAGAAACACTGAAGCAAAAATAGAGTCACGTTATATCAGGAATGGTATAAACATGAAAATTTCATGTTCAGCCATAAGAAGAGACAAATGAAAGGAAAAGAGTGCAAGCGAAGGAAGCACGATGTTGCCAGTACGTAAATAATAGTGAAGATTTTTTTTACAGTAGAAGTTTTTTAATATACCATTTATTGAAAATCGAAAAACGTATTATAAATTTTATTACCGATATTTGCAAAAGAAATTTGCTTGACCGTTCTGTTCTTAAAAAAAAATGTATTCGCATGTGAAAACAATTACTGTACGTATTTTTGAGGCAAAGAAACTGGTATGAAAAAATCATAGATATCTTGTGCAACTCTATTGTGAATTGCTCTGTAAAAATATAGCAATGTACAATAATGTGCTGTTGGATGTAATAAAAATGCTCTGAATGACAAGCCCAAGGGCTAGGATTCATTCCGATGGGAAAATGTCGAAAATACACGAAACGAGAAAAACAGAGTGGAAAAGTGACGCGCCGAGGGCATAAGGTAGTTTCAGAGACCAATTTAAGGGAGCAAAATATTGGCAGGAATATCTCGTATCGGAATAGCGATATGTCTCCACGAATAGTTATGAAGTATTTTTTTATAAACTTTTTCGACACACTCAACTTCTGTCGTTTTCCTTATGCGTTTTTACATGACTGTTTCCAATCTCATCGTAGTTCTTATGAATATTAAAATGACGAGATTTGTTTATGAGTCGACCTGGCATCGATCGGGAAAACTAGGAACGCTCTTCGAATTTATGACGCCCCGACAAGTATATTACGATATATATTCTACACTTTTTTCAGTCGGACTCCGGGATATTTTTTTCTGTCAGTCTGTTGTACTACCTGCAATGGGCGTCTGTGATGATTTTCAGATTTCATTATATTTCGGAAAGTATTAGTGGGTATATTACGATATATATTTTACACTTTTTTTAGTCGACCTTCCGGATATTTTATTTATTTGTCAGTTTGTTTTACTACTTGCAATGTGATGATTTTCAGATTTCATTATACCACGGAAAGTATTGGTCTCTTAGAAAATTCTTAAATCATTTACTTCTAATTTTCCATCTCCTTTCGAGTGATGTTCAAGTCATAATTTTTACGAGAAAGGAAGTCAATTAATCGCAAAAAAAGCGATAAATAATTTATTTAAATAAAAACACACTTGTGATTCTGCTCTCAATTTCATAAGATGTTCCGCATTGCATGAAGATCACTCCTAGGTACCTGATGTACGGCTGTGAGGTGATGGTGCATGCTCCCGCGTCGACAGTTACCGTCTCCAATTGCTTCCTGCTCGAGAAGAGCACAGCTTCAGTCTTGTGATCAGCCAGTTTTAGTCCGGCTGAGCGCATCCATCGCTGCACTCCATCGTACGAGTCAGCAAAGATGCGAATGCTTTCTTCCAAGTGCTTCGTGACGATTTTGAGCCCCGCATCGTCCGCAAACGCTATCATCTCTGCCTCTGGCGGTATTGTTTTTTGACAGCTGGTTTTTCAGATGGTCTTAAGGATGCAGCAGCTTTAGTGAGGGCCTTCGCATCCTTAACCTGATCGTTTAGTTTCTGACCATAAAGCCATTCATCGGGGATGCTAGCCTCTAATGTTGACTTTATGTCCTTATCGAGACTTGGGGTAATGAACGATTTCCTCGCCACTGATTGTTGATGAAAGACATCACTTAAGATCCTTCCAGCGTCCCAGAGATATTTCATCACACTAATCTGATCAATCTGCTCCGATGAACTGTTTGATAACAGTGATATGGCTGAACTTAATGACGATAATGCTGAACCTACGCAGTTCTGTGTCTCAGTTAAGTGTTGGTCTCTTTTTTTGGCGATATCAGTCAGGTGGCGTTGAATCTCCAGGTTAACTTTAGGGGCTTCAGTTCGGAAATCCCCGTCTCTTGCATGTTTTGTAAGCAGGGCTTTTCTAACCTCTTCTGTTGAGCCGTTAGACATCCAGCTTTCCCACCATTTTTTCAGGTTATCATTTACTTTGACAGGTGTATCTGTGGCGGGAATTTCTTCGCCCAGTACTTCGCGAAGTTCATCATCCAAATCGTACTTGTCCTCTCCAGTAACCTCTCCTTCCTCGGGTGCCTTTATGCTAGGTGGTTCTTTGCTCTTGGTATCATCGACCTCTGTGATCGTCGGTGTTTCTGTACCCTTATTTGGTACTACATTTTCCTTGTTGGAAAAGTTGTCATTTCCTGTAATAGAGATTAGATAGCCAATATTATACTGGTAATCCGGTATCAAGAATTTTCATTCTTTTATAACAAACATGTATTTCGTGTGAAAAAAATGCTCTCAGAATAACTTATTTTCATGTTCACATAGAACTAGGTTATGTTGGTGTGGAAATAACCTATGTGATAATTCGTATGAAAGATGCACACCATTTACTTACGTGGAATATTTTGCTATCAAAAGAATATTAAATCTTACCTTTCTGTGGATCCACAGATTTTGCTGCTGTAGCCTAGAATTCTTGTTGTGCTTTTACTAGCTCCTGTACGCTTTTTGCGAGGAATTCAATTTGGTTTTGCAAGAGTCATTCTGACAGCTTGGGAGATCTACTTCGTTCACTTGAACGTGATCGGGAACGTTTTTTAGATTTTCCCATGTCAGGATAAAAAACTTTTGTTATTATGCAGTAGAAATAAACAATTTTCCTTCAGCAATATTAACTCACGTCCGTTGTCGTTGACACAACAAAACAATATGAGGCCGCAGGGGTGCGTGTCGGGCGGTAGGGAGTACTTGCGCGAAAAGTATTTGAATTTAAACTCTAAACTTTATGTAGTTGACACGTACTTGACCGTACTACATGTAATCAATGAATTAATCATCGAAAACGAGACACTTAGTATAATAAATCTTAATTTTCGAGTTGCACAAAAAAATTTTTTTAAGTAGTTCAACTGTAATGGAAAATGTCAAATTTTCACTTCACGGAATATGTCTATCATTAATAGAATGAAAAAGAATGCTGAGTTGAAAATTTCGTTATTTCTAACCTTGAAGAAAAAATGTTGACGTTCTACCAAACAATTACCTAACATTTTTTTTCCATAGAGATAAATGTAAAACGCAAATCCAATAGACTTTAGCCCAAGGAAAATATAAATGTTGTTTTTTTACATCCTAGTTTCGATATTGAGATCCGATAGAATTTTAGGAAAGAGGGTTTAGAAGGTATAGTGATAGCGATGAAAGGTGTACAGTGTTAATCACGAGTAATCGCGGCTTCCGTCGGCGTCGATTCGACGCGCTTGGAAACGGTGCGGAAGCCGGTTAGTTAGATGCGTTATACGGTAGATACCTAACCGGAATTGCCAATATGTCGGTTAAGCCAGTGTGGCCAAAGTTCCGTAACGAGCCCGAAAATCGGGTTCAACGTGACTTTGCGGTAACTTCGTGTCGAACAAAAATCGATCCTCATGAAAATTTATCGCTTCTATGGCCAGCTTCACGTGTTGGCACGCGTATACTTTATAAAACTAGCCATTTTTATTTTCCGCCTCTGAGTTACATTTCAACGACGATTAAAAAAATTCGATATTACGCATACGATATTGTCCATGGTTAAAAATATAGTCATTAGTCACGAACAAAATAGTCATCTTGCAACGAATTGTAATGAACTCGAGGGTCGCAAACGATTCAATTATTCAACACATAAACATTTCTCGGTCCTCCGACTTTTATATATTCCTTCTGGACGGTGAATCGGAGAACTATTAACGACCAGGAGTTGAATATTTATCGTCTTCTTTATACTTCAGTACGACATGCATATACAATGGAAAAGAACCGCAAAGTCGCAATTAAACGAGTGAAGATATTTTCTCTTTCCAGTGAAGTACTCGCAGAATTGAAGGTAGTTATGTCAGGAAGGCAAATCAAACTGATGTCCTCGATATGTCGGCCTGTTGTAATTGAGCTATTCAGCTTTACTTTTCTAAAATTTGGATGGTGCTTATGGATAAATTGAATAAATAATGCATACTTCATAATCGATATTTTCACATGGCACTTACGAAAGTGTTGGCGAAATTTATCTTTCAATTGAGAATTAGTATACTCAGAGTATGATAGAGAAGAGATAAAAAGTACCGAGATTTCGAAAATTATTTACGAATTTTTGCGAGTCATAAAAAAATAAGGTCACGGGACACATGTTGAAGTAAAGTAGCTGTCATCCAATTTTCAAAGCACCCTATATAACATATTATGTGAAGTACATGTGTATGTACTCTAATGATCGAACTAGAAGTCACTTAAATTTTCATCCTCATTATTTCGTAATATGTTTCTTCATACATATTTCGTTTCTTCTTGCCTGATGTCTCGTCATAATCGTTGACATTTTTTATTATTTTTCATTACACGGATTCTGATATCCCAGTTCTGACACCAATGTAATGAACGAACTAAATGTTGACATGGATCTTGTTGGTGGGGTAAATAACATTAATAACAAGCACTTCCATCAATGCTTACGGTTTTCGCGGTCAGAATTTTTATCAGAATTTAAGGCGTCCATTTATCCCAATCGTTGTGTACCGTGGGTGGGGGTCAAAATAGCGAATGACCTAAACAGTGAATGGTTAAAATAGTGAATTTCGAAAATAGGAACGTCCAAATTTAGAATGGACATCATTATGAAATTCGCTATTTCAGCCATTCGCTATTTTGACCATTCGCTTTTTCGACCATTCGCTATTTTGACCATTCGCTATTTTGAACATTCGCTATTTTGACCATTCGCTATTTTGACCTCCATCTTATTACAATGCATTTAAAATAGCGACTGATAAATATGGCGAATGGCTGAAAAATCGAATTCCATAATTATGGAAAAGCTACATTCAGACGACCCTTATTTGTAAATTCGCCGTTTTAGCCATTCGCTTTTTGGTCATTCGCTATTTTGACCCCCACCCCAAAATGCAATATATATGAAATGTACATATGAAATTGCTGTATGAATCGACTGCAAAGCCTTCAACTTCCGAATTCCGGTAAAGACCCGATAAATCAGTAATCGACATAAAACGATAATAAAATAATTGCCGAAAGTAATAATTAAGTCTGGCGAGTGATTTAGAAGTGAGGACATCATTCTCGTGATAGCTCCGCGGCGATATAGACAACCTCCGGGGAATCGTGAATCGAGATAAAGGGAGATGGAAAGTGGGTCCAAAGAAAGAGCAACGCGGTCTTAACTGCCTTGCTCGACATATAGGATCACCGCGAGAGAGAGAGAAGAATGAGTAGAAGAGCAAGCGGAATAAGAAAAGACGAATAAGAAGAAACCGAGGACTTTCTCTACAGTATAGACGCGAGTATTCGACATGGGTAGGCGGGTAACTCGGTGTGTTAGCGACCCTCCCTTTCGTAATATCAATAAAGTATTTCTTGTCCCGACGTCAGCAGCCGCAAACCCATTTACTACTCCCTCCCCTCCGAACCCTCCGAGCCTCAACGACTCTCCCGTATCGCGTCCACTTTCCTCTCTCCCTTTTCTAGCTCGTTCTCATGAGTTTCCATACACCGTCGCATCGGAGGTGGCGGCACTCTCGCGCCTTTCCGTCCTACACACTGATACACACTTTCGACCCTTGTCACTCCCGCGGTCCAACTTCACCGACGCCCTCTATCAGCCGTTTCCCATCGCCACTCGTCTGCCTTTTCTTTTCTACACAGATAGGACACAATCGTACATCATTTTATCATCCGCACATGGAGCGAACGTCCAACTGCGTATACACAGAACAGAGCAAATGCTCACGAGGACCTATATAACCAGCCACAACCGTGTCCGCGCCATAGGCAAGCAACCAAGCCTGGGACACAATCGTAGATCGTTTTATCATCCCTGGCACACGGTTAGAGATCCGTACTGCTAGCAATTCTCCTGTTCCACCGTCTGCTATACTAAACCGCTACACTGCACTACAATCTGTGGGAAACTGTGTACTGTATGTATGTCTATATTTACACTGTGGCAACGTCGGGAGCCAATGTCGTATCGGGTGACTCCTGAACTCGTGTATGCGTAAGCCAAACACTCATGGTCTTCGTGATGGCGCTGTGTTGGTCACACATACTCAGATGTGTGGTTAGCACACGCTTGCCAGTGTATACGGATAGGACACGATCGGAGACCACTTTCTCATATGCATGTTTGGGTACATGGACGATATGTGGCACCAAAGTGGGCGTGTATATTCCATATCAGTCACGAGAAGTTTATTTTTATGTTTATTTTTCTAAATCTTAGGAAACTCGCGTTATGGCATTTCACAAATTCATTTTATTAGTCTAGAGAAATAGATGGGGCATTTCATCCTGCTTCGACCCAGGGCTGACCCTCGACCTCCTAGTTCGAACATCATTATGACAGGTTTTTATTTTTTTCTCTACATGCTGATTTATTTACATATTTATTTTTTTTCAATTGACATATCGAGTGCCATGATTTTGAAATCTGAACGAATTCCGAAGGATACTTTGTTGAATCACAAAGATTTCTAACCCATAGTATATAAAAAAATAGAAAAAACATCAATCGACCATCGGCGACTTTTGTCAAACATTTCTGTTCGTATACCGAAATGCGTAACAAGTTTCAGAACTTTTTTAGATTCTTAAATTATGGCATGCTGGTGCTAGAATGTGGCTTGTATCGTGCTGAAATAGAGTCTTAGTTCCTAAAAAATCTTGGAACATTCTAAAAAACCAGTTTTTTGATAAATAAACGTTTGAACAGTCGCCTAAAATAGATTCACTTTTTTTCTATTTATTTATAATTTTTTTGAATCAAGGAAGCTTAAAAACTATAAGAAGAAAAATCTCGCCCACTTTGGTTATAATGTAGAACATTTTTATACTTAACAAAGTATTTTTCAATTTTTTTTATTTATTTCTAAGCTATGACATTCGATAAGTCACTTTCAAGAAATATTTTTTAAAAATTTGCATAAAAAAAGGAAAAAACGAAGCCTGGTGCATTTAAGGGCCTAGCCAATCCTACAAAAAAATAACGAACCAATTTGGGGAAGCGATAGTCAGACCTACTCCGAATTGGTATGGAATGCCCATGTATTGTAACATAGCTGTCATAATATAGACGTCGGCGGCTTTGCAATAAATATAGGCGTCGCGAAGTGAAAAAAATGAAATCAAAATTAGAAAAAAAGGAACCACAATCGCAGGCTTTGACTTTTCTCTTCGAGATTTTTTTTCCACATTCAACATAACATTTAAAGAAAGATTACGTGTGGGATTTGCGATACACTGTGAAAAAAAAAAAAAATGATTTTTAAATTTTGAAAAAAAAATAATTTGACTTGATATTTTTATTTAAGATAAAAAGTTGAGCGATGAAAAAAATGTTCGTCGTGATCACCTGAGAAATAATGTTACAGGATTTGGGAAGGGAGTATCCCCTTAATTCGAAATCTCATTTTACTGTGAAATCATTAAGAAAAAATTTTTTTAGATTAGAAAAAAACCCGATATTGTCTCAAAATATTAAGTTCAAGAACGATATCGAATTTTTCAAATTATTGATCTGGTGATATTTGCAATATTTTTCGAATGGAATTCAAGACCACTCCGGAGAGATTGTAGTTTTTAACTGTTTTGCGACTAAATGTAACAGAATTTTAATACCTCCAGAAATATTTTTCTAGATATGCATCTACTGAAATTATGTCACCACATTTTTATGAATGACCCAAATTTTTTTTAAAATTCTTGCGTGTCCGATATGGAATGCCTCGTATGTTCATTTCATAGTGTATAATTCTACATATTGTGGATGTACCTACTCCTCTCGCTACTCTTTCTCTTTCCTACACAGACAAAACTTGAGCTCCGTTTTCCCGGTCGTTTGTGTTTAGTGCGCTAGCCGAATGGTTGGGAGATACACGAAAGCACAAGGGTAATTTACCTCGCTTGCAAATCGAATTACTTACACGAGGATGGATTCTACAGCGATTTCGGTGTGTGTAACAATCCTCTCATAAAAAAGACCTGATACATCGAAAGTCGCAATATCGAAAACTGAAGCCGCCCATCTAACATTCTGATTGATTGTCGATGCCGTCGACATAAAGCCAACTTCAGACTGTTACAATCACTGCAGGATTACGTATGGCGCGCTTTTTGAATTGTTGTTTCTTCGCAGTTCTGAAAAAGAGTACATTTTTCTTTCGTAAACAGATTTTTTTTTTACTTTCATTTTTCTTCATGAAAAAAGGCCATAGCACGTTGTTCAAGACTGTGTGATTTTATTCACAGCGTTGGTTGCTCAAGCAGTCGCTGTTCGTCAGCAGTTCTCTCACGCTCGGAAGATCGGTAATGCGTACTATCGTGAAGCCGATTTTGCGCGCTCTTATCAGTAGTCGTTCTGCAACGGGTGCAAGACGATCGGTTTTCTCAATCGTTCTACTCAAGTGCCGTCTCAACATAGACTTTTCAAGTTTGGTCTTCTCACCTCGGCTAATCTCAACTAGCGTCTCCTCAACGGTATTTTCACGCAGCAATACGTGATACAGCACGTGTTGCTGACGGTTAACTCACGCGGAAGGTCTCGTACGGTTCGGTAGTTTTGTAAATGATCTAGTGAGCGCCGATTTTTTGCAGCACACGTGATGCAGCACGTATTGCTGATATTCACCCAGAAAAACCGTTCGCGGAGTCCGAATTTATATAATTGTTCTTCATCGGTTCTATTTTATGTTATCACAAATGAACTTTCTCATCGGTCCGCTCATCGGTATTCTCATCATTTGATTGAATTTGTGTTTCTTCAATGTGTATCAACGTTGATACGAATTTTTGTTCACGCCATTTAATTTCAACCATCAACGGCATTATTCAACACACATCGAAAGTCGATTATGTCGAATCACTAAAGCAGAAATATTCAGGTAAAGTCACGAATCGCACGGACATCGAAATCCCCCATGGAAATAAAGTAGAAAGAAAATTATATTTTTCGATGTATTGAAAAATGCATTAAAAATATACTTGAGATATATTGTTTATATTTATCATATATGTAAAATACATAAAAAATAAACGTGATATATAGTTCGAATTTATATGGAATATCTACTTTTCCGTAAAAAAATATCATTCTTGAATGTAGAAGATGTATATCTGAAGTATATATTTTATATGCTTCGTATGAACTTCATGTATACAACCAAGATACATCTGAAGTATATTGGATATGCATGTGAAATATACGTAAACATTACATTGAATCTATTTTCAATATATTTCATATATTTCCTGAAATTATATTTAAAATATATTTGAAATACATATTGAATGTATACCAACTGTACATTCAATATGTTTTGGATATATTTCATGTAAATAACATTGCGTTATTTTCCATTTTATAAAAAATTTATAATATAGCAAATTTGATATTAATTTCTCTTTTAATGCAGTGTTAAAATTATATATAAATTATTCGAACTATTATTTAGTAATAAATCAACTTGTAATCAACGTTTTCTTTAGAACAAACAAATTTTCTGTCTAATTTCAAACGCATGAGGCATATTTTCTTCGCTGAAGGTTTTATTGACACGCGATATTATTCAACATATCTTTTATGCGCACACTCACATAGTTAGTGAAATAATAAATATATTGAAATGACATTCTGGATATATCTAAATTACGTAATAAATATATTTTCCGTATATTGAAAAATATACGAAAAGATACATGTACAAATATATGTCGAATGCAATTAGAACGTGATTCAATTGTACATCGGAATATACTTTAACATATATTTTTGGTATATTGAAAAATATATACACATATATACGAGAAATGTAATTTCAACGGAATTTGAATGTACATTTTAATATACCTCAACATATATTTGTCGTACGTGGAAAAGTATGTGTAGAAGCGTACGCGGTATGCAGTTTTAATTAGTTTCATTCTATTTTCGAATATACTTTAACATATATTTTTCTATGTGTTAAAAAATATATACTATATACAAAAGTGATGCATAATATATACATTTAACATAAATTACATATGTATATTGACTATACCAGCTACTGTATATTGCATGTAAGCAAAAATATACATATACCGAACACTAGGGTTAGCTGACACGGGCGCTTAAGCACCCGAGTCTCTTTACGTCAGTCTTTACATCTGACATAAACAAACAAATTCAATGCATGAACTTGGTCATGCTATATATATAAATAAATCGCTAGTAATGAATTTCGCATTTATCATCCATAAACTTTTTAATATAAGACTAGCGTTAACCGATACTCTTTATGCCAGTTTTGACATATGACATAAACAAGTTCAATGCATGAATGTGGTCCTGATCTCAGTGTGTCTGACGAGACCACCGACGCATCAGAGTATGTTTTCACCACTAACAATGAATTTCGCATTTATCATACATGAACTTTTTAATATAGCATATCTAATTTTTCGTAAAAAATATATCTATTATATAAAAAATATATTTCCGAATATATTTCAAGTATACTTTTTTTCCATGGGGGACACCATGTTCAGGCATGAGAAGAGACAAATGAAAGTAAAAGAGTACCAGCGAAGCAAGCACGTTGTAGCTTGAATTCGTAAGTTTTTCGCTGTCGCCACGACACACATCGAGTGAATGGGAGCGAATTTGCTTCATCATGGATACCCAATATAACCGCGATGTCTTGAACGAGGGAAATCGCTGGGGTATTGTTACTACACGATCCACGCGTACGCATCGAAGGCAGGGAGCACCGCTGGTATCGTAATACGAGAACTGAAGGGCGAAAATACGTTCTAGAAAACATGTCGAATACAAAAAAGTTTGCTGTTTTTTCTACAACTTAGAGTAAGTTGTAGAATTTTGTTTCGTTTTTGTTGAACGGGCACAAGGACGGACGGGTTTGAACGGACAAAAATACAGAGATTCCAAATGTTTGATTTTCCTATATAGGAAGGTTGATAACAACGGAATCTCCGACATCGTTAGACTCAGACTCCGAGTTACGATTTGCCAAACGTCCATCAAAATAGAAAATATCACAGGCTGTCATCGTTGAAGCATGATATCATCTCTTCAATAAATATTCAGCCAAACTCCAAAAGAAAAATCAATTCACGAATTGATAAAGCGATTTGGACGGACAAAAATACAAAGATTCCAAATCTTTGATTTTCATGTATAGGAAGGTCGATAACAACGGAATCTTCGGCATCGTTAGACTCAGACCTCGAGTTACGATTTGCCAAAGCTCCATCAAAATAAAAAATATCACAGGTTGTTATCGTGGAAGCATAATAACATCTCTTCAGTCAGTTAACAACTCCGACTCTTCTTCGTCTGACACGTACCACAATTTTAACCGCGGTGAAACTCGTATTCACGCACACAACGTTCAACGATACTGCCCTCAGGGGATTGCGAGAAAGATGGACTATGCAATAACATATATTTGTGGTATAAGGTACATCCGTGGGACATGACACACCTGGGAGTGACAACCCATGATACCTATCGACGTTCCCGCTTTCGCACGTATCAAGGGCCTTGAAAATGTTCTGCGCATGAAAACCTCAGATGTCCCTAGAAAAAGAACACATGACCATTGCCGATTGTGAAAATAATTTGGCATCTGCTTCTGAAATAAAATTTACGATGAAACTTCTGTGGAGAAAAAATACTGAGGAACGAAAGTAGAAACACCATAGTATATAAAAAATAATTCATAGAACGTAACATTCCATAAATATTTACACTAAAAATTATTTCACTCTAAATTTGGGAACATTCTAAGAAGAATTTTTATTCCCGAATATTCGGAAATCTATTTACATTAAAAAATGACCACCAATCTTTGTTCAAATTCGAAAAAAAACAATGTTCATTTGACAATATAGGGAACTCAAATACTATTTTGATTCCAAATGTACTGTTTGTTTATTTTTTTCAGTACTGTTACTTAAGAAAGGGCAAAAAAAATTTATTAAAAAGTAATATTATTGTGTACGTTTTTTCTCCACTAACGGTTTTTTTCTTTTGTTTCAGAGTCGAGAAATATGAGATTCCAAAAAGCGGTGGTTCTCTTCAAGTTTTTCGCTGTGGAGCGTAGATCAACTCTGCGTATACTCCGCATAGAGAAGTTCTTCCGCAGTCAGGAATTTCAGCAAAAGCATGCACAGATCTATATGCCGCATCAACCGACCCGATATCTCAAAAACTCTTGCGGGATTACAGAGAAATACTGAAAGTGCCGACTTGGAAACTGCGAAGGAAATACGGACTTTCACCTCGCCCAGACATACGTATGAAATGCTTGCATACATGCCCGTCGGGTCTCATATCCCTTCGCATTCTTGATCCCTCCAAGAAGATTCCATACGCGCGTTCTCCCGTGTATCCAGAAAACGGCTATGCTCGCGATTCCGCGTTTCCCCCAGTGGACACATCTGAAATAACGGAAAGCGAGAAAGTCCTTTAGCCGGGCCTCCCGCGTGCGTGGAATACGATGTCGTCGGTTTTATAGACGTTTGCCCCGACAGAGTCGCAAGGGGAGTGAACGAATTCGTGAAACTTATTTTACAAAGCCTCTTTCTGATCTTTCAACCGGTAAGTGGCCCGCAAAGGGAGCCGAAAAAATTTGCAAAACTTATTTCACGAGTTTCCCTCTGATCTTCCAAAGGCCTAGTGACCTGCGAATAAAGGACACGGATAAAAACAGGAGATAAGAGTTGGCACGTGCTCAAGTCAATTTGTGTGCGGGTGAAAAAATCTGATATTGGATACCGTTATATATAGATATGCTGTTAACGTACTATTAACAATGTCCAAATGTACCATGTCATTTAAAAAAAAAAAATAGAATATTCACTTTTTCCTGGCAATTGAATCTACAGAATTTTCTCTGACAATTCAACCTACGGATTTTTTTAATGATAATTCATCCCACAGACTTCATGTCGACGGTTCTAGCTGCAATCTTCTTTGTGATAGTTCATTTAACGGATTTTTCTACGATATTTCATCGTACAGACTTTATTCTGACAGTTCAACCTACACCCTTTATTTCCGAAATTACAATGTGCAGCCGTTTTCCTGACAGGTCAACCTGCAAACTTTTTTTCGGCGGTTCCACCTACAAAAATTTTTCGGGTAGTTCAACTTACAGACCATTCAATGACGGTCCAAGCTGAAGACTTTTCTAGCAGTCCGACCTACGGACTTTTCTGACAGTCCAACCTCCGGTTCTTTCTGCCACTTCAAACTAATCACTCTTGCCTGACATTTCAACTTAAACGCTTTTTCCTGACATTTCAAGCTACAGTCTTTTTGCTGACAGTTCTACCTGCAGTCATTTTTCAGTCAGTTCCACCTGCAGAAACGTTTGAGTCAAATCAGCCTACAGACTTTTTTTCCACCATTTACCTACGGACTTTTCTGACATTTCGGCCGACGGACTTTCCTGACAGTTCACCCTACACACATTTTTTCTCCAATTTCAACCTACAGACGTGTACGGTCGAACTCGCGAAAGACTAAGAATTTCCACGGAAGTTGTAAATTTCCGTGCGCTGTTGCGACGAAATCAGACAGTACGGGTTGGAGTAGAAATTAATCGACTACAACTGTTTTCGTATAAGGATAGATTGAATAAAATGTGGATACAGTGGAGTGGATAACAAAACTTTAATATCTGTAACAATCATGATCAAAATACAAGTGGCGCGTGTGGATAGATTTGACTTTCGATGTTAACTCGACAGAAAGTCGCTGAAGACTGACTAAAAATTGTAAAACGACTAACGCTTGAAATTTTCGCTCCCTCCCTTCGAATCGGGAAAGAAGCGCCTTCAAGCGCTTGGAGTCACAGATATTCATTGGCTATTTTTTCTGGAGACCATTACTCTTTGCAGTGATTGGCTTTAAGGGTTGGCGTCCCTCGCATGTAGATAAGACGCGTCTCTTCTACGAGTTCTTCCGATCATAAAAACTCTCGGTACGCGTACCTCACGCACAGCATCCTTAAATGTTCAACAAAAGATTGGAAAGTCTCGGAAAACCTTTGAACATCTGCGGCTGTAAGCGTTGAATATTACGTTATCTGTTTGTGTGTGTATGTTTGTGTATGGATGTGAATATATGTCTTAATTTGAATTTAATAATTTCACATGTCGTCGCTGTCGACGATCCAAGACGTTTTCCTGGCAGGTCAACCTGACTTTTTTCGACGGTTCCACGTACAGACTTTTTCCTGGTAGTTCAACTTACAGACCATTTGATGGTAGTTCAATTTACAGACTTTTCTTATAGTTCAACCTACAGACCTCTCTGGCAGTTCGACCTACGGACTTTTCTGACAGTTCATACTACGGTCTTTTATGCCTCAACAACCTAAACACTTTTTTCGGACATTTCAACCCACATACTTTTTCATGCCAGTTCCGCCTACAGTCATTTTCTTGACAGTTCTACCTGCAGACATTTTCACTTCCGATCAACCTACAGACTTTTTTTATCGACTTTTCTAACAGTTCGAATAACGGTCTTTATCTTAACAGTTCCACCTACAGCAATTTTTCTACGATTTCAACCTAAAAACCTTTCTCTGACCGTCAAGCCTAATCTTTAAATATTGAAACGCTGTTCTCAACAAATAAATAGTTGCACACAATTGCAAAAACAGTCACATTTACCAACAATAGTCGTCACTTTCAATACTAAGACTTTTTTGGGTGTTCCATTTCCCATGGGCAACCAAACTCAGCGGGTACTGAAGTTTGCAAAACCCTCACATCTGTTAGGTGTTGTAAAGGCCACAGCAGCCGTATTACACGCACGATAGGAGATATAAAATAACATGATATATCTTTGGGACTAAAGCAACCACCCTCATCAATCACTGATGCGAAGATATGCTACAGGATAACGGTCGATCTGTTCCATTCATCTCACTTCTCTCAAACCCTTCTCCTTCCCCCTCCACTGTCTCATACATACGGATAGTAATGTGGCCTTAGTGTAGGTAGGTCGAAGTATCTATCTCAGGTGAGGTTTCAACGGCTGTCAACGATTTTGTGGGATATCTGGTAAGACATGTGGAATGGAATGGGTCGAAATGTCGAAGAACACGGGAACTCAAGACGAAAGGGAGGGCAAAGAGAATAACAGAGGCAGGGAAGGGGAAGACGAAGTACTGTAAGCGAGCAAGCTCCAAGGAAAAAAAAAGAAGGAAAATAAAAGGATTTCGACGAGCCGTCGTCGACAGTAGCTGTTCGTACGACGTAACGCGAAAGGGGATCTCAGCGTCAGTTGAAAGCACACGACAGGAAGCAGAGAGCCGCGAGTGAAGGAACGAGAATAGGTATCAGCAAACAGCCTAGAACAGAAAGTGCTGTGGAACACATATGGCTACTGCTATCTGCAGCAACGATATTTTTCAGTGCGCCTGTCGGTAAATGTCGCAATAGACGAAGAAAGCGGCGATGACGTTGAAACGACTCGTGGCAGTGAAATAGGAACGAGTGTGAAAAACGGATGAAACAAGCGAATCGTATTTGCATTTTTTTTTAAACGCTTGAGAATGCGTTGCAATAAAATATCGTTGAAGGCATAGACAGCATATCGGGGTTAAGAGTTACTTTGAATGAGGTAGAGAAAATTTGCATTTGGAAAAAGCAAATTTGCATTTGGAAAAAGCTGAATTAAGCTGGATTAAGAGAATGTGTTCTGAAAAATCGTAGATAATTCTTAAGATGTCCTTAAAATCCCGTGTTCTATGTTGAGATTATTAAGCATCAGCTCACAATCGATAGACCATAGCTTCGATCTTTTGTTGTTGTTAAAAGTTTAACAACAAAAAATGCACCTAAATGACCACCTTCTTCGGTCTCAGTAAATTTTGAAATGCACCAATGCATTTTGAAGAAATCTTTTAAATTTCTATTCACGACCAACAATTAAAAAGAAAGAGAGACTAGAAACAGAAAAAATCTCAAAAAATATTGCTTTTATTTTGGAGTTAGAAACATAACATAAAAAATCACTGACGAGATCCAAGAGGTAGACTTGGTGTCGATTACCGTACATAGGAGTAGAATAAGCAACAATAATATTCTCGTAAAAAACGGACAGTGACTATAAATGGGTTAAGGGATCTACCCTAATTAGACGGCAAAAAAGGCTATTTTCACGAACTTTTTCACTGGTATAAATTATAAACATGGATATTTTAAAAAAATTAATTTTTTCAAATATAATAACTGAAAAAGAAAAAATGGTTTTAGATTCAGTAGGTAAACGGCTATAGCGCATATCATACGATTATTTATTTCAAAAAATGATAAAATGGCGGCCATTTTTCCAAAAACTACGAAAAAGCACGTTTTTATTCATCGTTTTTTTGCCAAAAAAAATAGTTACACTCAAAATTCTAAAATTTATATGATATGCGCTGTAGCTATAGTCATAAAGAACATGTGGTATAATTTTAGTGAGAGTCGGTTGAATAATTTCGGAGATTTTATCAACAAGCCGTCCAAAAACGTCATTTTGAGAAAAACGCGTTTAAAGTTTTCTTCAACGAAAAATCGTGCAAAAATCTTACTTACGTCTAATCAGCGATGCTTGCACCATACATTATGCCTTCAGTTTCTTCATAGCGCTCATTTTCATCCAAAATAGCCTGCCTTTGTACGGATAGTATATTTACAAAAGTAGCAGTTTAGTATGATACTTTGAAGTATGTGTACTTCCGAAAACAGCAATTTAAAAAAATCGATTTTATGAAAATTCTAATTAGGGTAGACTGTTTAATTATTGCTGACTAAGTCTATGAGACTTCGAAGCGAATGTGTGAATACTTTACAAAGTTGCGTTGCCGTACTTTACAACGTACGGCGCTAACATTATGGTTTAAGATGTATCGTCGTCACTGTCATTACTGTTCACGGTTTCGGTGGGACAATAGAAAGGTAACCAAGCGCTCTGAAACATCAGCAGCTAACGACCTGGCAGTACAGAAACCGTAGCCTGACGGAGCATCGAGCTGTAGCGACTTAAGTACAAAGCTACCGAAGGCATCCTCAGTTTATGCTCAAAAGTTAAACACGTAAACGTCACTGCGACGTGCCGAGGTCGCCACATTTTAGCTATGTATTTAACGAGGTATACTCTGCACATATGCCCCACGATGCCTTGAATCAATTCGTGAGACTTCAAAGATTAGTGGGGCATGATGTAGCACGAAGGTTATAAGTTACATGACAGCCTACTGGAATTACTTTCATTACATTCTACCGCTTTTCATTTACCCACCACTGGAAAATTCACCTCACATGCATATAACATAGAAAAATCCATAATTTATTGATCATTTTGTAAGAGAATAAACACTTGAAACAAACGATACATTTTTTTTCTAAAGTTGTTTCTCCATATCATTCGTTAATATCAGTAAATAAAAAAAATAAAAAATAAAAAGTAAAATTTGTCATAGAATATCATAGCATAATATATACGAAAAACATACTGCTTTGTTTAGAGAATACAATAAAAAATATACAACAAATAAGACAAGAATGGCAACATAGATTCATGTGCCTATTAGGGTGGGTAAAAAAAATAGTTTCTTTTTAACTCCTTTTAAAACCCTGCAAAAGTGTTTACTTGGACCTTAGAATGGACCTTCTACATGTGAGACTGCCGGCAGAATTTTCGAAAGCATTGTTCCATCGATATCTACCTGAATAAATAGATGTCGATTGAGCGACCTCTAACAATTATTTGTCCGCGATTTCCTTATATAAAAGTATTGTGAGGTATAAAACTAACCTGTAAGCCGTAGGGACCTGAAGAAACTATAGAAATGTATAAAAAACCGAGGAAAACTGATTTACTTCATGGATTAACGCACGAAGCATCCAAGCATAATTTGTCCTTTCATACGATTCACTTGCAATTTGGTATTCAGTGGTGTTTGAGATTGCCAGTTATTAATCCAAACTAAAACTTCAGAAATTCAAAATAGAGGATCCAATATGGCGGACTAAAATGCAAAAAGTTGCGAAAATCTAGACTCTGTCTTAGGATTCATAATTAGTGACCTCAATAACCCCTGAGTACGTAATTACAAGTGAGTGGATTTCTCCTAGATAAACAAGGTTCATGTAAGAATAAAATGATGATTGTATTTTGAACGTAGCTTATAGGTTATCAATCTTGAAGACAAAATCACTGTTTTTGGTGAAGAAATGTAATTGTGAAGACGCGACAAGTACATTGAATATAAACCTCAGTACTTAAAGGTTTTAGAAGGCGCTGATGGCATTGTGACGTTTTAAAATAACGGTTAAACCTTGGGGCAATGGGAAAATAATGTCGTAATTTTGAAAAAAAAAATTAAAAAAACAAAAATGTTTTCAACGATTAACGCCTAAAGCATAGATATCCCTTACATAAGATTCACTTGTAATTACGTACTTAGGGGTTATTGAGGTCACTAATTAGAAATCCTAACTCAAAGTCTACATTTGCGCAACTTTTTGCATTTTAGTCCGCCATATTGGATCCTCTATTTTGAATTTCTGAAGTTTAAGTTCGGATTAATAACTGGCAACCTCAAACACGACTAAATACCAAATTGCAAGTGAATCGTATGTAAGGACAAATTATGCTTCGATGCTTCGAGCATTAATCCATCAAATAAATAAGTTTTTCTCGGTTTTTTTTACATTGCTTTAGTTTCTTCAGGTCCCCACGGCTTACACATTAGTTTTATACCTCACAATACTTTCTGTAAAAGAAAATCGCGGACAAATCATTTTTAGAGGTCGCTCAATCGACATCTATTTTTTTCAGGTAAATATCGATAGCACAATGTTTTAAAAAAATTTGCCGCCAGTTTCACATGCAGGAGGTGTATTTGGAGATCTAAATACACACATTTGCAGGATTTTGAAAGGAATTGGAAAAGAAATTTTTTTGTTGACACACCCTAGTGCCTATACACTGAGAAAAATATATAGTAGAATAGTAGAGCCGACTATACTGATATAGTTCCCAAGAGATCCGACCGTATCGATTTTTACAGGATACCAAGTATTTGTTGTGTTGAGTTCTAATTATGTTTGCAGCTATTATTTCTGTCATTGTCATTACTATAACATATAATCGACGCTCCTGGGAATCATTTTGTATAGTAATATTGAACTATTATTTGGTAAAAGTATAGTATTGTTGCTTTAATCATGTATTTTTGGGTACATAACATTTGAACAAAAGACAAAATATCTACGCCAAAATATCTGACCACAAAATTCCAACACGACAAATTATAAACTTCGAAATAACTGAAAACAATGACTCTAAAATATCAGACGACAGTACATAATTGCCAAAATAAATGGAAACAACACATTTAATACAATATGTAACTATTGCAGATTTCACGGAAACATATATATAATTACGATTTCCAATAAGCTGAAACAGAACGGAAATATATCGTTACGATTGACCATACACATTAGAATAAGCCCAATTTTCATACATCATTTCCAATTCTTTATTTCGAGAAAAATATAAAAAATCACAGAAACGAAAAAAATACGAAAAAAAAAATCAATAAATAAATAAAGTATTGAAATAATACTATATAATACAAAATATCGCAGATATTTTGTCCATTAGATAATTTTTCATTATTTGGGTTGCAATAATATTAACATTCGTAAAAATAACTTCATCAAAAAAACTCATTTTTATTCGTCCTTTAATTAGAATAAATTTTTACTTCTTATTTCGGGGGGCTTCGACCCCCAAACCCCCACCGGAACTTCGCCCCTGGACTCCAAACAGTGAATAATCTAATTATTGAAATAATACAATATAATACAAAATGTCGAAACTTATTGTTATTATGTTCTTTAATAAAATAAACCTTTTTTACTTATTATTTCTGGGGGCTTCGTCCCCGGGACCACAAGTTCTTTTCCCTTATTAGAGGGGTGCCCACCAGGCCGACCCACCAGCAACATTTTTATATCACAAATAATTTCTCGTCAGATATCCAGTCATTTACATATTTTATTATTTTACAGATATTTTTTCGTCAGATATTTTGTCGTTGGGTATGACATCATAGATATTTCGTCCTTGGATATTTAGGATCTGGCGTTTAAACGAGTCACCGTATTTTCCTCTCAGTGTACCTTCTGGATTTCATTAGACTTTTTGCGTATTCTTGTGGTGTAAGGTTGTTAATTTTGCCCCACTAGCCTCAGAGAGCGGGTAGAATACGGAAGAGAAGGTAAAGGTACGATTGCATGTTGCTAGAGTATAATGTTTACAAGAATCGCGCGAGAATCTTTCGATGAACTGTCAGGTCACCTCTCATATCCCGTTTGATATTTTAATGCTGGCTTCAATAATGAGTTCATCGATAACACGGAGTGTTGGACGAGAATCGACCGCCGGAGCGTTGTATGTCCTGATTATCGCTCGCACATCTATAGCCTCACCACGTACTCGTCGATCTCTCTAGTCTCCATTGCGTGTTTCACCTGGCACGTGCAGAGTAGTCAGGCGTTGATGAGCTTCCCAGGGGGCTAAGCTCTCGAGCGCTTATCGACTCGTGTGCCAGGTAAGCACCTGGTAAAGCTCCGCGGTGTGTACGGTTATGTTCAAGGGGTTGTTGTACACAGCCATCGCTAGGACTGTACAGTATATTCAAAAAATATTGCAGCATTTATATGACCTGAAAAGTTGTTACCTACGTCAGCCTATTCATGTCAGCTTTTTTGGCGGAATGAAAAAGCATTGGATAAGTTTTAAAAAAAGGATGCAAAGATTTACAAAGCTACCGCTATGAGGTATGATAATGAAATCTAGCTCCGTCATAGAGGAAGCTTCGAAAAGAGCGAAAAATAATGAGCAAGCAATGTGCGAGGTTCTACTTTGAATCCTTGTTTCGATTAGATAAACAAATATGTTGAACAAATATGAAATGAATTCGCTATTTCTATTTCGTTATTTCGTTATTAATAGAGCGTTTCCGAAAGTAAATGTAATAACATATACTTTCTTAAATGATTCAAAGTTCCATATAATTAAAAAAATGTATACCGCTCGTAATTTAATTTTATATATATAACGGCTGGATATTTATATATGAAATTTAAGATCGCTATCTCAAGTTTTCCAAAAGTTACAACAGAGCGATAATGTCCATTTTTTGAAAACTTCATAATTCTATAAAACCCGAATCGCTACACCGATTTCGTTGCAATTTTATACCGAAAAAAAAATTGAACGTGTCTGAAGGTAGGAAAAAATATTTAGCGAAGTCGTCGAACTTCTACGAAAGTAAAAGCGACCACACCGTTACAAAAAAAAATTTTAAATGACATAAAATCAAAATGGGTACACATGTCTAGTAAAGAATCGCAACATCCAAACAAGAAGTACTGCTTCAGTTGCCTGCCGAGTTTGAGTCCGATTCCTCAAACGGTTACTTAGTAAGAGGCGATAGAATTTTCCAGGCTCTGTACGCGCACGCACACGCGCACGCACACGCGCACGCACACGCGCACGCACACGCGCACGCACACGCGCACGCACACGCACGTACGGACATTTTTTCTAAACCACTTTTCTCGACGTTTCAGACCATCCTGAGTATACTGACATGAGAATAGTCTAAAATGTTTCCATGAAAACAAACCTTTCTCTATAAGAGAACAGAAGAAAACTAGATAACCTAAAGTGCCCTTAAATTGCGATACCGTTCTCACGGATGTGAACACATCTTAAGCTGCGGAGAGGTTCGACGGCAGAAAGTGCTCTGAAAGCCTTATGTACCTTATTGATGTAAAACATTTTCAGCGGTGGTCGTAAGGAAGGAAAACAGCGGAAAGTATCGACGAGGCTCTTTTCTTTACAAATCCTTACGCTGTGCTGAAAGATAGTTTTATGTAATTGAGCGAGTACACGAACTTTCCCCCTAACTTTTTTGCTCATATATTCAGCCCCAATTTCAGAAGTACGAACTTTCAGTTTTAACCGCAATACCACGATCGCTTTATTAAAAACTCTTCATTTTCCTTTTCTCTCGGGTGCTTATAATAGTATATTACGGTATGAGTGCGATGAAACTTTTTCTGACGAGGGTTAGCTTGCACCACGAAGGCAAGTGTACCTTTGGCCGTGGTGCAATGATTGCAATCAAACGAGTTGAGAAAAAGTTTATCGCACGAGTTTTGTATACAATTTTATTTCACTAGTGCGAGAAATGCGATTTCCCGCACGCGAATCTAGGATATTCCCTAAATAAATTTTCCCCCCAAAAAAATTGGTGCGCCAAGTATTAAAAGTGTTATCATCCCATAGAAGAATCACTTGAAATCAAAAAAATGTTAACCAAAAAATCTTGAAAAACGAAATTGCTTTTCAAAAATATTCAACCGAATCGTATTAGCCAAGTAAAAACCCTTGGTAGACAAGTAATATCCCATGAAAAAATCACTTTGAAACAGAAAATACTTCGCTGAAATATCTTTTGTAATAAAAAAAATGAATGCTAAATATTTAACTGAATCCTATTGGCGAAGGAAAACCCTCGATAAATGTTTAACAGATGAAGATGTTTCTCTAGAAAAAACTTGGCGTCCCTGTGACTAGCTCCCGTCACAGAGAAGTATTTTCTGTTTCAAAGTGATTTTTTCATGGGATATTACTTGTCTACCAAGGGTTTTTACTTGGCTAATAAGGTTCGGTTGAATATGTTTTAAAAGCAATTTCATTTTTTATAAGATTTTTTAGTTAAAATTTTTTTGACTCCAAGTGATTTTTTTATGGGATGATGACACTTTTAATACTTGGCGTACCAATTTTTTTTTAGGGGAAATTTTTTTTTGGGGATTTGCCATCTTTTTGAAAATCTAAACGCTATGAAAAACAACGGTAAAGTTAATCTACAGTAATCCGTAAATACAGGTAAGTAGACTCTCAGTAGACTCTCGTCAATGTTTAGACATAGAAGGAAGCTCAGTTAAATTTTTTTTTTACTATGAAGACGAACCCCCTTCCCCTCATAAAAAAAATAATTCCCCTTTGCGGAATAAGCCCAAAGGATGTTTTTGTAAATGGACCAGCCGATTGGGTCAACCGGTTGCTTTAAAACCATGAATTCATGACTTCAATACTCTGCGCGTAATACAAAGAACACCGCTGCAAAAATTTGTCTTAACTACATACGTCTCATTCTCGTACTTTAGTTCTATAATCAATGTACATTCCCTAAATCGTCAAGCAAAATCCATTTACTGGTCCAATCACGAGCAGCTTTGAAAAAAGCACTCGCAGTGGCTTTCAGATGAAGGGGACTGAGTCACCAGTCCCTTTTATTTTTGCAGTACATAGCAATAGTGCATAAGGATGGTGTGAGGTCAAGTGAGAAATTTCTCACTTGTCGTAGATTCCAGACTATACCGGTAAACCAATTTTGGTGCTCGAAGTCTTATTTTATCTGTCGAAGAATGCATTCTGAGTTGAATATAGCTATTTTGGATGCAGTGAAAATTACATTTGCTCTCACTGATTGTTTAGTAAGTTTTTGATGGAGAAAGATTTATCAACACATTAAAAATTATAGCTTCCTCATAACAACTTGAAATAAAAATTCCTATATTCAATCCAGAATGGACTCTTCAACAGATAAAATTAGACATTGAACACTAAAATTTGTTCACCGGTTTAGTCAGAAAACTAGAACGAGTGAACATTTTCACTTTTTACCCCACACGATTTTGTATTCAGTATGCCTTCACGAAATTGCAGAATGATAATGTTTGTTATGTTTTTAATGGAATTTGAACTGCATTTTTTCTACATCAACAATTATATTTCCCAGCTTGATCTGAGCGTCATTATTTTCGCATTTCCATTCAGAGCTGCTTGTGATTGCACCATTCAATTACTTTTGCTTGTAATTTGAAAAATATGCATTAAGTCGAAAACGAAAATCACAAGCAGCGTCGAATGAAAAAGAACTAGCAGTGTCTTTCAGATGGCGCTGGTCAATTAATTGTGGTTTTCGACTTACTGAATATTCTCTGCATCGATACCTATAATCCATTGACCAGCTTAGTCTGAAAGCCACTGTGAGTGGTTTTTAAATTAAACGGTACGGCCGGAAAAGTCTTTTTTTTCTAATTATAAGGACAACTCTCCTCTCTTCGTCGAAGAAAAAATAAAAAATAATTACCTTCTTTCTAAGTCAACTGGTTGCTTCGAAACCAGATTCATGATATTTTACTATCTGGGTGCGATTCAGAGAACTCTGCTTCAGGGATTGGCCTTAATTAGGTCTCATTCGCTTTGAAGATACACTGCACACTAATTAAACGAAGCAATTTTTTTAACAGGTCACACTTTTAAAGATTTTTGCCAGTATTATTCTGACATTTTATACTCTAGTCTATGACTCTTCCTGAAGGGGTCTGATTTACCTAAAAAGTGTCATAAATAAATAGAATCTGTAAATTATATCTTTCTCTTTAAAAATCTTACATTTGAACCTCATTAAGTACATAACAAGCATTATAATTCTGCAATTTTATAAAGACATGTAGTGCACAAGAATAGTATGAGGTCTAATGATAATTTGTCACTTGCAGCTTTCAGACCAAACCGGTGAACCAATTTTGGTGTTCAATATCTACTTTTATCTGTTGAAGAGTGCATTCTGAATTGAATATAGCGATTCTGAATGCAATAAAAATTACATATATTTTAACCAATTGTTTAGTAAATTTTGAATGAAGAAGAATTTTTTACCACATTCAAAATCATAGTTTTGTCATAAAGACTTGAAATAAAAATTTCTATATTCAATCCAGAATCCACTCTTTCGACAGATAAAATAAGACATTGAATAAACAAATCAATTCATTAGTTTGGTCTAAAAGTTACAGCACGTGAAAAATTTTATTTTTTACCTCACACTATTCTGATACACTGTATGTCTTTAAAAAATTGCATAATTGTAATACTTGTTATGTATGTTTTTATGTCAGATTTCTTAAAAGAAGTTTATCATTTTTAGATTTTTTTTCCTATGGAATTTGTAGGTGACTGGGTCACTTAAGGATTAAGAAAAAAATTGGTACTTTTAATTGGTGTGCAGTGCAACTGCGAAAAGAATGATTTTTAGCGAAGGCCAATCCTCAATGCAGTGTTCTCCAGATCCTGTGCACTGTGTAAAACTCAGGAACCTGGTTTCAAAATTGGCTGGTCGATTTATAACAAAACCTTTCAGTGTGATCCTGAAGGGAGGACATTTATAATTTTTTTCTTCGCTGAGGGTGAAAGGTGTACTTATGAGCAAAAAAAAAACTTTTTTGACTTCTCATCCCCCTTAAGGACCATTGAAAAAAATCAACTGCTGGAATGGTGTATGCTGCGAAGAGAATGTCACCCAGCAAAGGCCAATCCCTGGCGTAGTGTTCTTTTTATTTAATTTGGTTTCTAAGTCACTAGATGACCCAATCAGTTGATCCACTTATGAAAAATCCTTTGGGTTCATCCTGGAAAAAGTTAATTATTTTTAGTCTTTCCTTTTGTGAAGGAAAGGTGACCCTTACAATAAACAAACCTTTTTTTAATGCAGTGTGGAATGAGAAGCACTCGCTGGGGCTCTCAGAACAAGCCTGTCGATCGATTTGTAAATGACAACCTAATCGATTGACCTATTTCCAAAAAAATGCTTCGGGCTTATTCTGAAGAGAGGCAACAATTTATTATTTTTCCTCTTGTGAGGGGGAAAATGGTGTTCATGAAAACAAAATATCCCTTTTGGCTGAACGTCACGCTTATGGCTGATTCAAATTAAATTGTCTTTAAGTCTTCAAAAGTGAATAGTGTCTTTGTATTTTGTACTTGCTCATTCGTGTTTATTGTTCCTCTGCATAAAATCTTAAATCGAACTTTTACAAGGTTATCCATGTAACACGAATACAAGTTTTTAGCAGACTGTTCTTGTGTCTACTATAATTGCGAGCCGGCAAGCAGACGATCGCCACAACTTCTTCCGGCTGCCGCTGCGGGTGCTCGGCGCCACCAGTTGTGTTATGTGTGCGTTTTTCTTCACACGTATGCACACGTATATGCGATCGGACAAATCTGTTCCGATGTGTGAGGTCGGACAAATGTGAAATATTGGCCAGATATTAGCACTTCGGGAACCGATTTTATCGCAACTGGTCTCATTAAAAAGAGAGGAAAAGATAATAAATATTAGCGCTGATACATTTAGTGTCCGCGATGTATTGCCTGAGATATTTAGAGTTACAGACGAGATGTGAGTACGCTGGTACACGCTATGCACGTATATCGTCGAATAAATTCGATGTGTGAGTGTGACAGAATGAAAAATTTTCAATAGAGTCCAAGTTGTAAGTGGCCAGATATTAGCATTGCGGGAACCGGTTTGATTGAGCCGGGGCACATTCGAAAGACAAAAATAAATAATAAAAAATGAACCTGACACATTTGGCGGCCTCGACGTTTCGACTGAAATAATACCAGTTAGAATTTCGTAGCAGACGAAAAAGGACGAACGTCCAAATAATAAGAGTAGCGCTAGCGTCTCGGTCATGAGGAGTCTCGTAAGGCATTACAAATTTTTCTTTTAATACTTGGCGTCGAGACTCTATCGCGTCTCTTGATACCAATACTGAAATAAAAAAATCTCTTTCATATGACAATCACTTTTTGAAAAATACCTATCATCTTCCGAACTAATTTGTTTAAAATGAATTTCAAATCTCCATGAAGTTTTTGGGAATCCAATAAAAATATCTGGATATTTGGCGTAATAAAAGCACTCATTCACTCATCAAAACGTCAGCGACCCTTCCAAGTTTTTCACAACGAACGACTAAAATTCATTAATACGTCAGCGGCAAACAGGCTTCTGGGAACTATTGTAATGAAATCAGGGAAAATTTAGCGTGACAGAATGACGCGCTGCTAACGCGAAGTGTTTCGTTTTTATATGAGAACTTGTTCTTATTGTGTATGTTCCTATACACTCTGTATGTGTGAGTTGATGCATGTGTGTACGTTTACAAAATTGTAACGACGGTTCAGCCGAAAGACGCTCTCGGCAGTTCGACCCGACCACTTGTAGTGAGCGCCACGATCTTGGATCCAAATAAACCATGGACTTATAAAATTACTCCTGAGTTATACTCTTATAATGGGCGAACCTCAATTTACCTCCTCTACGACTCCAAAACAAAGTAATTAACTAACGAGTCGTGGCTGGCTACCGCGCATCCAAACAGCTGTATAAAATAGTTGCTTCACAGATGGCTTGTATGTGACCGAAGTGTTGTATACAATCTGTGATATCCCGTTGTTTCTCGTTCTCGAAGCGTGGTCATCGGGTTTACGGGAATCCGTCTATCCGCTCGGTATGTTTACGTATACGACTTGAACCCGCCCGTTCCTTTATTGCATTTCGCAGCGTGCAACCCCCTTAAAATTTCGCTATAGTTATACTGTACGCATGGATATATATATGCGTGCACTTCAGCGTACAACGCTAACCCGGTTTATCGAATCCTGTACACGGAACGCAAGGCATATACATATATAAGTGGATCACTGGGTACGCGTCGTGTCACCGGAGTGCAACGGAGTCTCGTTGCCGTAGGTATTTTATCCTGACACACATAGACTTCTCAACGATACAAGAAGAGCAAGTATTACCTGCACATGGTACATGCTTTCCCCGGCGTTCTACAGTAAATCGGCCAGTAGTGAGATCTCGTAATGGTCAGACCACCAACGCACGACAATATAACAGAGGTATAAAGCGCGGTAAACGAAGAGACGAATTAATGCATGGCTGCCCACCGACTAGCGAACATTTTGAATATTCAATGGTTGTGTTAGGTGCACAATGGCTGTTAATGTACTTTGTTACGTTCAGGCCAATATACTTAGGATTTTATAGTATTCTTTGCTTTTCGATCGAGATAAAAGGACGTAAACTTTTTCGGAATGATTTGAAAAAGGCATTCCTCGCTCCCGCGACAATATCGCTCTACACGATTCTTTATCCGGTACACCGAGAGAAACGATTTTATTGATTCACGGCAATCTTCGGGGATGAAAAAAAATGCTTGAGTTTTAAGAGTATCTTTTTATTAAATGATATCAAACTCAATGATCAGTAGTGACATTGATTCAGAGAAATCGTCTCTGTTATTTTCGTTGATTTCAATAAAGAGGCAGCGGCACTTCCCTCATCATAGCTCAGAATTTTGAGACCTATTCTTTCCTAAACTACATATATTAGTTAGAAGCCGAAAAATAGTTTCAACCATAATTTCCGCCAGCGGAAAATATCGTATATTTTTTGTTCAGTACAAGCTGCTATGCAATTACGTTTATATATCCAGTATACATATGTTTTCCCCGTTTCCAAGGCCAAACGAAGATAAAATATACTCCATACTCCACCAACAAAATGTAAAACGAACAAAATTTTAATGAGAAAATATGAATAGCTGTAAAAATACTCAGATTCTGAAATATAATGTATCCCGGCCAAGTAAATCGTCCGCTAGTTGCGGTACGTGTTGCTGTAGTACAATTTTCTCGTTGCTTTTTCTGGTAATGTGATCCCAGCGACGCATATCTGCGCGGACCAAGTTTAAGTACATATATATAGCGCACATATGTACGTACATTCTCATCTCTACACTGCGTCGTCGGTTTACCCGTACTTAGCCGCTTTCTCAGGGCAAACCATCGTCGAGGAGCACTTCCGGTATCCGGTATCCCCGATTCAACCACTACGCGAATATTCCGATATGCACTGCGTACAATTTGCGGAACCCAAGTCGACGCAACTCTGATGCATACTACGCCACCATTCGCACTATAGTTTGCCGGAGTTCGCTCTTCACTTTGGGCTTCCCATCGCGTTATGCAATGTAACTGCTATGCAATATATATCTATATATATATATATATATATATTATGCTTCGGCCCGACGTGGCCACTCGACGTGAGAATTCGTGTGAAAAGTTTCGAGATCCCTGAAAGTGGTGCACGACGCGGAGCGACGAATATGTACGTACATATATACATATATATGGGGCATTCCACGTCAAATCAGCAGGCCATGTCCCTCACCCTCATCGATTTTGTTCATTTTTTAATATGATGTTATTACTGACCCATAAAGGCACCGGAATTTTTTTCGGATTTTTTTACTACCGGTAACATTTTTAAATCCTCGAAAAAAATAAATTTCAAAAATGCCGTTTTTCAAAATCTGAAAAAATTCACACTGATTCTATGATTTAAAATATGATTTTTGAGCGCTTCGCGATAATGTGATCTCAATATTTACTTTTTTTCCGAATTATTCTATTTTTTTTTTTTTTCATGTCGCAATTTGGATTTTAATTTTTCAAATCAGGACAACTTTTTTAGATATCAATGGATCTCAATTTCTCTGAATATTGTATTATATGAATATGAATTATCTGAATCACCGAAAACAATTGATATCGTTAACAAAAATTTCGCAAATGTATTCCGTAGTCCAAGCGATATTGTATTGCAAAATGCATTTGCGAAATTTTTTTCAACGATATCAATTGTTTTCGGGCATCCTGATAATTCTTCTGTCTTCAGGGAAATTGAGATTCATTAATACCTAAAAATGTTATCCTGATTTTAAAACATTGAAAATCAAATTGCGACGTGAAAAAAAAAATCGGAAAAAATAGTAAATACTGAGATCACATTATTGCGTAGCGCTTAAAAATCATATTTTAAATCATAGAATCAGTGTGAATTTTTTCAGATTTGAAAAAAGGGTGTTTTTGAAATTGGTTTTTTTAGAGGATTTATAAATGTTAGTGATGGTAAAAAAATCTGAAAAAAATTCCGAGGCCTTTATGGGTCGGTAATAACATCATATTAAAAAATAAACAAAATCGATGAGGGTGAGGGTCATGGCCTGCTGATTTGACTTGGAATGCCCCATATATATATATATAGCACCGGTTCCGTAATTACGCTCCGGAAAAATCTCGACATTTCACTGCTTCAAACCCCCTTCTTTTCTGCCTTCTTACTCCCACTCGTTTTGCGCGACGAGCGTTTGCCGACTTCTGAATCTTAGTAAAAAAAAAGGCGAGAAAGAGAAAAAAGAGAGTCAAACGAAGTTTTTTTTTCTTATCCGACGGAAAAACGTATAAAATAGTTTGTTACTTCCTGATCTGTAAGATCGCACGAGAACGAAAATACACCGCGTATTCATGAATATTCATTAGTTTTTAACGTATAGCTTTTGGAGGGGTCACAGAACGAACGAGACGTTTTGAAAGCGAGCATAAGGGCCGCACGGAGGAATATGCTGGATGCTGTGGGAATTTCCTAAGAAAAACAGATTTATTCTTTTTCTCTTTATTTTCTTCTTTTTTTCTCCTTAAAGCTCCTTGCGAAATCTGGCGAGGTCACGTACCGGAAGTTAAACAGAAAACGACGCTGGGATAGAATTTCAGCAAGATACATAGATAATTTAATTAACTTATGGATATTCATATCGCAGATATTATTTATTCCTCTGGCAAACCAGAGTAAAACGGAAACAAGGAGAAAAAAATCCAAAAAAGATGGAAACAGGTTTCGGCCCGCTATAAATTTAGACTTATGATTTTTTATGTCTGATGAGGGATATTTGATAATTTTTTCATGTCAGGCTGACCATATTTTAATTTTGAAAAATCGTGACTTAGTCAAATCTGAAAGAGAAAACTTATAATAATTACGAGCTCTTCCTAGAATTGGAACAATACCACGAAACATCGTGGATGAAATACAAGAGGTCGAGGGTCAGAACCAGGTAAAAGCGAGGTTGAATGCCCCAGAGGCATCACTAAAATTTCAAGTTGTCATCTTAGGCGGTTTCAGTTTTTAGTATAATCCGTCTTTAGAGGTCGGGTCATGAATGAATTATGAAGTTTCGAAGAGGAAGAGACTTAGAATATTCTTGTCCGAAGGGAATAGAATATTCCCCCGAAAAAAATTGGTATGCCAAGCATTGAAAGTGTTATCATCCCATTAAAAAATCACTTGGAATGAGAAAAATGTTAACTGAAAAATCTTAAAAAACAAAATTGACTTTCAAAAATATTCAACTGAATCTTATCAGCCAAGTAAAAACCCTTGGTAGACAAGGGTATCCCATGAAAAAATCACCTTGAAACAGAAAATACTTCGTTGAAATATCTTTTGTGATAAAAAAAATGAATGCTAAATATTTGACCGAATCCTATTGGCCCAGTAAAAACCCTCGATAAATGTTTAACAGATGAAGATGTTTCTCTAGAAAAAACTTGGCGTCCCTGTGACTAGCTCCCGTACATAGTCCATTGAAGTAAGTGCGGGAGACAGCAATTTTGAATTATAACATAATCATAATATAACTATATTTCCGCTGCCAGCTATTTCGTAGCTCTATTTGTTTGCGAGTTTGAAGGCGAATCTGTCGTGCCACCTTACGGTTCTTCAGCTTTTTAATGCAGAACTTGCAGAGTACAAGTTAGAAGTTACATAGGTTTTCGAGTTAATGGACCATGAATACATACGAAGTGATGTTATATACATTGATCAGTTATTTGTATCACCTGAATGGAATCCTGGTTGTGGTTTGTATAGACTTTCTTTAAGACCAAAGCGGTCGTTCCGCTGAGTAAGCAGAGGTTCATGATATTCGCAAAACCTCCGAAAATGGCAGATATTACCCGATTGAATAAACATAGAAAAATAGGAATGAAATTCTTATGTTTGTAGCATATTGTACCCGTTTTGACTCAATGAAGAGATTTTGAAGGGTTTAAATTTCAATGCCGGATGTGTTGCCAATAATTTCCTAACGTAGTACTTGGGAATTCTTGAGCAGTCTAATAATATTTGAAAAATCATGTTTTCCGCATCTTACAGCAATGGCCGATTCCTTTGCCTTACGATTTCTGCACCATCTAACCACATTTAGTTGTATTTTCTCTTGCGAAACTGAACATCCGGTTCCTCTCCAAGAATATTCATGATCATTGAACGAATGGTCATAATGTCAGACACGTTGTCCTCCGGTCCTTACTCAAATTGACTATGTACGGGAGCTAGTCACAGGGACGCCAAGTTTTTTCTAGAGAAACGTCTTCATCTTTTAAACATTGATCGAGGGTTTTTAGTGGGCCAATAGGATTCGGTTAAAGATTTAGCATTCCTTTTTTTTTATTACAAAAGATATTTCAACGAAGTATTTTCTGTTTCAAAGTGATTTTTTCATGGGATATTACTTGTTTACCAAAAGTTTTTACTTGGCTAATAAGATTCAGTTGAATATTTTTGAAAGTCAATTTTGTTTTTTAAGATTTTTCAGTAAAAATTTTTTTGATTCCAAGTGATTTTTCAATGGGATGATAACACTTTTAGTGCTTGGCGTACCAATTTTTTTGGGGGAAATTTTTTTTTTTTTTTGGAATTTGCCATCTTTTTGCAAATCTAAACGCCATGAAAAACAACGGTAAAGTCAATTTACAGTAATCCGTAAATACAGGTAAGTAGACTCTCGTAAATGTTTAAGCAGACAAGGCCATATATTAAATGTATACAGGCTGCAGTAGGAATTCAATAGATGCTTCGTCTAATAATTAAAACGACAGACTCAGTATAGGCGCCAAGAGGATTCAAAATGTGTTATGCAACGTTATCACTTTTTCCTTTATTCTAAATATTATATCTACGCGTCTTTAGAGTTGCAATACCTATTCCCCTGCTTGACTGTTAAATCGTCGATGAATATTCAAGCAGTGCCTCTGCCTCGCATCATTGTTGTATAATGTGAATTGTGTTGATTTTCATTCTCACCATAATCGATATCACACTTGTATCTTTGTAATTATGATTGTTAGCTTTCTGCGAAAATGTAGGCACTGATTCAATGCTGATAGTTTTCATTGTTGTTTTTGTTACATTTCATTAAATAGTTCTCATTTAATTTGTAACAAATACGAGCTTGATTGAAGATCTACTTCACAGGCGCAAGAGATGGCCAATAAGCAGGTACAATCCAAAGATACTATTTTCCTTTAGGTTGGTTTTATTTTCAACTAGACATAATAGGAAGGTCAGTTAAATTTTTTTTTGATTATGAAGACGAACCCCCTTCCCCTCATAAAAAAAATAATTCCCTCCCGCGGAATAAGCCCACGGGATGTTTTTGTAAATGGCCCAGCCGATTGGGTCAACCGGTTGCTTTGAAACCATAAATTCACGAGGTTGATACTCCGCGCGTAATACAAAGAACACTGCTGCACAAATTTGTCTTAACTACATACGTGTCATCCTAGTATTTTAGTTTTATAATCAATGTACATTCCTTAAATCGTCAAGCAAAATCCATTTACTGGTCCAATCACGAGCAGCTTCAATAAAAGCCCTCGCAGTGGCTTTCAGATAAAGGGGACTGAGTCACCTAAAAAAAAGTTGCAATTAAAAAAAATCTGTAAATGATAGCTTTCATTTAAAAAACCATACACTCAAACCTCATTAAGGGGACCGAGTCACAAAAGAAAGGCATGAGAAAAAAAAATCAGTAAATGATCCCATTATTTTTGAGAATGTAACATTTAAACCTCATTAAGCGCAGTACATAACAATAGTGCATAAGGATGATGTGAGGTCAAGAGTGAAATTTCTCACTTGTCGTAGATTTCACAACAAACCGGTGGCCCAATTTTGGTGTTTGATGTCTTATTTCATATGTCGAAGAACGCATTCTGGATTGAATAAAGCTATTTTGGATGCAGTAATAATTATATTTACTCTAACTAATTGTTTAGTATGTTTTCAATAGAGAAAGATTTATCAAGACATCAAAAATTATAGCTTCCTCATAACAACTTGAAATAAAAATTCCTATATTCAATCCAGAATACACTTTTCAACAGATGAAATTAGACATTGAACATCAAAATTTGTTCATTGGTTTAGTCAGAAAACTAGAACAAGTGAACATTTTCACTTTTTACCCCACACGATTTTGTATTCAGTATGCCTTCACGAAATTGCAGAATGATAATGTTTGTTATGTTTTTAGTGGAATTTGAACTGCATTTTTTCTACATCAACAATTATATTTCCCAGCTTGATCTGAGCGTCACTATTTTCGCTTTTCCATTCAGAGCTGCTTGTGATTGCACCATTCAATTACGATTGCTTGTAATTTGAAAAATATGCATTAAGTCGAAAACGAAAATCACAAGCAGCGTCAAATGAAAAAGCACCAGCAGTGTCTTTCAGATGGCGCTGGTCAATCAATTGTGGTTTTCGACTTACTGAATATTCTCTGCATCGATACCTATAATCCATTGACCAGCTTAGTCTGAAAGCCACTGTGAGTGGTTTTTAAATTGAACGCTACAGCCGGAAAAGTGTTTTTTTTCCCTGATTAAAAGGGCAACTCTCCTCTTTGTCCAAGAAAAAATGAAAAATAATTACCTTCTTTCCGGACGAACCCGAAGGATTTTTTGAAAATGGATCAGCAAATTGGGTCAACTGGTTGCTTCAAAACCAGGTTCATGACATTTTACTATCTGGATGCGATTCAGAGAACTCTGCTTCAGGGATTGGCCTTCACTAGGTCTCATCCACTTTGAAGATACACTGCTCACCAATTAAACGAGGCAATTTTTTTAACAGGTCACACTTTTAAAGATCTTTGCCAGTATTATTCTGACATTTCATGATATTTTACTGATATTTTACTCTTGTCTATGACTCCGCCTGAAGGGGGACGATTCACCTAAAGAATGTCATAAAAAAAAGAATCTGTAAATTTTATATTTCTCTTTGAAAATCTTACATTCAAACCTCATTAAGTACATAACAAGAATTATAATTCTGCAATTTCATAAAGACATATAGTGCACAAGAATAGCATGAGGTAAAATGAAATTTTTTTCACTTGCAGCTTTCAGACCAAACTGGTGAACCAATTTTGGTGTTCAATGTCTACTTTTATCTGTTGATGAGTGTATTCTGAATTGAATATAGCGATTCTGAATGCAATAAAAATTACATATATTGTAACTCATTTTTTCGTAAATTTGTAATAGAGAAGATTTTATTAACACATTTAAAATCATAGTATTGTCATAACGACTTAACATAAAAATTCCTAGATTCAATCCAGAATTCACTCTTTGACAGATAAAATAAGTCATTGAACAAAAAAATTAATTCAACAGTTTGGTCTAAAAGTTACGACACATGAAAATATTCGTTGTTTACCTCACACTCTTCTGATACACTGTATGTCTTTACAAAATTGCGTAATTGTAATACTTGTTATGTATGTTTTCATGTCAGATTTTTTTTTAAAAGTATATCATTTTTAGAATTTTTTTTCTATGAGATTTGTAGTCGACTGGTCCACTTAAGGATTAAGAAAATAATGGGTACTTTTAATTGGTGTGCAGTGCAACTGCAAAGAGAATAATTTTTAGCCAATCCTCAATAATTCAGAATAATTTAGAAGGCCAATCCTCAAAGCAGTGTTCTCCAGATCCTGTGCACTCTGTAAAACTCATGAACCTGGTTTCAAAGTAAGCGGATGACCAAATTGGCTGGTCGATTTATAACAAAACCTCTCAGTGTGATCCTGAAGGGAGGACATTTATAATTTTTTTCTTTGCTGAGGGTGAAAGGTGTCCTTATGAGCAAAAAAAACTTTTTTGACTTCTCATCCCTTCAAAGGACCATTGGAAAAAATGCTCTGCTGGAATGGTGTGTGCTGCGAAGAAAATGTCACCTAGCGAAGACCAATCCTTGGCGCAGCCATTTCTCAGCTACCAGTTGACCCAATCAGTTGATCCACTTATAAAAAATCCTTTGGGTTCATCCTGAAAGAAGGTAATTATTTTAGTCTTTTTTTGTCGAGGAGAAAGTGACCCTTACAATAAACAAACCTTGTTTTGATGCAGTGTGAAATGAAAAGCGCTCGCAGGGGCTTTCAGAACAAGCCTGTCGATGGATTTGTAAATGACAACCTAATCGATTGACCCAGTTACAAAAAAAATGCTTCAGTTTTATTCTGAAGAGAGGCAATAATTTGTTTTTTTTCCTCTTGTGGGGGGGGGGGGGGGGGGAAGTGGTCTTCATGAAAAAGCAAATCCTTTTTGGCTGAACGTCCCACTTATGGATAATTAAAAATAATATTGTCTTTAAGTCTTCGAAAGTAAATAGTGTCTTTGTGTTTTGTACTTACTTATTCGTGTTTATTGTTCCTCTGCATAAAATCTTCAATCGAACTTTTACAAGGTTATTATTATATTCATGTTGCACGAATACAAGTTCTTAGCCGACAGTTCTTGTGGCTATTATAATTGCGAGCCGGCAAACAGACGATCGCCGCAACTTCTTCGGGTTGCCGCTGCGGGTGCTCGGCGCCACCAGTTGTGTTATGTATGCGTTTTTCTTTACACGTATGCACACGTATATGCGATCGGACAAATCTGTTTCGATGTGTGAGATCGGACAAATGTGGAATATTGGCCAGATATTAGCACTTCGGGAACTGATTTTATCGCAACTGGTCTCATTAAAAAGAGAGGAAAAGATAATAAATGTGAGCGCTGATACATTTAGTGTCCGCGATGTATTGCCTCAGATATTTAGAGTTACAGACGACATGTGAGTGTGCTGGTACGCGCCATGCACGTACATCGTCGGACAAATTCGATGTGTGAGTGTGACAGAATGACAAATTTTCATGTCATGAGGAGTCTCGTAAGGCATTACATACAAATTTTTCTATTAATACTTGGTGTCGAGACGCTATTGCGTCTCTTGATTTCAGTCCTCCGGGATGGAAGAGCAGAATAATCGAGGCGGAATCAGAATAATAACCGAGGAAAACTTAGAATACTTATCGAAAAGAACATAGAATAATCGAAGGGCACTTGGAATAATGATCGAGAATAACTTAGAACAATCGAGGAGCACTGGGAATAATCGAGCTAGTCTTAGAATAATTCAGGGGGGGGGGGGTTTACCTGGGGTTATTTAGAATAATCTGGGAAGATTGAGAAAAATACAGACTGGAGATAATATGTTCATTTAGGGAGACTTGGAATAATCCAGACTGGAGAAGATAGAATAATCTGGGGACACTCATAATAATGCAGGCAGGATATAACGAATTAATTTGGTTTGAATCAGAAAAATTCAGATGAAGTCTAGGGGTTCTTAGAAAAATAATGAGGCTTAGAATAATCTGGATCTAGGTGATGAGGAAGAGGAGAATTTTTTCCCACCTATGGATATCATGAGAGGGCAGAGTTATTGCATTAATTCCATACCGGATGTATTGAGAAGCAAACACCATTCTGAAATATGAATTAGGGTGGGACAAGAAAATCGACTATTTTTTTTATCGATTATTTTTGTAGAGCGATCATTTTCTATAAATATTAACGATGGTACTCCCTCATATATATATGGATATATAGCACAGGCAACTAGTTTGCTATGGAACACCAAATCAACCAAGCACGCTTGCTTCAATTTCACGATAGAATAATGTTTTAATACCCTGTCAAGCGTAGTTGCAAGCGCGGCAGTTAAATTCATCCTCATGAAAATGGGTAATATAAATGGACATTAAATGAGAGCAAATAAAGGAATTGCTCGATTACATTTTTTCCCCTGCTTGCATTTCGTTGCAACACTGCTGCTGCTGCTATACGATTAAATAGATATTGAAAAATGTTCACATCTTTCGATCGCAACGTTTAGTTAATTAATGACCGAGATACGTACATAAAACGTTATTAATATCAGATTACGTAGCACTCTTTGAAAAAAAAAAAAAAACACATAAAACAACTGGGCGTCAATGAGAATGGCAATAATATTTCAAATAAACAGAACGTTAGTTCCTGATGCGCAAAAAAATCTAGTGTCCACACGAAGGTGTCGAATAATCAATTAAAAACTTAATGTATAAAGGAAAACTTTATTTCTCGAACATCAATGTAATGACCCATTTTTTAATTTTTTATCATCCACTATTGGCTTTTTTTTAATGGAAACCATGTCGAAATTATCTACATGGAAAAGAAATGTATAAAAAAATATATCTGGCATATAGAACTTTTCAGACAATAACATAACAAAAGTACACTTTCACTTGATTTCGATGTATCTAAGATATATTTTTAAATAGATCTTGAACTCACTTTTTTCCATGGGAATAACAAACATTCTACTCAGTATCGTTATTTTTGGCATCCGAAAACTAATCGTCATTTTTTCGGAAGGTTTTAAAAAAATGAATCCTTATCGAATATTTTTTGCATGGCCCGATATTTTTCGAGGTTATTTTTACGATGAAAATGAACAGAATCCTTTTTTAAGGGTTAAAAAAAACTCCACGCTAGCGTAACATGCGACGACAGTGTAACAGGAAAACAACATTTCGTCGGCGAAAAGTTACGGGATGGTATCAAGGTAACCATTTCAATAATCAAGGCAATTATGCGCAGCACAAACGGTACCTCGTACGATAGGTGATGATGTTGTTGCATTTCCGGATATTTCGCGAGTTTCCTCGTGAATATTTATCGCCTGATGCGACTGTCGAACGCCACCCAGGTAACGTAACCATATACACGTACATACATACGTATATACAGTAGCTATATGCAGTACGTATGCGGTGGGTGCCCATAACCCTCGAGTCGAAATGCAGCCCTGGGCGACGTGATGGGAATCAGCCTGAAAGTGGTAAAAAACGGAAGCGAGATCGAGTGCCTGAAGCGGAATAAAATATTCGACACCGAGCGACACCAGTTGGATGTTGCGGCTGGCTGCAACAGCGGCAACGAAAAAGCCAAGGTAGTTAAAGTGAATAATAATAAATATATCTATATACATAAACGAAATGATGAAATAAAAAAGGAAATTCACGAAAAGTGTACGAGAGAGAATGAAGAATTGGTGCTACATAGTATAGTAACTCCATGACGATAACATAGAAATAAAATGTTATTGGAGGGTCGAGAACTAGGTGCCAATACAGCGATCCACTCCGTTCAATCGAACGAACAAAAAGCATACGAATCGGAAACGCCAGGCCGGTGGGCCGTGAGCGTGTAATTATGCGTGACGAAAATTTTGCTTGCGCGACGAGACGAACGAAAACTGTGCATTCGATCGAACAAGGCAATTGGTATATAGCCATAGTATAGGCACAGTAGCAACGCACTATGCAGTATCGACATTTTCCTGAGGGGGGGGGGGGGGGGGGGGAGCTACTCGTGTTGAATATTTATACGACATGTAGTATCGAATTATCGCCGGTACGCGTGTTCCGCGTTACCCCTTTTTTTATGAGCATGGTACGCTCGGAAAACTCGAGACTAGGCAATCGCCATGAGGAAATAGAAACAAAAAGAAATGGTGTTCGGAAAAGAATTGAACGGTGAAGCGATGAAAGGGCTACGATTGCAATGAAACCCTCGACGCAATGTCCGGTTACGACACTTCGTTTAACTAATGGAAAAGGATGGATTTTAATGTCACGATTTTGCTTCGAACGCTCGTCACCCTTTATCGCAAATTGATTATTTGACGCGAAGAAAGAAATTGCTTGGTACAACTTTGCACTTGGCTTTCTCCATACGCCGAGAAAAAAGTTTGGTCCCCTCCCCTCAACTTATTTAGTAATCGAAAGTTAAACTGAAAAGCTGTGACTTAGGGCTAAACATTTGTTGAGCATCAGAATGGGTATCTCACTGTACTGCAGACGTGAATATGCATTACTTCGATAATTCGCGTACGCAAATGTTTTAAGTTATCGGATATAAAGTATATCAAGATGATTTCTTATAGACAACTTAACATTTACTTGCGGCTTATGCAAAGTTTGCAGTTTATTGTCATATCCCATGTAGGGTTTGCCGATAAAGTTGAAACGGCCAATACGCGGGCCAATGTTGGGGTGACGATTATCGACTTCGCAACATTAGGCCAACCGTCAGCCAAGTATTGTTCGCTAATATCGAGCTCGACTTATCATGGAAGACTCGGGCTGATAATCGGGCCATAGGATATGCCAATGTTGGCAGTCTCGGCACCGAGATTGGGCCGCTCATCGCCCAAGTCCAGTCACCCATCATGGGATGCGACATTTAATGTGAATAGCTACTCAGTAAATAGGATTTTGCAAAAAAATCTTGAGTGCAGTAGATAGATTTATGCCGAACACGTATCCAAAATTTGTTATATTCTGCGCATTTTTCGAAATCAAAAAAATCGAAATCAAAATAAAGAAAAAGACCTGAAAAAATTCATACGCATTTAAACAAATTAACATATCACTTACATTTTGACAAAAAGTTAATTTGACTGTTTATTTGTTGAACGATTGTTTATTTCACCAATTTGTTAATAACCTTTTTGAGATTATTACTATATTACTATAATACTGAATTGATGATGATCCAAAAGAGTCAAGGCACGCACAATCGCGTATTCGGATTCATAGTTGGCGACGACGTGATAACGCACTTACCAGTTGCGATAATGTGTTAAATCCACGACAGCGTTACCTACTATACCTCCCTAAGTACCATACAATGTCGTAGTGGAATGAAACGTCGTGTTCAGGGAGCGAACACGAGCGGGGAGCTGATGTCATTGTAAAAGGAAATTAACGGGGCCTGGAGGGCGTTACCTGTACTCTACAGTTTCGTTAACCACGTTAATCCCCCATGGAAAAAAAAACAAAAACAAAAAATGGTAAAAAGTTTATTTTTCGATCTATCGAATTCTTTTTGTTTTGTATATGAGTACATGTAGCTGGTCTGACACCTGCAATATGATATTTATTAATTGAAAGTATATAATAAATATGAGACAAAACAGGCGAAGTCGATTACCTGGATTCCTTATATCGAAAAAGTCCAATTTGGTCAAATTGGATGTTCCAAGTAATTAACGTGTTAAAAAGTAGTTAAGATATGTCAGATCCACGTATCAGCCATTAAAATTAAGGCTGACACATTAGACAGGTAAATGAAAAACTAATCATTCGCATATTAAAGTCGGCATATTTCGTCACATTTAATATTCTGACTACAATAACAAATTATTGTTATTTTACTGTTTTTTGTTTACCAAATTTGTTAATTAATTAGACTTCGTACTCCAGTCAGGAGATTTTTAAGTTTTGTAAAATAATATTGATAAATCATTTCGAGTTGATTTATTGAAAAAGACAATTGAAAAAAATGCAGTTTTTTGTAGGTACAAAAACATAAGCAATAATGAAACGATTCAAGCGAGACAGACATTTACCGAGTTGGCCTGGAATACCCCATATATAGATACATTGCATAACTTTATAGGTCTGAAATCTCGCTGTGCCGTTGCACTCGACTTCCTAGCGGAATCCAACACTTGACGTGGTGGTTGCACATATACGCACTTGCCAAGCGTGTTTAATGCACTCGAGGGTTCACGAGAAGAGAGTGAAAGAACCAGAAGGGGTGAAAATGCCGAGCAGTCTATTGCGGTGCAAAAACATGTCATACAGTCGGGGTTGAATTTTTTCATCCTTCGTAAATTGCACACAGTATAAGTGCGACATTTTTGTGTCTCGCTGCAGTTAAAGCATCCTTGCTTCTCTGCTCGGTACTCATTATTTTAGGAGGAGACCACAAAAAGATTCACACTCGTGTTCACAAGCTCTACCATTTGTATACATTTTCTTTTTTTATAAAAGACTACTCATTATAGTATTTCACTCGAAATAACCACGAATGAAACAAACGAAATGAGAAAAAATAAAGTTATCTCTGACTTTAAAATAATTATAATAGTTGCAGCCAGGTATAAAAGATATCCTTAATAACGAGGAACGAAATATTTATGTATATTACAAATCAGCGAAACCTCAGATTATTATTCATTGACGATTTATCTACTAAAGAGATTTACCGAAAAAATAATTCAAATAATGTTTCTAACTATGCCTGCTTCACTGATAATGACGAGTACTTGAGAAGATTTACATCTTGTAATGTAAGTAACCGGATGTCCATTTAAGAATACTAGTTAGTTATACATTAGAACTGAAATAATTAGAAGATGAATGAAAATCGACTTTTTTAAAATAACTTAAGAAGTAAAACGCATAAAAACTACTAGATATTAATTGAAAGACTTGATGAGGAAAAAAATTATTGTTTCAATGAGGGTAAGTGTAGAGACATGAAGACTTGTGAAAGTTTAATGTCCGTTTGTAAAATGAGAGAAAGTGTTTGCATTTCCATTTTTTAAAAACCTTACTTTTGTATTTTCGGTTGTGCTTAACTTACTGTACCAAGCAATATTTATTGCTAAAATGAAGATGCTGGTATGTAAACAAAATATATAGATAATCCCTATATTTTTAGTATCTCACATATATCTATATCTCTCTATAATATAAAAAGATCTCGCCGCCGCCGTGTAGGATATAGAGGGCATTCCATGTCAGGAGGGCTATATATATACACCTATATGTACCTATATATATACCGATATACTTAGAATAAGCCGGGCTCGGGGTCTAGGGGTGTATAAGACCCCAAGGGGTATGTGGGGTCTCACAAACCCCTAGACGCCGAGCCCGAATCATTCTAAGTCCCTCAATGCGACAATGCGAGCGCGCGAAGCGCGCGAGCCACAATAACATCCTAGTACCTATATATACATATATTTATATACAAATACTAGGGGGGCTCTGCCCCCTGCGCGCTCCGCGCGCCAACCCCCCTCAGAGATGTTTTCAATATTTTTTATTTTGATAGACTTGAGGAAGGCATAAAAACTCCAAGACATGAAGACTTGAAGATATTAACATTCATTATTGTTGATGGAACACTTACAGCTTGTAATAAATCTGTATAATCAAAATCAGTAGAAAAACCGCGCTGGAGCTTTTTTCGTGCTTTGGAGGAAATCGGTAATTGCAAATGCTTGGAGTGTATACTTAATGTGTGTAGGCAGTATCTCGATACACTCCAAAATGAATTGATTATTTTTAACCTTTAATGTCACAGGCCGAAATCGAATAGTTGACGGATGGATGGTGACATCAGCGGACGTTGACGTACTGGATCATCATAGAAACATTGGAACCGATGTTGTAGCTACGATGTAGGCAATGTTTACTTTTTGTTTATCGCCCGAAAGATGACCTCTCGTTGTCAGTCGAATAAAAAGATCAAAACCAGATAGAATGAAAGAAGGGGTGGTTTACGAATAGTTAATGAAGTAGAATCAATTTAATTTTATTAGGCATATTACGAATGGAGAATATTAAGTGCATTGCAGCCGTAAATGACATGCGTGTGACACAATCTGAACCAAAACATTATCAAGCTTATTTTAGAGGACTAACAAACCTATTCGAGATTTTTCACATGAATTTTCATCCAAAATTAAATATCTATTGGTTATATTTAAGAAAACTGGTAGTGTATGTGTTCATTATGAATATATTTCTGTCGATACAATATTTTCAATTTGATTTGTATCATTATAAAGATCATTTTGGATTTTTATGCCGGTTGGAGACGTACATCTCGATAATGCTACATAAAGTTTTCCAGGACTGAATTATAGTTTTTCGCCCTTGCGATTTATTAATAGTCATGGCGAAAGATAATGTTATGGGAAATTGACGTCGATGTAAAATAAATGGGTATCTGTCGTGTTCATTGGTTTGTAACTTTATTCTTGGAATATATGCGACATTCTTCTTGTGCTCACCCATTATAATTTCAGCTTCAATGTTTTTAAAAAATAGTTTTGTAATTTTTAACCGAGTTCCATTACATAATCAATTTTTTATACTCAAATGTCGTAACAACATTACAATAACTCCGATTTTCACTTTCAGCTTATGATTCGGAAATCCAGGTAATATAATTGAATTTAAATATTCAATAGGGTATTGTAATTTAACGTCCTGATCTGTCTGGTCTAATCCTTTATGTGTCGCTGTATCGATACTGTAATATAAATGCTCACCTTCAATTACTCTTAGTACTTTTTCATTTAAACGATTAACTTCATCGTTGCAGCATGCTAATATTGCTTTATGCGATAAATTTTCTTCGGGATGAATGACGGTCCCATAAATATCTTTGCAAGGATCTTCAGATTTCCAATTTTCTGGAATGGGTACACGATCTATAGATCCATCACCTACTTTAAGTAGTCAATCATAATGTATTTTATAAGATATACGCATATTTATTTGTAAACGCAATGTTTCGAAGAATTTCCATAAGTATGAGTACTTGATAGTTTGTTCAATAATTGTATTTTTATCTCCGTATTTGATAACAGGAAGTACTTGTCGGAAATCGCCACCCAAAATAACGACTTTACCACCAAATGGTTTTTCGGATCTGCATAAGTCTCTTAATGTTCCGTCTACAATTTCTAGGGCTTTTTTAGGAATCATCGAAGCCTCATCCCATATTATCACGTCTATATTCATTATCTTATGCCGGTCTTCTTTATCTTTAATGAAACATGTTTTATAATCTTCGTCAAAATAGTAAGGAAATTTGAAAGCTCGATGCGATGTACTACCTTTTGGTAATAAAATTGAGGCAATTCCCGTCCAAGCAACCGATAAAACTAGCCTAAAAGTTATTGGTTTATATAAAAATGTTTTTCCTGTCCCTCCAGGTCCATCTATGAAATAATAATTACTTCCTCTACATTCATAATTTTTTCAAAAATTGTCAACTGATCGGCGTTCAATTGCTTTTTCATTTTTTCACCTATGATTTGATGATTTAATCGGTCTGTCTCTACCCCTTTGGCATCAGTGAACGTCATGTGTGCATCCGTAACAGGTAAATTGAAATGTTCACACGTTAAATTTTCTCATTGTAATATTCGTTCGATTTCTTTTAGAGCCCTGTATTCATTATTGTCATCATATCCTTCGCAAAAGTGGGATTTAAATTTCTGCCATAATTGTGAACCGTTCAGAGTTGAATCCCCGATTAAAAATCATGCAAATAACTGGCGCAATGCTTTCGGCATCATAATGTTACATGTTTCTTCAAATACTTTGAAACTTTCTTCCTCGGTATCAATTAATCCCATTGCCAACGCTGTTTCTCGGAAGGTTTCGTATTGCACATTTTCAAATGTTTTTAAATTGTTAAAACATGTTGCACCCGCTACACGATCTAATATTACTTTCAAATGGAAGCGCTCAATATCTATAGGACTTACAGAACAAACACGGCCAATTGTCTGTGAGTACTGTTGTCTCTAGACCCACTCTTTTTTACCTGCGTTGAACGTGTAGCGCATTGGAATATTACGATACAATATGGTGTGAGCATTAGCATCTTTCTTATTCAAATCAAACCATGCAGTTAATGTCGTTTTACTTCTGCGTTCGTCTCGAACTACGTCTTTTTCCTCGCCCTCAATAAATGTAACATTTTGTTGATACGCCGTCTCCACGCCGTTTCCATCGGACCGACATAACGGGAGTCCAGAAATGTAGATATTTTATCGCTAATTCGCTCTTCTTGTCCACACTCTTTTATCCCAATCAAAGCTCTATCATTCCTTTGTTAATGCATTTAGTGATATATTTAATAGACATCATAGAGGTACAACTTTCAACATTGATATGACAACTATATCTTTTCAGTAGATATGGGTTGTAAGGCACGACCCAACGATTATCAACTGATTTCAAACTACCGTCGACTTTGGCATTATAATATATTTTGTCGTTTTGATTATTACGTCTTTTATAGATCGGATATCCGTTTTTATTAAACGTAGTTGCATCGCAAAACTTTTTTGGATATTTTTTTATGCAGGTATCATCGACAATACCAGTCTTCAAACACGGGCTTGTATTTTTATGAGGGCCATGCAACATATGTTTAATAACCAAAATCGACTATCACATTTTTCTGGATTTTCGGCCCGAATATGTTTATCTACATCCTCTGGCGATTTTGATTTATATTGTGAATGACCCGTCAATAGTAAATGCATATGCGGTAATCCACGTTTTTGGAATTCGATGGTATAAATATATGCCAAGACTGAACCAAATATTTCTCCACTCAAAAAATCGTTCAAAAACGATCAAATTTTAATGTTAAATAAACGACACACAATTGTCGGAATATCATTAACTGTTGTCCCTGTTGGAAATTTACTCAATACGCGTTTTAACTTGGGCCAATTTGGATTGCATGTCATCTTTACAAAATAATCAGGTTTTCCTTTAGCTCTGATTATAGCCCTTCCATCTTGGTAATTTTGGTGCATATGTCGTGGGCTCCCGATGAAAGATGATGGTGATATAAAAACATTTCCTAATCTGTCCTTTGACTTAAATTAATCCCTGATAACATTCAATGCGTAGTTGTTTTTTATTCCGCCGGAAACAATCTAAACGTGTACTTTCGACCATTATGTACGCATGAATAACGTATTGCTGTGTTAATCGGCCACCTTTCAAAATTGGATTAAAATCTTCGCTTGGCCGATAAGCTAAGCGATAGGAATAAAGTTGCAATATGGATAAACGTTTCTCGATATTGCCGGTCTGTTTCATTTCCGGATGCCAACCTAAATCTCCAGAAGGGAAAAACAGAGGAAATGTCATTGGATCGACATAACATAACAATTTACTCAATGTTCTAATAGTTTTATTATTTTTATCATGATTATGGGGATATACACATAGATCGAATGTAGGTACCGAACCATCTTTCGAAATAATCAAAGCAGCACATTCACCAGTTAATGGTTTATTATATTTGTGCATATTTAATTTTGGACTACGAACGAAGTATAAACGAAATTCCTTTGACTTCTTATAACATTGATATAAATGTTTATATTTTTTAACAAATGGATTAATTTTTTTTCAACTCGGTATTTATTTTCATTATTGTTGGAGATTTCAAACGAGGATTATGTAGTAACCTTTCTTTAAGTGCTGCATTATCTTCGTATATTTATATTTGTCCATATTTGGGACTTTCATTTTTTTCGGAAATAAAGTCGTAGGTGCGTAATGGTAAACTTGACCCTGAATTTCCAAGTTATATACACCATACCCCGGATTTTTAACAAAGTTAGTTTCAAATGTTGTAAATGCACAGCTATATGCAAATAATACCGAACTGCATTGCGAAATATACTATCTTCAAACAAAGTGCGTACATTTTTTGGGTAGGGTGACAAAGTCGACAAAGACACTTTACTTCCATGACAACAGCTTTTTTTCGAAAAATCATCGATCCAAAATACAGCCCCGCAATACCGGCAAACATAATCTAGATCGCCAATATCATAATATTCGACATTGTCCGAACTGTCCGCAGATATAAGACCATTCCGTTCCCCTATTAAATCTCTGGTTCGTATTTTTCTTAATGGTTTTTCACACAAATTTCTAACCCGTTTCCTTTTTCGTTCTTTTACAATATCAACTGTTGTGACAGAATGCTTCACGATTTTTTTAATATCACGTTTCCGATATATTTTTATTAATACCTTCGCTGCCGCTCTCGCCGTTTATCTATCGAATCTCTTACATTTGCGTTCAAAATCCCTTTTTGTTTTAATAAAATGTTTCTGTTTTTTTTCACGACGTTTTCGTTTACGTATACAATCTAATTTCTTAGCACAACTTTTTTTTGCATACCTCCGTTGACGTTCTCGTCATTTATCAATCGAATTCATTATTCAAATTTTGCCCTTTTTGTGCCTCCTATTCGTTTTTGATCTTCTCCAGTATCAACAGCTTTGGTATTTTTGATACGATTCCAATTTAAAAAATGTTCTTTTATACGTTGACGATATTGCCGTTTACGCTCCAATTCTTTCGTACGGTTTGCTTTTACATACCGTCGTTGACGTTCTCGCCGTTTTTCTACTGAATTCATTACAAAAAGTTTAACATATAACTTATAAAATTTACATAATAGAATTTTTCAAAAAAGAATTAGCAGTAAACGTATAGAAAAGTTTCCTGTCGTGTAAACTATCGATTTATCAATGATTCTTTGTATATAAATGATATATCTTACTTTACTCTTCGTATATTCTTTGCATATTGTCACATATGTAGTCTGCATTAATCTTATAGATCATATCTGTATACAATTTACATATGAACCGAAAACTGAAGTTGGGCTGATATAGTTTATATTCAAAGTGCTAAAGGACTCGAAGGACGAGGGCCTGTTGCTCACACAATGAACAAAGCAAACAAATCACAACCCAAACGAAATTGCAATTGTGAGCCGTGAAGCAATAAGAACATTACTATTGTCACGCGCCGTTTCTAGCCCGTGCCAGATTTTGGCATTTGGCCGCTAGGTGGCTAAAGCTCACGGCCGCGAATTCGAAAGTTCTTCCTTTCTCAAGGAAAAAGAGGATCTGATAAATCCTGAGTTTGATAATTTGGTGTCGCCAAAATTATCGAAACGTTTCAATATATAAATTGCATATAGAGTGTATACAGTCTATATTTGCCGAATTTTATGCTTAAAACTATATTTATTTTCATAAACTCTATGTGTAATTTTTTTTTTTTCTCTCACTTGCAATATACAGCGGATACAGAAGTTTTCGCCGCTATATAGCGTATATTAATTATTCATCCTCCTATATCTCGAGTATACTTTATTTTCATGGGGATATCGCTACGCGTGGCGCCATTTGGCCACCACAGGCAGCGAGCTCCAGCCGCAGTAAAAAAATGAGTCGTCCCACTCATATCCACACATCTGACGAAAGACATCTCAAGAACCATTTTATTTCTCTTCGTTATAGTATTTCACTCAGGAAAACTATGAGCGAAGTTGGTACGTACAATATGATAATTTTGTCTGACTTCAGAATGACAATAATCGCGGGCCAGTTGTGGAAAATTCTTAATAACAAGGAGCACACACACTCAACTGCCAAGCCTCATATCAGAAGCAACGAATGAACGAAACTCCTTCTGTTTCGTAACCTCGCGTTGAAGGGACGCTTTTCAACACCTAGCCTGGAGCAGGAACTATAAACGGAATGTACGGAGGCTATTTCTCACGTCTTTTTATTTAGTTTTTTTTTCTTCCCCCCTCCATTCCTCAACCTTTTCATTCTCTATCCCTCTTCACTTTTTCCATCGTGAGTTTCCGCCATTTCCAAGCTCCCTTCCCGAGTCCCATGTCCCTTCACCACTTTTTCTCTCTCCCTCTTTCCGTCTCTTCTTCATTCTTCCGTTGCTCACTCCACCACCGCACTCCTCTTTCTTCAGGCACGCCAGCTCGTTTCCCGTTTGCGTACCGCGCTCCAATCCCGTCGTTCGCAGACGTAACCTGTATAAAAAGTCAGAAAACCCAAGGCATTAGCGTTGACGTCCCGTGCCTATAGCTTTTTTTAATTACCCAGAATGCCTGAGGGTTCTAGCGACGGGTTCGCCGTTGCTGAACCTCGCCTCTCGTGGACGTCGTCAACGTCGATTCACCGACCGCGACGCTCATAGTTGAGACATGGTCGTTCTTTCTCCTCCTCAGTCTCCTACTTCTCTCCATCAGCCAAATCTTCAAGGATCGATCTTTTTTTCACCGAAAAAATCGTGATTCTTCATCGATGCTAACCCTAATCGATTCTTTGTGAATCGATTCTCAAATACATATAATCGAATCGCATAAGTGAAAAGTCATATTAATATAAGATTAATATGATTTATTAGAAGATTTGAAGTAACGAGCGAAAACGAACGAAGAAATTTAAAACCTGACAATAACGCGAAAAATCAGTAGATTCTAGCGAACTTAACGAATTCAACCAAACGAAGGACCCGAAACAACTCGACGAAGCCATCAAAACTCAATGAAAGCATTTTTTTTCTATTTTCACCGCCAAGAGATTTCGTCTCTCCTGTTACTACTTTGATATTGAATAATGATTGAAGAGTTTTGAGAATATTAATAAGTATAACAATTTAATAAATGTTATTCTGCATATATAAGCCCTAACTTATTTCTTCCTCCGTGCTAAAATATCAAAATTTTATAATAATTTTTTTTTTTTTTTTTTTTTTTTTTCTAAAAAAGCATCGATTCTCAATAGATGCTTTGTTATCGATACTCTTGTATTGATGTATCGACTTTAAAAATGATTTTACTTCCGAAAAATCGATTCTGAGCGTGGATACAATTTAAGGCCTTACATACGTCAAAAATTTTAAAGATTATTATTCCTTATAGTCTTAGGCGTATTTCTGTGTAAGTTCATTGCTAAAAGTCCCCATAGATCAAAAGTTATTGTAGAAAATGTGACTGCCCGACGAAAGGGTCTGACGCGCGCCTACCTCCGTAGACTTGTTTGAGGCAGGCTGGCCTTTACCCTCGGACCATTTTAGTCGACCAATTCTCTTGTTATTCTACAATACGTGGAAACAACAACAATTGTTTACTGACAAGGAAGGCGTACAATCTGAAGCCGGAATGGGAGATTAGACGTAAGTTAATACGTCTAATCTCTACGTAACGTAAGTTACGTAGTAATAAATTGTAAAAATTCATAAAGTTTTTGCTCCAGCCGAACGCTACTTCAAACGAAACGCACTTGAAACTTTAAACGCATTTTTCTCGAAACCACTTTTTCTGACACGGTCTGCATGACAACTCGTACAGTTCTTAATATTTTTTTATGCTTGTTTTTTTAAATATTCGGAATTGTTTTTTCTATAGTCTGTCGAGCCAGATTTTTTATATTGTAATTAGAAAATTTTATAAACCCAATTAAAGTGTGACATTTTTGACACAAAATTAACATTTTTATAAACTACCGTAAATTGTTTAAATTTCCGAATTTTAAAAATCCGCCTTGACAGACTATAACTACAACCTTATTTCACAAGAATTCCTTCACATTTTGCAGATCTGTCAACATTTAGAGAAGAAATGGTGCCGACCGTGAAGCAACTTTTTTTTACACTGCTTCAAAAAATGTGAATTTCCATGTTGTAATTTTCGAAAAAAAAAAATTGAAATAAATTTTTTTACAAAGTTAACACAGTAATTAACAATGTGCGAGAATTCTTTTTACCAATTTCCATTTCTATTTTTCCTAAAAATAATTTTTCTTTTGGTGCGTTTTCGGTACCGCTGGACGTATGTAAGGCCTTAATCGAAATTTCACATCAGTGGAATACTGAGGAAAACCTACACCAATATGGCCTCGGGTTCGTCGCACGGTGCCGGAGGTACGTCATGTTTCATGGAGAATGTAAACACGGACTGCGCAAACGTGGACTCAGCCTCAAACTTTACTAGTACCGAATTTAACACTGATATTTTGATAATTGTGGACGCTATCGTCCTAACAAGAATTCGAACATACATATGCATATGCACACACAGACACATACAGACATTCCATACAAATTACTTTTCCCGAAGTCTTAAAGCATTTTGATAATCCTGAGAAAGAGATCTGCAGAAACTTTTTTTTTCGTGAATAAATCTTTCCCTTACGGGGAAGCTAAGATTACAAAAAAGTCACACGGAGAATAAAGATTGATTGGGCGAACTACGTTTTTAAGTTATTATATAAGGAGTGCAATGGTAGAGAAGAATATACGGATCAAGTGAAAGGTAGACAGTATTACCTACAATATGAGGATATCCTGCGTCAATGTTCAAGTGTAAGAAAAATAAATATATTTTTCCTTTTCGTTTCCGTATCATCTCACTTTATAGTCCTCTCCAGAAATTTGATATACATAGAATTCTCAAAGAAATTTTTTTCTTCTTAATACTTGGCGTCGCGACGCTACCGCGTCTCTTGATTAAGGTATAATTATTTATTAATTCAACCTCTTATTGTGGTTCCAATTCAGCATAAGCTGACATGACTTTCGTAAATTTATTAATTATTGCTCTTGTAAGACTTTCCAGCTATCGAATATTGAGAAGAATATAACATTTCTGAAGAGGACTCTGCCGTGAGCTGAAACATAAACAAAAAGGAAAAATAGTGTTGCATTATGAGACGAGCATAAATCTGTTCCATCGGTTTGGCCATGACGATTGATAACTTCACACAAATGAGAATCTGGGTCTTTTGTTTGTCGATAGATAGCGATAGCCAGATGTAAGGAAAAGAAGAAGAAGAACTCTCAAAAAAACTCGGGCTTCGGCATTCATTGAGGGACTTGGGAAAATTCTGGTTTGAGAGTCCATCAAGGGCCTCAGAAGCATTTGCCCTCGGGCGTCCACTGAGGGACTCGAAATAATTATGGCCATAGGGGTCAGTCCCACCGTACGGTTTGGCAAAGCTGACACCTCCTAGTCCGAATTATTCCCTCGTTGAACCTAAAGAACTCATAGGTCCGAATTTCTAAGTTCCTCGATTTTCAACAGGCCGTCGTCCGCGACGGTGAGATTCCTTTATAATATAGAACGATTAGACTGACAGCAGTGGAAGTGCGGGCGGCGTGTGGCTTCAGCACTCCAGAGTTAAGCAGCACTGTTTCCGGCCATAGCTTGGATGTTTCACCGCTTAGCCGCGCACTGGTTTGCGCGTGAACTGGTAATCGGGGAGCAGTTTTCCTGACCTTCTAATGTGTTATGATACAGTAGAATCTCAGTAAAAATTAAGGCCCCTGTATCGGTCAGGTTTTTTGCAGTTTCTCTGTGCTCTCGTGCAAATGCGATACAGTAGTGCAGTAGGAAAAGTGGCTGCGGTGAACACTCTGGGCAACGAGCTGGAGAAATGGAATAGGGAATAAAGAGGAGGGGATACTGAGAGCCATGTGGGATACTGAAAAGTAACGAAGAAAAAAATGTATAAAGATTAGAATTACCTACCCAGAGCACTGAGTGAAGTTATTTGCCACTACTGGCAATCGGGGCAGACGCTTTCCCGTTATAGTATACTGTGCACCAAGCACAATATACTATACTCTATAAAAAAAATACTATACTATATAAAAGAAAGAAAAAAAAAGTAAGTTGACACTTAGAAGCGAGGGCCAGCAAGGCTCTGAGTTACAGTAAGCTAGGATAAGACTAACAATTTTTGTATTGATTATTCTTATGATTATTTTTATTTTATTTTTATTTCATTTTTTTATATACGATTGTTCAAACTACATTTTTGTCTGTGCTCTTAGGGGATTTATCCCAGAGCACCAAGTAAATTTTCACCATTTCACCATTTACTCGCTTCGCTCGGGCAGCAAACCTGACACTCGTCGCAATCGCCAACTTTCGGCCCTTGTTGCACATTATATTTTTCGTCACAAGTGCATGAATAGTGGTGCTTTGAATGGTAGTTTTGCGGGACGAACAGTGAAAAGCGAGGTAACAATCTTACGTCCCAAGGGTCGGAAGTGAAACGTCCGGGTTGAAAGTAACGAAAAAGTGAACTGCGCATGCACCAATCAATCATTGCAACACTGCTATGAAACTAGCCACTTTCGGTCCTCAAAACTACCATGAAAAGCACCGCTGTTCATGGACGTGTGACGAAAAGATTATTCGTCAGTAGCCAGTCCCTCGTAAAGACCTGGTCCGGATCAGTAACCCGGCCCCCATACGGTCGCATCTGACTTCCCCCTCGATATCGCATTTGCCATAGCATCTCTGCTAAGGGCATAGAAAAACATTGCGGAAAAACCTTATAGCGATATAGCCGGTCGCGAGTTAGCCTCGCGGCACCAGAGCTACGTCACGATATTCGTCCAGAATGTAAACACAGACTACAGCTCTATACATGCGACCCCCACAGTTACCTGTCACACGGAAAGAAATGAGTAGTTGGTAAAACTGAAATATTGGTTCTCACAACCACTCGAAATTGTTGATACAGCCCCAACTAATCAGTTAGTTAAAGCATCTACTCAGTTGGTTAAAGGAACTGAAATGTCGTTGGTAGAATATCCGTAGTAACAGGAACCAACAGAAATAGTAACCCGAGCTATACGCTTAAGTTAGCACATGCATCTATTTTAGTGCAGCTCTAGGTTAAAAATTAGATTCAATAACTCATCGTATTTGCTCCCGCTACTATGAAACGAGGTTACAAAATGTTATGGTTACGATAAATGGCTCAATGAAAAATTCAGTTCACCGCTATGAGCGGTTTAAAGGAGCCGAGTCATAAACAATCTGTATACGTTAATGGTCAATAACTCTACCTAAAAAATATAATAATACCCATACCTAACAAATAATTATCAAAATACATAATTAGTATTTGACGAACCATAGCTGCAAACTGCTTTTCTCTTTACTTTACACTTAAATGTGTCCATCCGTTCGGCATATAACGCAATAGTGTTGTTAGTCTTTATTATTCGCGAACTAAAAAATATTCGTCACCTGAACCAACCGATTAGTGTTGGGAGGAAAGTGATTGGTGATAAAATCCAACTTGTGGGATGCCTGCAACATTCGAATCGTGCTTACAACTATTGCCGCCGGTAGTTGCGCCACCTCATGGCTGTTGGTGAGGATGAGAATTGTGATTGGTTGTCGGAACCAAGTTTCGCTTACCAATCGCAAATAATTGAGGATACTTTTTCAATTTAGTTTCCGTAACTAATCTGCGGCAGAGCATATGCTGGAAATAGTTATCACGGCTAATTATTTTTTTCCGTACAGATAGCATGTTCTTAGGTCACCATTCATGTTGCATCAAAGTTCAGATTATTGAGCGAAATTCTGCTGTGGAGTCAAATGGTTTCGCGGAAGCTCGGTTCATCCGCGACTTCATTCAGAATAATAGAAAACGCCTGGGAAAGTGGCAAGTACTTTAAGATTCTCGTGGAGTGGCAAGTTCTTTAAGATCTTCCACTGCTGCTTTGTTATTATAGAGCAAAAAAATATAAGGTTACTTCATTCCGGTACGTTAGACGCTTGGAAGCCGGTCAACTGTTGTCACATTGAATCATTCACCGGACGTTGTTCGATATTAGCTGTGTAAAGCGGCTGACATGACGTTGATAAACATTATTCACAACCCTGAGAAGATATGGAATTTTTAATAAAGCATTTATTTTTGCAGCAATAACGTACATTATGTACACAACAGTGACGTGAATCATAAGTCATAAGAATTTTCAATATCGAAGTAGGTATATTAACGTTGAAAAATATTTAAACGGATATTAAAGTTTTGCCGACCGGTTTTCTGTTATTGTCAATTTTGTGATCGAACGATAGAGTTGACGTTACGTAAACTTTAGAGTTTTCATACCGATCTAACGTCATTTTCCACTTCCACCTTGTTCTTCCTCGCGTCGTCAGCATTTGCCAAACTTCCATCTAAAGATATAAAAATATTATAGGCTGTGTCACGTCAAAGCATCATAACATCATTCGATGAAATATTCTATTTGAAATTTAAGTGCAATATTTCATTGAAATCAGAAAAATAGTTCGTTAAAAACAAGTTTTAAAAAATCAACTAACTTATTTCTTTGGCGTCAATGAAATCCCCCCATGAAAAAAAAAGTATGCTAACAAAGTATATTTTTCGACATATCAAAAAATATATAAATAATGTACGTGGTATATATATATATATATATATATAAACGTACATTTGGCGAATATACGTAAAGTACATTTTTTATACAATCGTTAGTACATCTGGCAAAGATACGAAAAATATATTTTTTAGGATATCCATATATGTATCTTGCTAATATACGTAAAGTATATTTTTTTGCATATTAATATATAAAAAATGCATTAACTCATAAAATATAAAAACACAAAATCGCGACCACCTAGATTTCTTATATCGACAAAAAATCTAAACAATTTGGTCAAATGTTCTTCTAACTGATTGAAGTGTTAAACATCTTCTTACATAAATATATATATAATTTCTATAGGAAAAATATACATTCACATATATTTACGAATACATAAAATATGGATTGACAATTATATGAAAAATAGAAACCGACATATTTTATTTCCCAAAAATATGTATGAACTAGTATACCATCGTATATATTTTGTAAGTATACTAAAAGTTATATCCGATATATCATGTTTTTCGTCCAGCGAATAGTTGGTATATAAAATATATACTTTTCGATATTTTTTTGAGTATACTTCTTTTTCATGGGGGTTTTTTCTCTCGTTTATATTTGTTTATACTGTACGTGCAATTCCCTTGCATGCTGCATACTATGGGGTATGTCAGCGCTTCCGGTTAGTGTGTATTGAACGTCATCGAACTGGCTTCTTTCAGCCAGCACCTTTAACCGGAGTGGCACGTCTATTAGCTCTTGAGACTCCAGCAATTTAATATTGTTCGTGAGCGCGCTCGTTAAATTTACAACGTGCCTAGAGAGGTGAGGCGCTATCTCGATGTCGATACCTTTCGATACTCTTGGCAAAGCTTCACAGCAGCACAAGCGTAGCCTTTTCTTTGATACATATGATAGTCACTATACATGTGTTTTATAGTATCTATGTGGTACAAGAGGCCATTACCATATTGCCAGGCTCACCTGCGCTTCAAAGATATACTGAGGGAGTTGCAAGAATGGAACCCATGTGTGCGTTGAGATATCGCCCAGCAAAATCAACTGACAAAAATAAAAAAGCTGGGGAAGAAAAAGCACCGAAACTTTATAGAAAAAGCTATGGGTGGTGAAAAAATTTTGATCAATAATGCAGTACGAAAATATATTTGTATCATCTTAAAATAGATTTCAAATGTATAGATTCCAACTTTCCAAATCGTAGAACAATTGGTGGTTAAGGATGTATGATAGGTACATGTCCCGCCGAAAGTAAGTTTCAGAGACAATTTCGATCACTTCCCGATAAGATAAAAATCGCAAAAAAATAATGCATATAAAACGAGCTGAAAAGATTGATTTCGAATAATAACAATCCTAGAATGTTATTAACAAATTGGTGAAAAAAAAATTGTTCAACAAATAAACAGTCGACCTAACTTTTTTTTAAATGAAAATGATATGTTAATTTTTTTAAATGCGTATGAATTTTTTGAGATTTTTTTCTTCATTTTGATTTCAATTTTTTTTGTTTTGCAAAATGCGCAGAATATAACAAATTTTGGATATGTGTTTTGCAAAGAATCTTGAGTGTAGTAGATGGTTTTATGCCGAACACATATCCAAAACTCGTTATTTCGCGCACATTTTTGAAAATAAAAAAAATCGAAATCAAAATAAAGAAAATAATCTCAAAAAATGCATTCATATAAATTAAGATATAATTTTCATTAGAAAAAAAGTTAGGTTGACTGATTGTTTGTTGAACAATTGTTTTTTTTTTTAGAAATTCGTTAATAACATTTTGGAACTATTACTATGCAAAATTTATCTTTTTAGCATGTTTAATATCGATTTCTTTTTCCGATTTCTATCCCATCGGGAAGTAATCGAAATTTTCTGTGAAACTCATGGTTGGCGAGACTGTACCTATTATATATCCTTAATGAAAATTAACTTTGTGTTTTTTATATCATTGGACAAATGCAGCTATTTTGCAGGTTGCAGGTGCAATACGTGAGGCTTTAATTTCTCATTAATTGAAAAGTATTCCATCGTATGCGGTTTCTTTTGGTACGTCTAAACAAATTTGAATTTTACCAGAAAAACAGAAAATTAATATGTATGAATAACAATTACTAAAATAGTGATTGGTCTCGGTTCTGTAGTTTTTCATTACATTATTTTTACAGTATAGGATAACCTCCCGACTCTGGTATTCTTCAAATTAATAATAAATGCCAAGAAATACACTGTAAAAAAAATCTGCTTGAAAATTAAAGTACCGGTACCGGAACTTTTTATTCGCAAACCGTCTCTTAAATTTCAAGCACCAATGTGTTTAAAATTCTAATTTAGGACACATGAAAATAATTTGAATTTTATTAAAATAGCAGTGACTTTGTATTTGAAATTTAATGTACCGCGTCAAATATTTCTGATTATTGTACATAAAATTAATGTACGTCATACATCTTTTATTGCAAAACGGTACCTTGAAATTCAATCACATATATGTTGGAAATAAAAAATGGGTTTAAAAACAATAAAAAGAAAATAGAACTATTACTCAGGCATTATTTTTTCAGACATTTTACATCATTAGAAATTGTCGGGTATTGGTTTTTGCTAAAGAAAACTTTTCGTCTGGCCCGGGGTTTGAACCTACGACCTACCTATCTAAGTACCTAACAACGCACGAACGCTACCAGCTACGCTATCAACGACTTAATAGTTTTGGATATTAAAATGGCATAAGAGTTATACATCGAGAGACGCGGTAGCGTTCTCGAGACAAGTGCATTTACCTACTTACCGATTACCGACCGAGAAGACGGAACGCTACAATTCTTGCTGTACACTGTAAAAAAAGATTGTAAATTTAATGTACTTATGTATATGAAATTTACAAATTTTGTGCATGAAACTGTGATTCATGTACCGAGTGCAGTAATTTTACAAATCTATCGTGAAATTAATGTACCTGCATTGGAATTTAAGAGAAATTCATTGTAAATATACAAAACTTGATCAGTAACTGTATAATTATGTGACAAGTTTTTGAAAATTCCTGCACTGCAGTCGATTTTTGTAGAAAAATCACCTAACTTTACGAATATCTTGTAACTTAGATTTCAAACACCCACACTGTAAAAAAAGACTTGAAATTTCATGTACTTATGCTGATGAAATTTGAATACTTTGTACTTGAAACTGTGATTCAAGTACTGAGTGCTGTAAATTTCCATTTCGTTTCCGAAATTAATGTACCTAACTGTAAATTGAAGCAATATTTATTGTGAATTTACAAATCTTGAAACACTTATACAATGTTCTGTATTCGTGTTCTGCTACTATAAAAAAAAGTTGATAATACGCTGTTAAAAATGTCGGTAACAGTAAAAAATGAATATGTCAATGATAAGTACGGTTAAGAGAATAATATATGTATAACTCTTATGCCATTTTGATACCCAAAACTACTAAGTCGTTAATAGCGTAGTTGGTAGCGTTCGTGCGTTGTTAGCCACTTAGATAGGTAGGTCGTAGGTTCAAACCCCGGGGTAGACGAAAAATTTTCTTTGCCAAAAACCCATACCCGACAATTTCTAATGATGTCAAATGTCTAAAAAAATAATGCTTGAGTAATAGTTCTATTTTCTTTTTATTGTTTTTGAACCCATTTTAAATTTCGAACATATATGTGATTGAATTTTAAGGTACCGTTTTGCAATAAAAGATCTATGACGTACATTAATTTTATGTACCATAATCAGAAATATTTGACGCGGTACATTAAATTTCAAATACAAAGTCACTGCTATTTCAATAAAATTCAAATTATTTTCATGTGTCCTAAATTAGAATTTCCGACACATTGGTACTTGAAATTTGAGAGACGGTTTGCGAATAAAAACTTCCGGTTCCGGTACTTTAATTTTCAAGTAGATTTTTTTTACAGTGTAGCCAACTCATTTTAGCCACTTTTTCAATAGGTTATATGGTGATATAAACGAATTTCGAGTGTTTTGATGATATTTCATGCTGCAGTTAGACAGATTAGCTTAAAATATTTAGATTGAGACTTAAACCAATGCTGTAGCTATTGTTTATCACAAAGAAATGGTTGTTTGTTATTTCGAATTTTTTAAATTTGTGATCCAAAAAATGGCACGCGCGCAACTTCTCGCCGTACATGGCACACCCCTAATTTCATGCGATAGGTGGCACACAGCCAACGAGACTAACTTCATGCGGTACATGGCACAGCCAACGAGATATAATATTATACATATATATATATATACATAGTGGTATAGACCCAAACTAACTAGCGGCTATAATGATAATAAAAACCATATGAATGGACATACGGAATACTTGTCTCGAGAACGCTACCGCGTCTCTTGATTGATAAGGACGGAAAATTTATTCATTTAACTAAATTTAATATATATATACTCAGCCAAAGTCAAATGAGAATAATTATTTATTTAATATTTGTGTCTGTAACTGTGATTAAATAGTGGTGCAAAAATAGTGCGAGAGGGACAGTGCTATGTTAGAGAGACACAAACCTATAGGCGTTTAGCATTGGGCGACGAAATTTCTGGCGGTGTACCACTGCCTCTTAAGCTAAAGGGTTTTCAGCTAGCCTTCATAACTGAAGACACGTTCAATGTTACTTGGTATTGAATTGTGACGAAAGTGGTAGAGCAGTTTGGATTTTATAGAATTTTGAATATTTCAAATCACTGACATTATCGCTCTCTAGTAACCTTTGTAAAACTTGAGATAGCGAGTTCAATTCTTGTATGGAAATGGAACAATATTCAGCCATTATATATGTGTCATTTAGTGTCGAACGGTACAAAACATTTTATTCTATAAGAAGTTAAAACACCTTACAGCTTATCACCTGGACAATAAGACTTTATTCGTGGAGTCAATTAATTCATTAAGATTTGCAAAAAGTAGTAAAAACCCCCAAAAAAAACCCTCTCGGGTAAAAAAATTGAGACAAGTACATTTACGTGAGTGGCATTCTGCCTCAAAGTACACCGTAATTTTTAAAAAATTCAGCAGTATAGTGTCTAGATTTGTATGTGCAAAAAGTTGTAAAATAATCTGAAAATATGTACAGCATGTCATGTCAAGTACATTTATATCAGCGTTACAAGTTATGACCACCAGGACCGCCACTTAGATGGTTGACTACCGCCGTACTCGGTATATTCTTAAAACTAACGGTAAAAATTATGCAAGCAAAGAGCGAGCGTTTATGTCAATTTTAGCGTGCGAAAAGTTTTTACATAAGGAGGAGTTATGTTATTTAGTGAAATGTATTAAAATAATAATAAAATAATGATAATAATAACAGCAACAAAATTTTTTAAGTTCTTGCATTGAGAGAAACAAAAATATTACAACATAGAAACAAACAAAATTGAAAGTACTTTGAATATTTTATTGGAAAAAACAATTTGCCCTTGGTACTTGGCGAGTTTGTACAATATAGTAAATTGTTTGATTATTTTTTGTGCTGGTATGATATTAACTCGCCAAGTACTGAAGGCAAATTGTTTTTTCCAATAACATAATCACAGTACTTTTAATTTTGTTTGTTTCCATGTTTCAATATTTAGTTACTGATCAATATTTCTATATTTACAATGAATTTCTCTTGAATTCCAATGCAGGTTCATTAATTTCACGATAGATTTGTAAATTCACAGCACTCGGTACATGAATCACAGTTTCATGCACAAAATTTGTAAATTTCATATACATAAGTACATTAAATTTACAATCTTTTTTTACAGTGTAATTAAACTCATAGAATAAATAGCATTTTCGTTTCATTGTTGTCGGTATAACTGTTTATTTCACTCGCTCCATTAGTTACACCTTAAAAGATTAACCTTTGCAGCAGAAATGAAAAAGTTTATGTGTAAAAATCACCATCACCAGTCCCATAGTTTTTCATTAAATTTTTTTACAGTATCATGTAAACTACCAGCTGGTACTTTTTTAAGCTAATCCCAAATGTCGAAAGTTCATTTGATTAATGAAATTGTTGGCTCACTTTTGTTTCGTTATTGTTACTGTCACTTTTTTTTTTGGTAACAGTTATTCCATGTTTACCACACTCGGTACTCAGCTAGGACATATCTCAACGTCAGGCATTTTATCCTTTTCATTTTTTATTTTTTATTTTTTATTTCTCCATGTCTATTGAATTCTCACATTCGCGAACTACTGCTATACCGGCTCAAACCTCGCCAATGTTCGTTGTTCGTTCATTATTCGATGCAGGTATTCGTACACGCCGAAAAATAGAGTGAGAGTAGTCCGGTGTTTGATCCTGGCCACAACGCCGTTACTTCACGCGAAAATCCCACCGAATCACCCCCAACAGCTCCCGGTCTCCATTCTTGATTTTACAACGCGTCGCATCACACCGATTCTTCATAGTACGCCGTTTGGATTTTACCCTTCACCTTTCTGGCTCGTTCACTGGCTCACAATCGAAAAAAAAATCCCCTGTCTTTTGTTGTCTACTTTTTTGCTGTTTTTTGACGTTTCGTAAGCAGACTCATGACATCGGGGAGTTCGCGTCAATCTAGTCCCCACGACGAAGTCGCATTGTCGCACGAATATAAAGTCGAACGCGTCAACGACAAATATTTCTCGGTTCTTTTTTTTCCGTTCTACGCTTTCAATAAAATAAAATGGAAAAAGCAAGCAATCCAAAAAAAAGACGACAACGCTGGGTTTAATAATATACATTCACTTTTCGTTATGTTGTAAAATTAAAAGTGTTTTTTAAAAACAGTATTGATTTAGACAAGAACGACATTTCTTTTGATTGCGAAAGGTTAATTATGAAAACTTGAGTGATTTTGACTTTCTAAGATTACTTGACTTACTTGATTTCCAGTTATCAGATATTACTGAATGTCCAGTTTCGAAAAGATCCTTTATTTTCAATTTTCAAAATTTACTTGGCAGCCATTTTTTGAACATTGACGTAATTTCGCATTTTTCAAAAATTACTTGATCCTCGGTTTTCTAAGCTTGATTAATTTTTAATTCCCAACATCTACTCGATTTCCAGTTTCTAAAATTGAATAGATTTCCACTTTCCAAAAGTCACTTGATATCCAGTTTACAAAACTCTCTTGACGTTTGGTTCCCAAAACGTTCTGGATTTCCAGTCTTTAAATCTGTTTTCTTGATTTCCTGTTTTCTGCGACATGATTTTAAAAAAGATCATTGTTCATATTTTTTTAACGAATTTCTCGCATTTCGGAAGCAGTCTTAAGGTATCATTGGGATTCTCCTATGATGATCTTCTAACTGCATTGAATAAAAGAGAATTCATCGCTAAAACAAGAGAGAAACGCTCTTCAGGTCCGTTAGATTTTTGAGGTCCTTTGGGTTTATTAAGTTCGTTAGGTTCTTTAGGTCCGTTGGGTTTTTTGGGTTCATCAGGTTGTTCAGGTCTGCTAGGTTTATTATGTTCTTTTGAGATCTTTAGGTCCATTAGGTTTTTTTTGTTCTTTGGGTCCGTTGGGCTCTTTAAGTTCATCAACACGGAAAAAACAACTTGGTTAGAGTAACAAAAAAAATAGTTACCTCCAACCAATTGTCTTGGTTATATATGCGCCAAACGATTTTCTAGTTGCATCAACCAATGAAACTTGGTTAGATTCGATTAGTTAAAGCAACCAAGTAATTGGTCGGGCTAACTATGATTAAATCATTGGAATAACCAATGTACTTGGTTGGAACAACCATTTCAATAGGCCGTTATAACCATTTTTCTTAGTTGGAACAACCAAACCCCTTGGTTGGATCAACCAATTTTCTTAGTTGAAACAACCAATCGACCAGACTTGTGAAGCCCCATTAATTCATGAAATATAGATCGCAGTACAGTTAGTTTTGTAATTATGTTTTCATAATCTTATAATATGATTATGATATTGCAATCATAATATAAGAATGCACCAACAGTTACGACGTGCATGCCGATACCGGTATAAGCAACCGGTCCATCAATGAGGTTATACATGCTTAAAGTACAAAACAACACTCAACGCAGAATATGGGGATGAGATTTATTTGTCCCTAGGTCTCTAAAAGGTGGGCGACGGTGTCCTCGTCTTCCATTGGAACTATCACTGTTTAAATGTTGATTTATAAAGCTCTTAATAACTGGAACCGGCTTCAAAAGAAATAGCGCGCTTAAAACATTACTAGCGGCGTTACACGACTAACGGCCGATGATGGTACTAACCGAAATAGTTAGTTGTATCTACCAATAAAATTGGTAGTCCTCAATTCTACTAAAAACTTAGTCGTACCAGCAGTCATCGGAACCAGTTTTTGTCGTTGGTTCTTTAGAACCACAGTAACTACAATTTCTTGGTAACGACAACTATTTTTGTTAGTTGTATGCACTAAAGTATTAACCAAGTTGCCATTGGTGAGGGAATCAATTGTGCGCCATTGAATCTATGAATATAGTGGTTACAATGACCAATTTTGTATAACGAATTAAAAATTGGTACATTTAACCAAGTCGTTTTTTCCGTGAAGTTCCCAAGGTTCGTAACGTTTTTTTAGGTTCGTTGCGGCCGTCAGGTTCTTTAGATTCTTTAGGTTCGTTGGGTTTTTAAGGTTCCTTGGGTCTTCGCTCAAGTTTTGTAATGGCATTCGCCTAGAGCTGCATTAACAATAAAAAAACTTGTCACCGAATTTGATGATACGGATTTTATCATCATCATCATCATCATCATTATCATTATCGTTATATTATAAAAGCTCCATGAGCGTGGGTTCAGCAACAAAAAGTTCTGAATATTGTATGGCGTTTATATGCAATTTTACTATCGCAATATCGGACACGAAACGCAAAATGCTTTGCTGCACATAAAATCACGTGTGTTCGCAAAAAATAAAAGATGATGTAACAGGAGTTGTGCGTTGGCTTGTACGGGATTCAATGCAGCTACGTGTCCCCATTGTGTTTCGCATATCGGATTAAAATCATTAGTCAATACGAGATAGTTTTTTTTATCGCATTCGGAATTATTTATTTACAGATTATTACGTTGTCTGGAATGGCTGAAAATAACTTCGAAAAATATAATAAATGATACTGGTGAAATATGGACAGTGCCATTTTGACTTGGTCCCGTTTGTGGCCAAGTTTTGAAGGCAACAAACCTCATTGGTGATTCCTAATTATTTGGGATACAAGATGCAACAAAAAATAAGTCTAAATTTGAGATTTTTCACACCATTATGCTCGCTAATTCTGTCTATTGTCTGCAAATTGCATGTTTTTTTCATGACTTTATCGCGAATTTTTTAAATAAAAAAATAAAATTCATTCGTTCTATTTTTTCAGTATGTTATTATTGACATCTAAAAGATACGAAAAATAAAGTTTGACTTCATTTTAGAACGCTTTATTATGATTATTATGATTGGTTAAAGTAAACACGTCGAAAAACAAAGGTACGTGGCTGGGCCCGGAAATTTTAGCTCTTAGGGACATCTGAAATTTAAAAAATCAAATTGATTTTTCGTCTATAAAATTGTCTTTTTCATTAGAACTTTTTTGCCATTCCTAACTTTCCATTTTACAGCCGTATTTATGCCTGAAAAAATAACTTTTATTTTTTGAGGTCCGCCATTTGGTTATTTTCCGATAAAGTTTGATAATCCTAGTTTCAACGACAACGACAATTCTATAAATCAATAATCAATTCTATTTTCTCATTTTGGATGTCCTTAAGGTCGAAAATTACTACGGCTAGCCACGTCCCTTTGGCTCAAAATGGCACACCACGATGAGAAAAGTCACTTGATTTCAATGACAATTTGTATTCACGGATTTTTGAGGTCGCTGATCATAAGCTGAATCTGAACATAAACTTAAAAACGTAGGAAATGGTACAACCCATATGATGAAACAAAACAAAAAGGAGTAAGTTGATTTGAAAAAATAAAAATCACATTTTTACTCATTACACTTATTACGCTTATATTGAAGATACCATTATGTTTGAATCAGGAGACGCACGTTGAATCTATGCATTTGACAATATCTTAATAAATTGACTAAAATTTAATAAGAGCTCAATTGATATTCTAAATTCGTACCTGTAGCCAGATGCTTTTCCATAATAAGAATCAACCATTCTTTCATAATTTACTTTGAAGAGGGTTTGCATCTGAGCTGAAACAAAAGTATTTAATTACACGCGGGAGCGTTTGCTAATTTCCATAGCTCGAAAATATTCTACGCTTCACCTGAAATAATACAAGAGAAAATCTTCCCTGACCTTCTCCGATGTAATTTTTGCATGCATTCTTTTATATCTACTGGCAAAGGTACCCAAGAAAGGCAACTAGCTTGTACGTTAATTTAGAAAAATTTCAATATTTAATTAAAAATACTCTTAATGCGTAAATGTCTCCATACACCGATCGCCTCAGAGTTACTAAAGCCTTGAACCATATACCGAGAGAAAACGTTTCCTTTATTCAAAGACATTTCTTTGAAATCCCAACCTAAGAAGCATTTCTTTAAAATCGAGGAAATAATATTCTTGATCCAATATCATATTTTCTTTGAATGATGAGAAATTCAATGAAATGTAGTGACATTGAATGAAGGAATTTTTTCCTGAAAACAAATAACTCTGTGTCATTGTTCTCAAAGAACCTAACCTATGAAATCGCGTGCCGCGGAACGGCAGACGTTAGGTTTAAAAATCGCTCTTACACTGAGAGAAATAGATACTAAGATTTTTAATATCCAATATACTAAATATTATATACTATCGGGTAGTATTTGGATAGTACCGTGTATTGTGTGTATTGTAAGAGTTTATTATACGGAATGGACTTGGTACAATCAGATATTAACCATTACTATAATTATACTAACTGTTGCACTCCAGAGAGTGATCCCTATACGAAACATCCAATATACTATTCGATAGTATATTTTTACTATCGGGTAATATCTCTTTCTCTCAGTGTAGCCAGAAACTTTGTCTGGCATGGAGAGTGGTGAGTTTTTATTAAGATGAGATATAAAGGTTGTGGCCGCAGTTAATAATATTGGATGAAGGTTTTGGCTATTGGCGACCAAATAAAAAAGAAGATAGCTGCTCTTCTGTTAAAACGTTTCGACCTTATTGTAGGTCCTCTTCAGTTATTATTCCTCATCTTACTTTGATGCAACATGTCTGGAACAATGTTACTATTTTGGCCGGATTGTCTGGCCATGTTGTCAGTGGGAGGTTGGTTAATTCAATAATAATAGAAAAACAAAACTATTTTGTTTATGTCTTGCATTGTAAAACTTATAAAACGATCTATGTGGCCAGGCAATCCGGCCGGTTAGTGGAAACTAACAAAATAGTAACATTGTTCCAGACATGTTGCATCAAAGTAAGATGAGGAATAATAACTGAAGAGGACCTACAATAAGGTCGAAACGTTTTAACAGAAGAGCAGCTATCTTCTTTTTTATTTGGTCGCCAATAGCCAAAACCTTCATCCAATAAAATAGAGTTTTTATTAATTCATTTTATACTTCCAATATTTCCGTGTACTCGCTGAGACCGGTTCCCACGAAATACAGTGAATCGCACCGACAAATGCGAAGGAATAAACGTCAAGGAAATCGTTTCTTTGAATCAAAGATATAGATTCCTTGAATCAATGAAAACGTCTCTTCGTTCACGCTCTTCAAGCACATTTTTCGTTAAAGGCAATGATATGTTCGAAATCCAAAGAAAAGCAAAGAAAAAAATTCAATCCACATATTTCTTTGAATCAAGGAAACTTTTTCTCTCGGTGTGAGGGAGACAAATCGAGGGTTCTTTTCTGTATCAGTCGTGCAACGTTTTTCGTTTCGTTCACGAGCCGTTCATTTTTCTAGTGAAGTCAGTTCGGATTCACTGGAATTAATAGTATTAATTACTCATCTAAATCACCGACACTGGTGGATGTGCGGTCGGTGTGCGGCTCAGGCGATCCCCCAAGTTAAGCAGTTTACAGCCATAACTTGGATAGGTGACTGCTTAGCCGTGCACCAGCTGGCTCATCAACCATAGTGAGCGGGAGGTTAGTTTTTCCGAAACCTCGGTGTATATTACACTGTTAAAAAAATTTATTGTAAAATTACAAAACTTTCGTTGGAAGTTTTTATCCGCGAGAACTATTGTAAATTTCATGTGCGTTCGAAACATAAATTTTAAGTCGTAGTACAGAAAAAAAAGTGTCCAATATTTGTAATTTTAGAATACTGAAGTACTGGAAATTTACCACAAACGCACAAGATTTTTCTTTTATCAAAGTATTGTAAATTTCATATGCGTTCGAAACATAAATTTAAAGTCGAAGTACCGGAAAAAAGTGTCTAATATTTGTAATTTCAGAATACTGAAGTACTGGAAATTTACTACAAGCGCCCACTATTTTTCCTTTATCAAAGTATTGTAAATTTCATGCGTTCAAAACATAAATTTGAAGTCGTGGTGCCAAAAAAAAAGTGTAATATTTGTAATTTTAGAATACTAAAGTACTGTAAATTTACCGCAAACGCACAATATTTTTCTTTTATCAAAGTATTGTAAATTTCATATTCGTTCGGAAGGTTTTTATATTATCGAATCAGAGTTGTGAAGCCCCATTAATTCATGAAACACAGCTCGCAGTACAGTTTGTTTTGTAATTACGATTTCATAATAATAATATGTATCGATTATAATAAAACAGAGTGTAAACCTTTGAATAGCTGCAGAAAATACTAATTTTCGCTTAAATATTGGGAAAAATAGTGAAAAAAAATGGAAGAGATAAGTAATACATTACTTTTTTAATGCATTACTTATGTTTCTCCATTTTTTCAACAAGATTGCCATGAAATTTTATTGCAAAATAATATTGTTTGCAGCTATTCAAATGTTTACACTCTGTTTTATAATCGCTACATATTATTATTATGAAAACGTAATTACAATTTATGAATTGAATTGTAAATTTCCCATTTTTTTCTTGTAACGAGTGCATTAGTGCACAAGTTTTGTAATTTTCTAATACATGGTATACGAATCATCATTTCATACACGGGTTTTGTAAATTTCTAGTGACTTAGCACTGTAAATTTACTATTATTTCTAATGGTGATGTTCTAAACGGAGTACTGGAAAATTCAATGACAATGGACTTGTAATTTTTTAGCAAAATTCCAAGCCCTGTACACCAATTTTATGAATTGAATTGTAAATTTCCCATTTTTTTCTTATAACGAGTGTATTAGTGCACAAGTTTTGTAATATTCTAATATATGGTATAAGAATCATCATTTCGTACACCGGTTTTGTAAATTTCGTGTGACTTAGCATTGTAATTTTACCATTATTTTTAACAGTGTATTTAAGTAAGTTACTTTCGTGTGCCCTCGCGGACCTCCCAACCTAAAACGGACTCCAAAACCAACCGGTCAATTGGTGCACCAAAACAACCAATGTTCCAACTTTTCAAAGGTTGATTTCGAGATTGATTTTGTAAACCAACCGTAAACCAACCATTTCTTGGACACGATGAAAAGTACGTTCACGGTTGGATATTATTAACCAATCCGAATTCTGGCTTACAAGGTACAATATCGATAGTTAATTTGTGGTTGATTTTCCAAAACCAACCATAAGCCCGCATCTGGATAGTGAGATGTCTAAAATGGTTGGTTTATGGCAAAAAAAAAGAAGTGAAAAAAATGAAAATTAGTTCAAATAACTTTTTTTGATGGACATTCAAAGTAAGAAGAAATATTAGTGAAGATGTAGCATGAATTATTGATTACCCGCATGGAAAATTATATATCGATTTAAGTATCCGAATATATATGTGGTGATAGAATATATACATTATGTATACTTTATGTATGCGTATATATTATGTATACATATTTAATATATTAGAGCTATGTATACAATGTATAAAAACTATCAATATATATTATATACATAACGTATATATCTGTACATATATATGATGTACATTCATTATATATGTACCGCACACTTTCTGATATATATTTGATAATATATATATTATATATTCGCAATATAAACGTTTCTATGCACATACAATATACACGCAAATATATTTATTATATATTTTTTATATTTACAAATATGCATACGTATATATATAAACCCAAAACCTGATCCAAGTAAATGGGCAAATAGTAAATATACTTGTCATGTATATTATTTAGACCAGCGTATACAAATTAAATCCATGTTTTATATATAGACTCAACACTTTTATTTATAATTTCAACATTATATTAGCAAATTTCAGTGTTTCATGTCTAACTGGTACAAAATCTACAACACTGTGTAAAAGTGGCAGTATAAGCAGAACGGAAGATTATATATGAAGGATCCAGGTGCTTGTTTTGTGTTCACAATCATAAATTTTCAACTGTCTTATAAATGAATTTTATTTCCTACTAAACTTATTTAATAAAGTTACAGCAATAAACCGATATGTGTTAAAATATATATTTTATGCGTCACATTTTATATATGAAATATATATTTAGAAGATATATTTTCGATATATAAAAAATATGAAACATATATATTTTTTATATACAAAGAGCGGCAATAATGGTATATCGGCACATATATCTAAAATAGATATTTTATGCATCACATTTTATATATGAAATATATTTAGTAGATATATTTTCGATATACATTTTTCCATGCGGGTGCGTCAATAAGAAATTTTATTCTGTAGCAATATTTGAAGTCCATTCCCTGACACCTACATTTCTCTTCGGTTATCGTAAATTTCCGATCAAATCGCATAGCAGAAAATGAGTTTCGATGGATCATTTTGTTTCTGATGGCATTCTGGATTAAATATAGGATTATGGGCTGCAGTAAAAATGAAATTAATCGCAGGTTAATCTGTGTAAAGTTTTTGAAAAATTAACCTTTTTTTCATAATAAAATTAGTAACTTTATTTTACAGCATCAGAAACAAAAATCCTATATTGAATCCGGAATAATTTCTCTTAGCAAAAAAAAATCATCCATCAAAATCCATTTTCTGCCTATCGGTTTGATCTGGAGTCTACGACAAATAAAAAAAGTTACACTATTTCCCATAATGTTAGGGTGCACAATATCACTGCACAAAATTGCCCATTTATAGTGCTTGAGGTATAGTGTAAGTGGTTGAAATTAATTTTGTTTGTGAACAGTATGGGTATTTTTATATTAATGTTTACTATTAACACTTCTTAGCTGACTTGGTCGCCTTAAGTTGTCGATATTTTCTCTATTAAAATTGTTATATTTATTTATTTAAATGGTATTTCCTCGAGGTTATTCAAGGAATTCTCGACTCACACCTCGCATGACTCGTTCTACGACTCCTAGCCGGCCATATTTATCTTTTGATTACCTCTTGGGCCTTCAGGAAAAAAATAGAAGGGCCTAGCGTCCTTGAGAATAATAATTTGTGGTCTAGGGCGTCGAATTTATCAAGCGATTCTCCGGGATAATATTCCCGAATTATCTCGGAATAAAGAATACTTGGCGTCGCGACGCTACCGCGTCTCTTGATCGTATCACAGTACTTCCGTACAATTCTTAATGTACAATTTAATATTGCTGAAAGAAGGAAAAATGATCAAAGTTATATTGTTGAATTCTAATTTAAAAAGATGGATTAGATTTTTTAAGGTTTACATTTGTCAAGTTATTTCAATTGATCCGGTTAGATTGTGTTGTTCACAGTAACTTTAAAAAAATATCAGATTGCAATTTTTTCCAAATGATTGTTTTATTTGCCTCGGCATTTCATTTTCCCCAGCGTTTTATTTTCCCCAGCATTCCATTTTCCCCAGCATTTCATTTTCCCCAGCATTTCATTTTCCCCAGCATTTCATTTTCCCCAGCATTTCATTTTCCCCAGCATTTCATTTTCCCCAGCATTTCATTTTCCCCAGCATTTCATTTTCCCCAGCATTTCATGCTGACCAGGCATTTCATTTTGCCCAGCTTTTCATGCTGTGTTTAATTTTCCCCAGCATTTCATCTTGCCCCAGCATTTCATCTTGCCTCAGCATTTCATCTTGTCCCAGCATTTCATCTTGCCCCAGAATTTCACCTCGCCCCAGCGTTCCATCTTGGCCCAGCATTTCATTTCGCTCTGTGTTTTCCTATTTGGTCGCCGGAAGGCTTTTCTGTGTGGAGTATATCAAATCGAAATGCAATACATGGAAAACCCTTCAGGCTTGAATGTAATGCCAGTTCCAGCAATATTAATTACCCTGCGGTAATACATTCAATGCACAACGATAATTCGATCATCCCTCAGTCACACAGGAAAAAGGCTTGGTTGAATCAACCAAGGCATCTATCGGTTATCCATGCGCGAATGAAGTTATCGGCTATAGCAATTAAGTCGAATCAATTGTTGTAACTAATAACTTGGCTTTTCACTTTACACACATATCTTTTCGGTGGTATTATCGTCGGCACTGCGATAGTTCTACAAGTCAGATTTACATTTCAGTTATTCATTCATGAAAATTCTTGCATCTGATGGTATATTTTAGGCCTCTGCAGCATTCGCAATTTATATAAAATACTATGCGAGTGGTCAAAAACTATGATACGATAAGTGCACTAACATCATGAGTGTTAATAACAGTAAATCCTTTTTCTTCTGTTCAATTTTTTAAATGTACCCTTCAGCGTGAATGTTCATTGTATATTTTTTATTGAAAATGACTCAAGATCATTGATAGTAGTTCTTTTTCAGCAGAGCTGTAACAGTATCTATGCTTCACATAAGAGAAATTTTATAAAAATAGTTTTGGTGAATCTCATATGAATGACCGAACAGACAACAAAGACTTTGCGGAATACCGAATACCTTGTTGCTCAAAATGCGACAGGAAAATAAATTTTGGATTACAATACTTTTTATTTTATATCCTTTGTACGTTACGAGACAGTTAAAATGCATATATAATTATCACTGAAATTATTATAATCTTCGAGAATACCCACCTAAAAAAATTCTTCAGTTTGTCAATTTTAACGACCATTTCTCTGTTGAAGTTTAGAAAGATTTTAAAATTTTTTCTTCTTCGACTGTAGTGAATTAACTACAACAGGAATAGAACCTTTAATAAAACCTTCTTTGTTCGTTGACTTATTTAACCTTTGTGTTATCTCGGTACCTTATTTTCTACATCGTAAGAAAGACGTCGCTATTATTCGCTTACATAAGGTTATACTGAGTTTCAAAAACTGTCATTAAAAAAGCTCCGCTTACTTTTTTCGAATTTTTTAAGATAAAAAATGACTAGGTATTACGTCGCGAGCTAATGAGACGTTTCAAGGAGATATATTTTTTCGGAGGTCTTGATCGATTGAAAGTTAAGACTCCAATTTCGAATTATAACATGCGTGTATTGGTTATTCAAAGAACCGAACTTAAACACTGTTTATCAACCGATTTAAGAGGAAAGAACTTCTTATGTAAACACGGCTCACATTTTGAGTTTACGCTTTTCAGCATTTATTAATATGTTTATTCCATATTTGTTGCTGGACCACTAATGAAATATTAATGAGTAAAACGATTGAAAAGAGGAAAAAAAGATTTTCGGGAACCGTTCGACGGCCTTAAGAATGTATGATGGGTACAGTCCCGCCAAAAGTGAGTTTCAAAAACAATTTCGATCAACTTCTCGATGGGATAAAAATCGGAAAAAAATAATGCATAAAAAACAGGCTGAAAAGATTGATTTCACATAATAGTAATCCCAAAATGTTGTTAACAAATTGGTGGAAAAAACAATTGTTTAACAAACAGTCAAACTAACTTTTTTTTAAATGAAAATGACATTTTCATTTATTTGAATGCGTATGAGTTTTTTTAAATTTTTACCTTTATTTTGATTTTGTTTTTTTTTTTTTTTTTACTGCACAGAGCATAACAAATTTTGGATGTGCCTTTTATAAACAAATCTCGAGTGTAGACATATCCAAAATTCTTTATTTCGCACACCATTTTGAAAATGAAAAAAATAAAAATTATAATAAAGAAAAAAGTCTGAAAGAATTTATACGCATTCAAATAAATTAACATATCAGTTTCATTAGAAAAAAGTTAGGTTGACTGATTTTTTGCTGAACATTTGTTTTTTTTCCGAAATTTGTTAATAACATTTTGGAATTATTACTATGCAAAATTTATCTGTTCAGTACGTTTAATATCGGTTATTTTTTTCCGATTTTTATCCCATCGGGAAGTAATCGAAATTTTTTCTGAAACTCACGATTGGCGGAACTGTACCTATCATACATCTTCAAGATGCTAACAACGAAGCCCGGAATTGTGGAACGAATTTACATTAGCAGATGTTGGAAGTAAATATTGAAGAGAATGGAGAAAAAATAATAATTAATTATATCAGGACAAAAAGCCTGGCCATAACACTGGGATAATTCTCAGCAAGTAAATGGTGCCGTTCACGACAAATGATGTCGAGGGTGAAAAAACACTTCCTCTGACATCTTATTGAAGCTTACGTTACAATTCGCACTCATCATACATCCGCGCTTATCCTTCATTTCTTATCTCGACCCTAACGTTTTTTTTTTTTTTCCCCCGGTTTGGAGAAATCGGTATTCGATGTATGTTCGTTCGTTTGTGGTCTTCGAATCACATTCGATTACCGATGAAGAGGGTTAAGAAGTTCGTAAATCAGAGACGGAAGATGATCAGGAAAGTCGTTTCTCAGCGTTCTTCGAGGTATCACTAAATTTCTTATCTTAACCAGTGGATTTTTCAGCTGGTATTAGAGAGCTACGACGCAGCATGTTGACGTGAATTTGAGTCGGTAGTGGAGCACATGTATCCCTACTTGAAATTGCTGAGAGATATACGATGGAGGAAGAGCTTGCTTAGAGGGGATTTCGAATTTGTGGGGAGTATTATGGGGGCTGTAGAAGTGCGATGTTGGGACGGCTGCCGTGTAGTGTTTCGCCAAGGGATAAGTAAGGATCTGCTCTACCCTCGTGTATACAATAAAGCTACAGAAGTACATGATGTAACATATAGCTCTAAGAAAATTCTAAAAGTATAGCGTAACGGCGTCCTGATGTACATGTGCTATCCGGTAAAAGAAAAGACGGTAAAAAAAAGAAAAACACACTTCAGTGTGTGATTTTGAAAATATATTTTTCGTGAATTCGAAGCAAATTTTTTATTGCATTATTTTGAATTTGCATAAAGTTTGAATTTATATGAAGCCTTGATGACATGTATAAAGTAGAGAGATTTCAAATTTATGGAAAGTATATGAGGTTTTATCCACCCTCGTGTATTGAATAAAGCTACTGATGTAATATATGAGGCATTATATATCAATTCAGTGACTTTTTTTCCGGATCTGATAAGTCCTATAATTGAACAAATTTTTGTCCCACTTAGAAGTACTCTCTTCTAATTTATTGGGATTTTTAAATCCGATATTACGGAAAATGAGATATTTACTTGAAGACAATATACTTTGAAAAATTGAGGTCGTCGAAAACAATTGGTTCAACATAAAAGTTGTTAGTTTTGTTCAATTAAATTCGTTTAAATAATTTTGACGACCCAATAACATTGCTATTTCGCTGAAATTATAAAGATTAATTTTCAACCAAAAAGGCCAGTTTTGTTTACTATAAAAATAATCAAATCTTTGCGCCTATGTATCGATAACACAAAAAAAACTGCCAGACGGGAACGACTACAGTTCCGGACTGGAAAAATAATTTGTTCTAAGTAAGAATAATGATGTCCAGATAAAAAAATGTTGAAGTCTATAATGGACTAATTATTTCATTCATTTATCATAGCATGGACTAAAAGTTTAAAATAAAAGCGTTGTTAAAATTTTTCTTTTCTTCGACCACTTTCTTTTTTTTTCACTTTGAACAGGTAATTTTTTTACTCCGGAACTTTGACCGCCCCTACTCTGGCAATTTTTTAATGTTATCAATACATAGGCGCAAAGATTCTGTAATTTTTTTAATCAAAAATAGGCTTCTCTGATTAAAAAAATAATCTGTATATTTGTTAGCGAAAAAGTGATGTTATCGGGTCGCAAAATTATTTGAAAAATTTAATTAAAATGTTCCCATAAATCTACAACTTTTATGTTGAAACAATTTTTTTTCTACGACTTAAATTTTTCGAGATATATTGACTTTGAAGACTTGACTTTGAAGAAATACCCCAATTTTCTGTAATATTGGATTTGAGAATCTGAAAAAATTAGAAGAGTAATTCCAAGTGGTACTAAAATGTGTCCAATTATGGGACTAATCAAAGAGGTTTTAAAAAAAAGCGTCGAAATTGACGAAGAATCTCTCATATGGCTCTGAGGATGATTCGGAAGTACAACACAAAAGTCCTGGTGAACTTGTATAGTCTGTGAAAAACGGTAACACAGATAACTACCACAGACTAATTCACAAGTGATATTTTTTTTGTAAATTCAAAGCAAATTATTATTGTATCAATGATTGTGATGATCCGTATATAAATATTCAGTTACGTGCTTAGTTTGCATAGAGCTTGCATTTATATGTAGCATTTGTGACTTGCATAAGGCAGCGTGATGGAAAATATCGCGTGATCGCAAATACCAAGACGTTTTGTGAGGGTGGAAATAGTAACGGAAAAGTCGATAGAACATCTGAATGGCACTGAAAGGCCGATTATATTCTACATCACTGGCAACGAAATATATCCGAATCTTCTTAAGCCTCGTTGAAATATCGAATAGTAGAGTCCAATCGGTTTTACGGAAAGTATGATTATGGAAAGCGCTTTTATGTGGAAGGCATCACTCTGTATTTCGAGATTAGTGTACCATGGTATAAGTGGGATAGGAGGATTTTTTCGTCGATTGTTGCGTAACGGACGGCACTTTAGCTTATACGCGGCAGTCCCGGTATGACAAAATTCCCAAACTTGCTTACGATTCGGGGTGGATGTAATTTCAGTGCTGCAAAAATTCCGTCATACTTCAAGTATGAAGATACTTCATATCAGAGCTGGACAGTATTTAAAATACATCATGTACTTGAAGTATTTAAAATACGTATTTAAAATACTGAAATACTTCTCAGGTATTTTAAGTACTTTAGAAAATACAAAATACTTTTCTATTTTTCGATCATATATATTCGGAATATTTTCTAAATATTTACCAAGTTCACGTTAAATTTGAAATTTGAAATTTAACGTGTACTTTTAACAAGCGAAATGTATTATTTAACGCTTTTAATAATACGTCTCATTCTCTCCCTTTGTATGACAATAAGTCACTTCAACTTCTAAATTAACGGGGTTGAGTCACCTGAAGGAATTCAACATATTATTTTTTTCAGTAAGATTATTTGTCTGAATTCAAACAGTTTTTCACGGTCATAAAATTCATATACTGGACTACCTCTATGAATTTTTTCGAAGTGATGTAGGGAATTTAAAGATTAGAAACTGAGTTGAAAAATCTTCACTTGTAGCTTTCAGACCAGACAACACAATGTATCGTGACTCTCGACGTCTTAACATTTGCAAATGAACAATGTTAACTTCCCTCTACTTAATATAACGTTACCTTCGCTTCCTCGTAGTATTTTTTAAAATTCGCTTCCTCATAAAATTAATTTGGGTGTGTAGTAATTAAATTTAGTAATCGAAGTGATTCATAGATGAAAGCTTCTTTTCTAAAGAAGAAAAAAACAGTTTGATGTTCTAAGGTCTAAAGTTTATGAACGGTGTGTTACAACTGTGAGGAAGCTCTGTTGCAATCTTCATTTCCAGAGTTTCCTTGTTCAAAAAGTTTTGTTTCTATGAATGTTTCTTATGTGATTTTCATGTAAATGTGTTTCGAATGTTCTGAAACATTGAAAAATTACATTTAGAAAAAATGTCTTCACGTACTGAAATCAATTGCGTAAACGGGATTCGGTCTTGAAAACGATTATTTCCTCAATTTAACTCAACTCTCAAACGGATAAGCATGTATGAAGTGTTAGTGTTGTGCACCATTAAACAATTACTTCCATATCCAATAAATGTGCAATGCCTTAGAATTAAATTTCATACGATTTTTTGAAGAGTATTCTGAAAAGTACTTAGGAATATATTTTAAGTACATACATATTTTAAGACTCATATCCCGGAGTAACAAGCGCATAAATCGGTATACTGCGGTGCTTTGTAAGTCGGCGTTGGAGTACATTTCGAAGCTGAATGCAGTGTAAACGAGAGGGATTATTATAGGGACGGTGTGCAATTTAAATTATCTTGACTTAGCGAACTCATTGACTTAGCAATGAGAACGGACGATATTTTTACAATTAATTTCTAATCGTGAAAAAAAAGCGCAACAGACCGATTTTCGCGATCATTTCACGATTAAAAATTCATTGTAAAAATATCGGCAGGGGACCAACTCTACACCTCCCAAGTCGACACGAAGAAATTTATTCGTTCTTGCGTAAAGCCGACAGTACTTAGTGCTAAGTTTCGAGTTATTTCGCGTTGAGTTGCATGCGTGTAAAGTGATTCTGTGTCCACTATTTGTGTAGACGCAAATGTAGATCTTCATGTCGACTTGGGAGGTGTAGAGTCGGTCCCTTGCCAAAATATCGTCCGTTCTGATCGCTTCATCAATTTACCAACTGACAAAGCCATTAGAAGGGACGAAAATACTAAGATTTTGAATGTTTGAAATTTTACCGTGTATGAAAATCGATAACAACGGAATCTTCGTCATCGGTTGACTTAGATGACTAGTTACGATTTGTCAAACTTCCATTTAAAAAAATATCACAGGCTGTAATAGTCGAAGCTCAATAATCATCTATATATATTCAGCCAAAGTGCAATAAAAAATAATTCAATCCTAAAGTGCCTTGCATCCTAAAGGGAATACAGTCCAAGAGTGACTAATATCCCGGAGCAATTTAAGTTTCGGGGTTGTTAAAGTACCGGAAAACAATAAAAAATAATGTTAAAAAGACACAAAAGCGTATATTATTGGGAAATGCAAGACAAATAGTTAAACGTAAACGACGATCAGGCAAATAAACAAGAAAAAAACAATTCGCCTCGGGATACAAAAGACGATCCGGAAGGAATCGGGAGACGATTGGGGAAAACAAAACGAGATAGAATAGTAAAAACGGAGAATCTTCACCGGGGAAGGGAAACAAACAAGCGATCGGGCGAAGACAAAAGGCGATTGAAAGTGGAAACAAAAGAAGATTGCAAGAGATAACAAAAGACGGTCGGATTCAGGAGTAAAAGACAATCAGCAGGGAAACAAGCCACGAACCGGGTGAGATTTTGGTGTGCGGACCTACCACCTGTATAAGACATTCTTTGTCAACTTAACCACTTCTTTCGGTTCACTGAGATGCCGCCCATAATTGCCACATTGGCCTCACGGAAATTAAACTTATATTTCGGTTAGATTGGATTTCTTGAACAATTTCAATCATTGTAGCGATAATTTCAACTAAACGATTTCGATCACCGGCGAAATCTTTGAGTTACGAAAGGATTTTTACTTTATGCAAAATGCACCATATATGCACGTCTATGACGTATATGCATTCGCCAAATAAAGAAAGCGTCTCGTAGCCCTCTTCGGGGAGTCATTCGAAGTGGATGCAAAGTACATATTTTCTGTAGATGCTTTCCGGTCTACAACGCTTGGATGACTACGAACGATCCGTGTACTATCGAATATATGGAAAAATATATATACGACAGCTTCCAGGCAAGTATAATATACATATAAGAAATGTAGCTATAACCACTACTATCTTTATTTATGGAGTCATGTATGGCCGCGCATTGAGAAGCCAGAGGTTGTCCAAGGTGAGTGCATATAGCTTACGTATCGTGGAACCAGAAGGACCAAAGTGCGGAGCATGGTATCAGAATATACGTCCTTCCCATACTTGAAGCCACACGATGTTGAGGCCAGTGAATATCTCTATCTATAGTTGAAATATATTATCTGATGCTTTTTTACCTGCAGCCACTAAGAAATTCCGTCTAGTCCAGATGTTGCCGAACGAGAAAAACGACACAGAGAAATAAGGGAAAGGGAAGGAAAGGTGTATCCATTGGGTAGCGTAGGTGCTCTTCTGGGTTATAGGCAAAGGAAAATGAGCCAGCTGTCCACCAATCAACGGGCTTCACTAACAGCTTCTTCTCTGTTGCAGTGTTATTTACGGTGATGATCTCGGTCGGTAACGAAAACTGTAATGCGTTGTTCCTAGCCACAATTGATGTTTCAAGTAAAAGATGAGAAGTACTGACTGCGTCTTAGCACTCTGCAGTCAGTAGTTCTCGACTTTTATTCGAAACATCATTCGTGACGACGAATGAAGTTTTCAGCTATCTCACTCGCTTTTCTGACTTCCTGAGAGAGACAGACGATATATAGCACATCATCTTAAAGTAGTAATGACAGGAAGGTAACACAAACTGATGCTCATGAAATTTTGGCCCATGGGAATAGATCAAAGATATAGAAAAAAAGACGTGCGCTTCTTTAAAAAATGAGGTCACGGAAAAAATATTGAAATTAATAAATAAGTAGGTAGGTTATCGGCTATTGCCGGCCAAATTAAGGAAATAAAAAGTTTATTTTGAATGTTTTGATCCTAGTCTGGATTTTCTTCAGTACAAATTGTACTACAAGAAAATAATAATATATATTCTTTAGATAGTAAAATACAATTACGCTAAGGTTATTTGTTCAATGTTAACACTTACATCGATACAGTAGGTTTCTAAATGTTTCTTAATCAACTACCTCTCGCTTAAATGTAAGTTTTTATAATCTCTAAATTTGATTGATATTATTAATGTTAAGGATCTCTCTCGTTGATGTATCCTTGTATCATGAGTAGAGCGGTGACAGTTTTTTACAGTTTCTATAATAACACATCCATTACATATATAAAGTAAACTACAATTAAAGTGTTCGATTCCGGGCCAGATAACCTAACCTAGCTGACATTCGATTTTCAAGATGTCTTCACGAAAACTAAGTCACATTCGAACTAAGGAAATAATTTACTTGCAAATAACTGTGCAAATGTAATTTCAAACATTTTCACAAATTCTTGATTTCTTTTGGTATTTTCATTGTCACAGTCAAAATGGATGATATAATACCTTTTTCGTTGTCATAAAAATGCTGCTGTTAATGAATCCGGCGTATTAAAATAGCTACCTTAAAATAGCTAATCGGAAAAGGATGTATAAGATATTCTACACCAAGTCAGTCATCCGATTTTGCCATGTTCCCAAAAAATTTTGTAATTTTGCAGTATTCTAATACTACATTCCCCCAAAAGAGTACTAAATTTTAAGAATCGATGGTGTTACATTTTTTAGATAAGCTGTTTACTTATATTTTGTTGGTTTAATGATATTTTGATAACTCCAAAGTGTAACTTCAAAGATACAAAAAATCTTGTTTTTTTTGCCTATTCCCTATATAATGTTTTTCAAATTCTTTTGTTTGCATTACAGATTAAAAAAAAAATTCCAAGTTTTTTTTTGCTTTTTTTGTGGCGAAGTTGATATGGAATGCCTCATATACATACACTTGTACTCACCATTCCTAACTTCACTGGAATCTATTTCCTTTTTGTTTTGACCTGCCCTAAATCGACATCCGCCAAAAGCATCAATTTCCTTTTATATATTCCTTTGGGAGATGCAACTTTTGTCTTCCAGATCGCATCCATAGCATTTTGTTTTCGTTCGATTGATATTGTACAAAAATTTGATGAAAATAAAAAATAGTAATAATAATGTAGGTTGATGAAACCATTTTCGAATGGTTGGTCGACGAATGTATCCATTTCACCCCTTCCAACGTCGCTGAAATTCAATGTCCATCTGTTATATCTGTTCTTTCTGTTGCTCTAGAACGAGTATAAAAAAAAATGATATTTTTTGCGGGAGCGAATTTTTTAGTTTTTGATTGAGCATTTGTCACTTTAGTAATTAGCGAGAAATTTCCGATCGTATACACGTTTAAGAATCTGTAAAAAAATCCAAAACTCATAGCACACATATTCCTAAAGTTTGCGAAAAATACGTACTGAAGAGATCGTACTAGTTATTTAGAAATAAAGGAAGTAAACATTTTTTACTGGGAGCCTCCTTGTCGCGTTTTAGCGGAAATTTAAAAAAAACTGTCGTTTCTTATCAGGAAGTTGCCGACAAAAAGAAATATTGAGAAGCTGAAAAGCAGGTATTGGATCTCGTAAGAGCTCACCTATTTTATGAACTAAGAAACAGCAGCGCAGTGAAAAGCAGGCATCTCCAAGTCGTCGCGGAGCCAAGCGGGAAATCAGAAAGGATATACCCAAAGACGTCCTCTTTGATGCTATCTATCAACGTATCCTTTTCAACCTCCCCGCACTTTTCTACCAGTATCTATTCCCGTTCTGACGTTCCTTACTGGAGATCGACATCCACCTAAATAAAACGGCTCCTTCTTTCTCTTCATTATTTTTTCTGCAGACCCTACTATTGCCCGCCGATTCCATCTACGCGATTCTCTTTTGTCCCATCATTTTCTTTCTCTTATTTCCCCACTTTGAGTCGCTCAAAGCTCCTTTTCCGTATTCTCCCTTTGTCCTTTTGCCTTCATTTGTCTTCTCGGGTTTTCCATCACCATCTTCCTCTCTCCCATGCTCCATCTATTACTAGTCGGGTGGCTTCATGCTGCAGTTTGCTACCGTTCGATCGTCACTGAGAAACGTGCGCAGCAATAGAAGAGGAAAAGGTGGAACAGAGACAAACGATAACTGATGAGAAATGGCGAAGAGAGAAAGGAAGTGAGGAGAGAATTACATGTGGACAGTCAGAAAGTGAGAAGCTGAAAAATATAAATCCAAAGCAGCTTTCTGTGTCTTGGCCCATCGTTAGCGTGTGCGTGTGCGTGTGCATGTGCGTGTGCGTGTGCGTGTGCGTGTGCGTGTGCGTGTGCGTGTGCGTGTGCGCGTGCGCGTGCGCGTGCGCGTGCGCGTGCGCGTGCGCGTGTGGAAGGAACGGAAAGGAGGATGAGGGGCGCAAGAGGAGCGATGGGAAGTGAGAGATAAAAAAGTTACGAAGCGGGAGTTATATATGGATGCTAAGAACCAAAAAATTCCAAGTGTAAAGAAGCTTTCCGTAGCAGGATTGTCTTGGCACACACTATGCATACCACCTAACCTACTTTTTCGGAGAAACGCGACGGCTGTTGCATCGTTTCGACTCCCCGTCGTGTTACGTAGCGTGCATGGTCGCAACAGCGCGCTTTCAATAAAGCTTGTGTAGAGCTTAATCCTACCTTGGAACGCTCGAACGAGTTTCGAGGACGTCGAGGCGCTGGAACACGAATCCCAGGCACAGTGTTCGGTTGGTAGCCCGACGCGAATGAGGAAGACAGGAAGTTCAGAGGTTCACGCTGCCCCCCCCCCTCCCTGTAGGGGGGGCACTGAACCGAAAGAGCTGGAGGTAGACCGAGATTCTACAACAGGAACGTCGCGTTCGCTGGTGCTCCGGAACCACGATAGCGCTCGTCCGCCTGTCCGAAAGCTGGGACAGAGAGAGAGCTTGCAAGTTGATTTGTGCCCCGATAATATATTGCCTAGAGCATCTCCGTGAGCGTGCCCAAGACCGTTAATGTTCCCAATTCCCTCCTTTTCCCAACCCCATCGTTGCATTTGCCCCTCGCCGTGTTCAAATTAAGTGAGACCCTCTGGCAAGTCAATCGCATAAGCCCGCGCAATCTCGTCCGGCTCTTGCGATTCGAGCACGCTTTTGCCATTCTCTTTAATAGGGCAATGTCGAATGTACTTAATTGAAAAGCTCTATACTTCCGTGAAAGACAGGAAACTTGGGATCTTGGATTTCCAAATGGAATGGGAATAGTGCTGTGTGGGGATACCTACGTGGAAATAAATGCACTCGGAAATTTAGCGTTGCAAGCTTCCATTATTCCGAATGGGAATGTGTAGTCAAATAATATTTGTCCCTATTGTTTCATCATTATGATCTATGATGCTCAGAAAACGAAATCCAATTCTTGGATAAATGGAAGAATAATTTATTTTCAATTCACCGGAATTATAAAACTGAAATGTTTGTTATGTTTGAAGTAAGTATATACATGATAGGAATCAGTTTTTATCAAATTATTCTATACGCTGAAAGATGACATTATAAATCGAACAAATGCAATTATAAATTATGTTTATATTGACGCTAGATGAATCGATAAAAAGAGTCGAAACAGGTTCCCCAAAATAAATGCAGCAATATTTACAAAGTACGTTGTCTTTAAATAATAATCATATATTCGTTAATAAACTCATCCAATTTTCATTCGAACCCACCCTCGACTCATTTACTCATTTGATAATTCAGAATTGACATTAACCATTTTCAAAGATTCATTGCTATACAATAACAACACTAAATACATTTATCTGAACACACAATAAATATATTACCCTTCAAAGTAATAGATTTTTATGTGTAAGTTTTACTGACGCCGTGGCTATAAAATTAGTCTCGTACATTGTTTGCCGGGGATATGAAGGAAAGGCATTGCACAATCAAGTACCTCGAGCATCTCCAGCTCCAAGACTCAATCAACGCTCGAGAAAAGCTTTACCGGTGATGTCATTGCACGCATCTGTGGCTGTTGCTATAAAAATGTCAGCGCGCATACAGATACACCGAATAAGAGGATGCTTGAAGGTAGGAAGTGGTGGTTACCTACAGTTTGATGCGAATTACAGCCGGGAACGAGATTTTTACGACTATTCTTCCGCAACAAGAGTGGTAGTAGTAGAAGCACTTTCAGATGCCATTAAATATCTCACAATTTTACCTTTAAGCGTATAATATCTTTATGACTAGCCCGTGGAACTTATAAATTGTAGTGTGAAATTCTGAAATCCCCAAAGCACCACAAAGCCAAAGCCTGCGAGTTCTCCCCTCGTAATTTACCCTGAGCGCCAAGCGCTTTCGCGCCAGGGAAAACTCGTGATGGAAAAGCCAAGCTGCTTTGGCCCAACTAGCCGCAGCCGTGAAACCATGTACACGGAGAGAAGAATCTAGTAATCAGTACCCGATTTAGTATAGTAAGCTCGGTTTATTCAACGTTTCTGGCGTCTTCTTCTATATTTTCCTATCGAGTACTGTGTCGTGTTTTAATGTATGTCGCACGCCGTACAAGAATCGTTACTATATGTCGGTTATCGTACCCTACTGTAAATAATCCAAAGTTTGTAAGAATGTATACGCAAAATTGTCTCGAAAACATCTTGAAGCTTGACAATGGTCGTTACTTCGAACAGACAGTTATTACGATTCGCAATATATGAAGAAATTCATCTCTCAATTTATTAATAGAATCTATAGTTACGGAATTGGTTCCGAAAGAAATACGAACATTTCCCATATACAAAATACCAAATTCTGATATCCTCAACGTTGTAGCTAATAAGACGCTGCGTCTGGGAATCATTATCCATGTACAGGCTATAGTTCTAAACAGTGCATTAGCTATACATACAGGGAGGACACGGTGAAACTAGACAGTCCAATGCGGCTCCGTGAGAATTTAGGAAGCCTGATTGGCTACTGCCTACGGCCGCCAGTGCGTCTCATCCGAGCGGCGACTGTGTCCCCACGCGCCATCGGAATGGGCCAGTAAGGGTAGTGGTAGGGGCAAGGGATGTTACCTGAGCTGGTAGGGCAGACGCCAGAAACCAAGATTTATTTACTACTCGGTCTGCACGCATAGAGTGGGAACCGTCGGTTTGACGCGCAAGCGCATTTGCGCTGTCTAGTTTCACCGTGTCCTCCCTGTATACGAAAGACGCGCGGTGACCGCTATACGTTTGGCGCCGGCTCAGTGTGTTTATATCGTCAACAACGGGCGTTAGTTGCTCATTGTTGACAGTGTAAAGTGCGCCTAAGAAAGAATTGGTAAAACGAAAGCATGTAAGTAGACATCTTTTTACAATATATATTATATACACAATAGTATCTACGTATATTGTTCGTCCAGACAACAAGAAAATCGTCGAATGTCATTACCGTTGTAAATTGTTGCGTAACCTGCAGTTTTTGCAACGTGCCATAAACATAACCTTCTTTTTACTAACACCCGAGATCAGGATGAAAAGTCGTGATGGTTTTAATAGGGTCCTAACGTGGTAAAAAAAAATATTATTTCAGTCGGTTTTTGAAGCAATACAAGCGTACAAGGTCCACGACATGGATGATTGCGACTACGCCTCATTATATGAAGACTACATGGAGTGTTGTACCGTCACAGCAAAATAAATTGAGGCGGCTGCATTGATGTAACAAAACGATTCGTTTAAACACTTGATAATATAAGGAAAATTAATGAATATTTAATGAGTAAAATAACTAATATTTTTAAATGCATTTTTCTAACCTATCCCTCCGAACCTACCGTCATATACCTTCGCTTTCTATTAATTTAAGTATTATTTTAACTGCACGTATTTCCGACATCGACTGGTAAACGATGCAGAAGTAGGCACGTAACCGGCCTAGCAATCTTCACTATGTTTAATCAGCAATATATAACGTTAGTAAATGACTCGTGAACACAACTGGCATCGGTTGCCGTACTGTATACTTGATACGAAAAATTCGCGTTGAAATGGCAGGATTCTTTTGGTTATTCTCGTGCAGAAAATAAAGGAACAAGTAATCAATCTTTTGAGAGAGTTTTAAAATGAAAAAGAGATCTTTATTTCAATTAAACAAAATAGAAGAATATAATTCTCCAACAATTTTTCCCAGAGGCCTCGGTGACTAATTGTGGGAGGTACTGCACGCCGCGGCTCGCACCACACACACACAGACACACAATGACACACAGAACATACACTGGCGTAAGTGCCAGAATAATATTTTGTGAAACAAAGAGAAAAAGAATCGAATTCTTTCAGGATAGTTTCGCGGATCCACCTGACTTTAGAATTGAGAATAAATAATTTTGATTTAAGGATGTATGATAGGTACAGTCCCGCCAAAAGTGAGTTTCAGAGACAATTCCGATCACTTCCTGATAGGATAAAAATCGGAAAAAAAACTTTGTTCAATATAAAAATGTTGTAGCTTATAACTAAAGTGAACAAAATTTTCCTTCTCATAGTTTTGAAGCTTTTTTAAATATAATAAAAAATAGAAAAATATTTTGGCTCCCTCATAGAGGTAGATTTCTCAAAAATTGAAATTTAAAAATATCCTCTTTACAGCGGTCTTCAAATTTTATATGAGGAAGCTCTTTAATTATCCATATTGTGTGCAGTTATGAAACACCGTTAAAACACCCTCACATCGCATTTTGATTAAGGACAAATTTTAATCTTACTCTCTTAACTTTTGCTTAAGTTATGAGCGAAAATGTACATTTATTAAAAAATTTAAAATGCCATAAAATCCGAACGACTTTACTGGTCAGCACCAAATTTCGTACGTAGCAAGGCTTTATGGTATTTTTCGATTGTAGAACATTTCGAAAAAATTAGTTTTTTCGAAAAATTCAACATTCTATAAAATCGGAACCGCTCTACCGATTTCACTGAAATTCAACACGAAACATCATTAAATGTGTATTTACATATAAAGAACTATTTAGCTGAATCGGCGAACTTTTACGAACGTTAGAGCGATCACATTTTTTTGAAAAATTGAAAATTCTATAAAATCTGCATACATTGATAAATTTAATTAAAAATCACTTCAATTACAGAGGACTCAAGATTCTAGTAGCGTGCCAAATTTTAGCTTGATCCATCGTGCTGTGTAAGAAAAAGCTCAAAAATTTTAAAAAGAAAAATCTTGACAACTTTGGCTTGAAGTTTTATATTGAATAGAATATTTTTCAGAATTGTTCAAGATTTTTAAATTATGGCTTCCTACATGTCACTTTGAAAATATATTTTAAAAAAATTATCAAAGAAATTTTTTTTTAAATTTGGTACAATTGAGGGTTCATAAGCCTGTAAAAAATTACGAGATAAAATGCCGGTCAAAATGAGCTGAACTGCTCCATATGTATATCACTCGATGGATCCGGGCCCTGGGATTTTTAAAGAGAATGGCAACGTCCTTAATGTCGCTGAGCAGGTACACACAATACTTCTGGTTAATGGCGGAGACCGGAAGAGAATAGGGTGAGCTCCAGTGTCTCTAGCTCACGCAAATATAAATATTCGGCTATCATCGGAGCCCATCGACATTATAATTTCAATTGCTAGATATCAATCTTAGGCATCGATATTTAGTCGATTTTCCAAACGCTCATATTAGTTTTAAATTTTAATTTCTACAGATGAATGGCTGCGGACAACATTCTAGGGAAGTCTCGATATAATAACGAGAATAGGGGGGAGGGGCTACGTAGAAGCCTGAATAAAGTATACGGAAGAAAAAATCACAAATAAAAAAGATAAAATAAAAGTATATAAAGCTTGTCGCTTCATCAAAGTTGAAATGAAAATCATGACTTGTATTTTGCATGTCACATGCAGATCGCAACGGCGCGTTCGATGTCTCTTCTGGAAATGAAAAAAAAAACCGTAAACTGTGCGAAAGCAAAAGTCGTGTAATTCGTGATTTATGGGAATTGCAAACTACGGTGAATGTGCGGTGGTACGAGAAACTCAATGCTTAAAAGCTCCGCATGGTATGGTACACACAAACCGCGGAAAGTTGATTTACGCTTCGCAAAAATTTTACTGATACTCGCTTAGGTAATTTATTTCTGTGGTAGCAGAGACTACTACTGTTCTATCGCGCGAGTTAAAATTTTATGTGTTCTTGCTTTTCTTTTACATTCTCGTGAAGAAAGCTCTGCTTTTATGAATAATGAAGAAAATAAAATTATATTTGAATACTCGAAAATAATTAAAACTGAGGTTTGTCTCAGTTTTACGTATTTTAAACGCACAAAAAATTTAGATGAATATTTCTGTCGAATAAAGTCAGCACTAAATAACTAAGGGCTTTCATCAAATTTTATTCAAATTATTAAATAACTAAGGGCTAACATATATGGGACAATCCATCCCGTTTTGACCAGCATTTGATCTCGACCTCTCCGATTTGGTTTGTAATTTTTTGGAGGCTTAGTAGGACTCTAATGCACCATATATTTTTTTTTCTATAGCATTTTTTATGAATATATTTCTAAAGTGATGCCAAAATTAAAAACTCTGGCAAAATTCTGAAAAATACTTCGTTCAGTATCAAAATTTTCTAGCTTTTAGCTAAAGTGGGCAATATTTTTCTTCTCACAGTTCTTAAGATTTTTGTTACTGAAAAAATTATTAAAAACACGGAAAACAAATTAATCTACTACAAGCGATTGTTTAAATGTTTTTATAAATATACTTGTAAAGTGACTCCATAATTAAAGACTGCAAAAATTCTGAAAAATACTTCGTTCAATATCAAAATTTTCTAGCTTTTAGCTAAAGTGGGGGATATATTTTTCTTCTTACAGTTTTTAAGATTTTTTAAATTGAAAAATTATTAAAAAATGGGTAAAAAATTGATTCACTACAAGCGATTGTTCAAATGTTTATTGATGTACTAGAAGGGCTTTGCCGCTTGCGCGCTTCGTGCGTCAACCCCGTTATCTAAATGGTTTCATGAAAGGCGCAATATAAAGAACTGTAATTTTTTATTCTTACTTGACGATGATAAAGTCTCGGAATCGAGAATAAAAACTCGGCCACAACTGGCTTGGCCGAGGTTTAAGAAACGTTACGGTGCACCCAACAAAATTCCCATAAAGTTAAATCCCACTTTGGATTGCTTGAACGAGTTTCACGAGACTGGCCTGTCCGACAAACGTGTTCTACCGAAGCGATGATAAATGTCGACCTCTGTAAACGTCTCACTGATCCCTTCGTATCGAAACTCTACAAAAGCATGCCATTTCTGGTCAGGCACTCAAGAATTAGTCGAACGAGAGTGGTGGAAAGAGAGCTTTGCGCGCTAACGACACTGCAATGAGACAAGAGATTATTCATTACAACAAAATAAGTTTAGTTAAACGTTTCCTTGAAATATTTGTTAACAGTTACAAAATTTAATAACAGTTAATAAATATTTGTGTTCTCATAACAAACACTTACGCTGACGGTATTTCCGACAAATGAACAATTTGCTTGTTTTATTTTTTTGACACAAGTTGTTCGATCTTTGTTGTAAGTAAAGAACGATTTGAATGAACAATATTGGAAAAACTCAAAACGATTACGGATTTTTTTATCCTTACAAAATCTTCATTCAATGCTAAAACGGATTTTAAATAGTGAAGGAACCTTTTTTCAGGCAAATACAGATTTGTTAACTATTAACAAATCTATATTTGAGAGAAGTATCGTAAGTTTGGCGTGACTATCCGCTTTATTGACAATCGTCGCGACCATTAGAGGTCAAGTTCGTTGTCTGTTCTGCTGCCAGATTATTTATTAGCCGTTGATAGTGATAAGTTCGGACTGGTAGACAGAAAAAGTCTTTGATACCGGTAACTTAAAATGTGGGAGGCTAAGAGTATATTAACGAGATTTTGAAAAAAAAAAATGCCATAATACCTGTAGGTCCTGTCACAAGAATTACAATAAATATAGAAGTTGTATTGGTATTGTGCAAAAAAATTCTCTATATGATTTTTTTACGTTTATTTTTTTTAATACTTGGACTACATGAATGTAAAAATGTCAACTAAACGATTTGCCATAGAAATAAAACGTATTCAATGAAAAGGCCAAAACCGGAAAATTAAAACCAAAGTTCCAAAAAAATCAGTCAAGGTATATTATAAATTATTCCCAGGATAATCTGGATAACTTCTGAAGAGCGTGAATTGAAGTATGTTTTATTGAGTACTGCTTAAAGCTTGTAAACATGAAATCGCCTTTTCTTTTTTATATGGAATGGATACCAGCAACCTACAAGTGTGCACGGTAATTTATGTTCAACTTTTTCACGAGGAAATAAATCATATAATGTGAAGTAACAATGTTTTTTAAGCGAAAGATTCCATTGCGAAGCAACATAAACTTTAACGCAGTTGAAGAAACTAGTAAGCATAATAATATCAGGCAATAAGAATTTCAACGGCTCGTTTAGTACAAGCTGATTAAAATTAACGACACAATATCCGCTTCGTCAAGTATGCATATAACTATCAAATTTATCTAGACTTGGAAAAAACCACAACAATTTTATATTATACTTGTCACTGAGATTTGGATTTCTATTTCTTATGCGTGGAAAATTATCTCTCGGCAGCGAATCCCTCTTCCCGCTAAGAAAGAAACATTCTTGAATGTTGCATACTTTTCCAAATAAAAATGGACAATAAATTTGAAAGATAGCATTTTCTCAAAATTCGTTTTCCAATTTTTCAAATACATTTTCTTCTCAATAAAATTCTACTGCTCGTCAATTCCTTCCACAATTCCGGTACAGGAATTTAATAAAAGCACATTTTGAAAAAATAATCTACAGCTTTATTGTTATTTTTCCGGATGTCGGAAAAAAGCGAGGAAAAAGTTTTTGTATTATTGTGTCCGGAAAAGTGGAAATGGTCAGGTTTAGTCAGACAATGGAAAAACTCTCACTCGAACGATATTCTATCGGCAAAAATTTCCCAAGTGCACTTCGCATACAATATTGATGAAAAATAGGAGTCGGAAAAAAATATTCGTAGAGCCATAAATACGGTTATGTGAATTGATAACAATGAAAAGCAGACATTATGTTTAGAGTTCGAGCTACATAACCGTGATTCACATATGATTACTTTTAAAAATCTCTTGTTGCGTTAGCCCACGAGTGTTAGGTGATGAAAAACATCAGCCAGAAAAACGTGAAAGCCGCAAAAATTAAATCAGGTCGGAACCGGCCAAACAAGACAAAAACTCAATCCCATGACTTTTGGAGTAGCAGCAATTCAAAGAATTGGTTTGACCGAAACTTCAGTATCAGAAAAACGCGTTTTTGGGGTGCAAGTGAAAAAAGTAGAAATAAGTCAGACACGGGGTAATACTTATTAACCCAGTTTCCAAACCTGCTATAATGGCAAAAGCTATTACTTTCTCTTACATTATTAACGTTATTATACGATGGTTTCAAATTCAAATCTAACTAGAATCCCACTTCGAAGAAACTGACATCTACTAACATACAACTTCCAGAGTTTATCATGCAGAGTTTCTGTTTTAGAAAATGAATTTACAAAAAACATCCAATACACCAATTTATATTGGTAACTTACCTTAGCGAAATGATGAGAGTTGATCGATACACATATCTTCATAATTTGTTCAACCAGTTATTTATGTACTAATTGGAGCAGATTTTTTGTTTATATTTGGCCGAGTGGCCACACACAATCTTTTTTTTGTTGTATTATGCAACACAGGCGAAATGAATATTCTGAGGCGGGTTCGCATCATAGGACCGAAGCGTGAAAGGACTTCATTCTTTAGACTTCTCCAAAACTAGCCGGATAAAAAAAAACCCGACAGATCAAGGGTAAAGATCAAATCTCGCAACTCCAACTCTCACATGAACACTTTTTAAGCATCACGGTCCATTGGCCCGTGGAGGCGAACGCTGATATGGAGTCGGGATGGTCGATCCAAAAACCGTGAACGGGTCGAGCAGCCCGTAAAGCACCGGATGGAAAAGTTCGGTAGACCGCAATATAGCTCCGATGGAAAGACGAATGTAACCTTACCATCTATGTCCAAAAAAACAGAACAAAATACAGAGGAAGTGAAGGAGGATCGAAGAGGATCAGGTACAATGTTAAAACGAAGGCTAAGCCCGTGGAAGCTGCAATGGATATTAAGGGTAAAAAAGCGGATAAGAAAAAGAAGGAAATCAGGCTTAAAAGTGGAGCGGACACTGAAAGTAAAAAAATGAGCAAGTGAGAGTTGAAGAGGTGAATGGGGCGGGGAGGCAGAAGAGTCCGCGTTGCCATACCACACGGAAAAGAGGAAATCGAACGAAACGGTCTTTGGCAGACGGGCAGAAGCAAAAATGCAATTCTGATTGCAGGCATTCATGCAGATTTCCCCGAGGGTCCTGGACTCTGCGCAACGTTCTGCTCGCTCTAGGTTTAAGTACAGGTCTTGGCTAACTTTCGAACGAGTGACTACGACGACCCCATCTCCACCCTTTTGACCTCTTCTTCTTCTTCTTCTTCTTCACCTTCTTTTACTTCGTCTGCTCCTCTTTATTCTCCTTTTTCCCGCCATGTAGTGTCTTTAGCTTTTTCAGTCAAGCTCAACGTCGTGGATTATCCGCCCTTTTCATCTAAATGACCTAAAGTCCGTCTAAATGGCCCAATCCGCCCTGGCATTGTCTCCTATATCCTCGCTACGATTTAGTGTCAGATCTCTCCCATTCGAATTCCCACCAAGCTTTCGCTTATTGTCGTTGTTTCTTAGTGTCGACTTACCTTTTGTCTGCATTTCCCTAGCTGTCCATTACCGTACCCTCACAATTGCCTAAATATAGCTCATTGACCACGTAGAGATAATCAAGAGCTCTTCCGTTGTAATTACCAGATACGCGCTGTGGAAAAAAGGAGAATAGAATTGTATTTCTTATTATTTTTCTTGAGATTTCAAGATGCGCTGCAACGGAAGTGGAAAAACTCACTGGGTCTCTGACTGCTTTGTATCTGGAGAGCCCGCATGAGGATAAAAGACCGTGGAGCGCGGCTTTGAAAAATTGTCTTGAAGCCACCAATGGAAAGATTCGGGTGACAAAGTTTGGCACCTACTCAACTCTTCTGAACGCGGTTTTTATAAGCGTTCTATCAAAACGGAAACAATCAGTTTTCAAAGATCTTAAGGATCTTGAGGTTTTTTGGGTGGTTTTATCACCTCAAGTCCTTATTGATTTTTGAGCCTCTTGACGCTTTTCCAAATGATCCTTAGTCGTGTATTTTCGTTGAAAGGTTTATCCAGGATCTGTACCCATAAATACCAAATAACAACACGGTCAAATCGAAGAACCAAAGTTTTTTTTGGGTTGTCTGAGAAAAAAATGTCATATCTTGAGAAAATGTATATTTAATTTGTGGTTTGAACTAAAATGCAGGGTTACCACAAAATGGATATAACTTCCAAGAAAACAAAGGTAAACATTCAGAATACTAGTTTTTTTCGTAATTAATCAAGATTTCAGATATTGTATGGCGAATCAGGCAAATCAAGAGTTAGGTGATGAATTTGGAATCAGGTATTTGCTATTGGCGACCATATAATGTTCGAAAATAGTATTCTTCTGTGTGTAAACGTTTCGGCCCTAGTACGGGTCCACTTCGGTACGCTTGTTTATTGATACTTTCCTAGAGAGTCATTCTTATAAGGAAATATAAGATATAAGAGGTCGGATTGTTTGGCCATGTGGTTAATTTTGAGATTAATCTCGCAGTCAAGTATCAAAATAACTAAAGAGTCATATTTTAAAATAACATGCAGCCAGGCAACCCGACCAGCTTGTAATTATTGGATGATGAAGTTTTCACATGGTCTTGAAGTAGAGATACCAAAAACAGAAGATATTTTTTAAATTTTGTCCTGTGGTCCTTGGAAATGTTTTTACTACTTCGGAAATTAAGGTATTGTAAGGATATATCGATACCGACAAGCTCGTTCGAGCGAAAACAGAAAACAAAAAATGGGAAATCGGTAAACCAGGAAATAAGTTATGGCGAGTAGAAAATTTAAAAAACTGGGAAACCTGATGACATTTCCGGTGGTTGACAGTTTGAAAAAATAGGTTCATACTATATTAAGCAAACCAATCTGATCAGGGAATTGACGCTGATTACGAAACTCATAGATTCCCTGTCCATAACCCAAGAATTCCATGTAGTAAGCCTAAAAAATATATTTAAAAAGTTTTGTTTTCAAATTTTCCACATCAAATCCTCCAGTTATCACCAAAAACTAAGCAACTTCTCAACCAGCAAAAAATTTCCGATAAAATAGATTATTGAATAGTTGTAAAAGCCGATTTATAGTTCGGCCACTTTGGACCTGAAAAATCAGGATTACCATAATCCAAAATATACAACGAGCCATATCTTTTTTTCGAATGAATGGTTTTACAGTTTTATTTTCTTCTCTCGCAAGAGTCGGCCAATGCGGAGAATGAGACAAATACCACTGCGATATCTTATTTCTGGACCGCGAACGCTGAGCGCTAACGGAATAAAGTACAATGAGATTGTGGATCTTATTATTTTTCTGGAGATTGCGAGATGCTCTGCACCGGAAGTGGAAAAACCGACTATACGCCGACTTCTTTGTATCAAAAGAGCCCGCACGCGGATAAAAGACGTTCTTGGGAGCGTGGCTTTGAAAAATTGTTGTGGGGCCACAACCGGACAGCATCTTCCGAAATGTTTAAGTTTGGCAACGACTCAAAGAGGGGTGAACGAGATCGAGAGAAATAGAGATGGAAAGGACAACGATGAAAAAAAAACAACCGCAAAAATAAGAAAACGCGAAGCAAAACTGGGATGGGAATGTGAAAAGGAGATTTACCAGGCAAAAATCGAATCCGGCAAAGGGGGGACGTATTTTCTATATTCAACTGCATATACCTCAACTACTCTTGCGCTTATGCCCATTCCACTCGACTTGGCAACTTGTCAAGGAAGTAAACGGTTTTTATACTGGAACCAGCATTTGGGGAGAGGGACGGGGATAGCAATACGTTTCGTACACTGCGGGTACTCGTCAGTCGTCACCAGTCACTCGATTCAGAAACTCAATGAATTCATCCTCTTTCGAACTGCCTCGGCGATATATTAAGAATTTAGATTGATCCCCATAATTCATTCCTGTGTTCGCGTTTTTCCTCGCTATCGTGTGCGTTGTTCTGGCTCCGGTCGAGCAATATATTTCCGGCAAACAGCCAGTTGATATTTAATCTGGAGACCTAGATTGTCACGAACGGAGGCTGCTTTACACATGGAGCATTGTATTTTAAAGAGTAACCACAGCGCATGCACACATGGGCTTCATGAAATATGAGGCATTCCACATGACTTCAGCGACCCAAAAAAAAAATTCGAATAAATGTGCAAAAATCAGGTTCAGTGGTTATAATAGATACACCAAATTTTAATTTTTTTAAAACTTTTTCTGGCGAAATATGCCATATTTTTCATTTTTAATTTAACCTATGATATCTCGGGAGCGATTAATCGTATCGAGATCTCAAAAAAACCAAAATGTGCGTTTTTTATGGCCCACAAGAAAAAAAAAAATTCAGAATTAATTGTGTAATTTCAGACGACATTGTACTACAAAATTAATGAAATTTTTTGGTTTTTGCGAAATGGATTTCGGACAGTGGTTTTGAAAATATTGTTGCCAATTGTGTATGAAAATGCTCAATTTTGAGTTTTTTTTTTTTCTGGACCGTGCAAAGTTCATGAGTTGTCGCAGTTTGAAATATTTGAAAAATACAGTTCACGAAATTTTACGCGTTCTGCTCTGGTCGAGACATTTGCAGTGCTTTTGTAGAGTGCAACCCAACTTTATATCATTTTTACATAACATAGTGGTGGAACAAATTAGAAAAAAAATGATAAAAAAGGATAAAAAATAAGAATTGGAAATAAACAAAAAAAATTTAATGCCAAACTGCTATAACCTTACGATGATTGTGTTCTCAATAGATCGGCCTTTATATAAAATATTGATCTGTACGCAGAATACGGAAAAATACATATATCTACTTATATATGTACTTTTCTAAATATTTCAAACTGCGATAACTTATGAACTTTGCACGGTCCAAAAAAAACTACTAAAAATTGAGGATTTTTATATACAATTGGCAACAATATTTCATGCCACTTTCCGAAGTCCATTTCGGAAAAAAAAAATTTCATTAATTTTGTAGTAAAATATACTCTGAAATTAAACAATTAGTTCTGAACTAATTATTTTCTTGTGAGCCATAAAAAAACGCACATTTTCGTTTTTTTAGATGTCGATACAATTAATCGTTCCCGAGATATCATAGGTTAAATGAAAAATGAAAAATATCGCATATTTCGCCGGGGAATTTTTTTTTTTTAATTAAAATTTGGGGTATCTATTATAACTACTGAACCTGGTTTTTGAAAGTTTTTCCGAATTTTTTTTTTTTTTGTGGCTGACATCATGTGGAGTGCTCCATATATATTCCACCTGTATGCACGTTTGAGGGATTAAAAAAAATCCCCTCCAATAGTTTAAATAGGGCTTACAAGCCTAGACGCTGCGCAAAGTTTATTTGGAGCGAAGCTATTGTGTACTTCATGCTATTGAACGAATTTAGTTAATTGGAGGACTGATAATTTATTCGACTTTAACAATCCTGATTAACAATAAAGTACGTTTATGTGGATATTTAATGTGATTTTTACTAAATTCCAATGCAAACGTTTGGCGTAAACTTGAAGATTTTGTAAATGCCAATTACAATTTATTGGCTATTACAACAACAACAAAAAGTAAAGATACACTAGGCTAATCACACGCGCGGGCTTGCGTGCCTATACATTCTTTTGCGCTGCTGCGCTTTTATAACCTTTTGAAATGTCACGGACGTTGCAAATCACGTCCTATTCTTATGTCAAATTTGACACCAAACTGAACTTGTTTCTCGCGGACTTTCCCAGCAACCAATCATAACTCGAATAAGTGTCAACAATGCTTTCCGTTAACCATGAACTTTTTAAAGGAGAGATCCAATTGATTCTTACTACTGAATAAATTTATAGTTAATAATTGAATTTGAATTGAATGCATTACTGCACTGTTAAGAAACTTGTCTTCGATGACATTTTGGCTGAAAGTTTTATTTTTAATGGCATTCCTATGTTTTCTTTAATACTTACACAAATATCAGGAGGTTTAAAAAATTGATAACCTAGTTTTTCTTAACTACGTTGCGTTTCTACGTCAAATAAATTCACGCTGAAGTGGTGATTCATATTCATTGATATTAAATTGAGTGGACTGGATAGGAAGGTCCTTAATAACTTTATAATAATAACAGCGAGCGCGTGGAATTTTTTAATCTCCACCTGAAAACTTTCAACAGCTTTATTTTTCAGAAGGTACAGATGAAGAGCTATACATTTTTGGCAATCGATGCAATGTCGTTTTACGATGGAACTAGATGAAATTCTGTTGATTATTTTTTTTTTTCAGGTTGTGAACCAAAATAACAATAGCTGTTTGGATATCACTGAGAGAAAAGCATATCGTTTATTTAACGATTTTATATGGTAAAACGAATATAGGAAGGCTTGCAATGTTTTATGGTTGAAGCGATGATAATATGGTTCAATAAACGATACTTGTACGGTTATTGGAAACAATAGTTGAAATCGTATACGCAACAAAACGGCATATTCGAAACTATTATCATTTTGATGATTGCTACTATGATTATATTTTATATAACCATAAAATATAGACGTTCCTCCTGGGAATTATATTAGTGTTTGATCCAACTATTTTCTTATATTTGCTGTAACCATAAAATATAGACGTTTCTCCTGAAAATTATAGTTTATAGTTAGATTATCGTCAGTCCAACTATATTATTTTTAAAATAACCAGATTTTTCTCTCAGTGTACCGGCCATGTACACACCGTTGAACGTATAAATTTGATGATTTTAATCAACTTTTGTACGGGGTTTGCATTCGAAGTAAAAAGTAGAAAAATTATTTTTAGTTGAGCCGCAACTATTAATTATACATGTATTTTGAATTCAAGGCATCGAAAGTCTGTGCATCAGGAATTATTAGTAGACAGCGGTTAATGAGTTAATCGAAAGCAGTCATAACCAATTCAAGGACGTTTCAATTGTTGTCGTAATGTAATTATTACCAGTTTTATCGATAAGCCGCACAGATACTACGATAAATAGATAACAAATGACCAGATTTTTTAACTAAAAGAGAAATAATTGGCTAACCTAACCAACTGGCAGAGGATTGAAAACACTCCAGGCGACTAAGTTAGTCAACTAATCTTTTCGTTTAGCTTACAAGATAGTTGGTTTTGTCACACGATTTTTCGGTTCCTAATTAATTGATCTATCCGTCGAACCAACCGAATTGTTTTCCAGATCAACGAGCTCATTGACCCAGCGCGACTTTTTCCATTTAAAGCCTACTAATTATTTCATACCTGTAACGTGGATTTCTTAATATACAATTGAACAACGATTTTCAATACCAAACAAAACATTTCGGAGCGAAATCTTCTAAGACGCTTCCACGTTCATATCCCTAAAGTAACCAGAAAAAATGAAGACAACTTTTCACTGAGAGAAATAGATGTTATTGAAAAGCAGAAATATATTACCCAGTAGCATATTAGATATTTCGTATAGGGATCGCACTCTTCATTGTAAAGGTAAGTATCTAAGATAATGCAGGAACAATCCATATTGTAAACATGATATTACATATAGTACGTAATGAAATCTGGATAGGAACTAGTACTATCAACATTTTACTATAATAGATAATTAAAATCTTACTATCTATTTTTCTCTGTGTATAGTTGTCCTCGTTGCTTCCCCATTATAAAATAATGAGGAAGCAATTTGGGAAGTTCTACTTCGCAGGCTTGTTTATACTCGGAAGACATTTTTATAAGATCCAAAGTGACGTAAAATTTTTACCACTCGACCGATTTGTGTAAAATTGGTACTCGAAAATTGTGTAATGATAGCCCATATGTAAACTAAATTGGAACTCGATACCTAGTAATTTGCATGAGCAAACGCTCGAACGAGATTTTTCAAATAATTCAAAATGCTATGAAATTTGAACCGTTTGGTCGGTTAACGTCGAATTTGTACTAAATATCTTTTTAAATAGTCGTCTAAGTGTGAAGAAAATGTAAGATATATCTGTGAAAAATTTCGAAATTCTTTTTTTTTCGTAAAAGCTTTTTTTTCTTTTTGTTCACCAAAATCAACAGTTAATTAGACCAAAATGTAATTGAAAAACAATAATCGTGAAATCATATCAGCAAGTGCAGCCGTATATCTCAGAATTTGCTTAAGTTATAGCATTTATATTATAGCATTTATATATTTGCAGACATTTTTGAAAAAATTAAAATTGTAATAAAATCAGAACGATTCGACAGATTATCACAAAATCTGTCACACATAATGTTTTACGGGTCGTCCATTCATGTACAAAATTTCAGTCCGTCACCTCTTTAATTGCGAAAGTTATAGCGTAAAAACGATTTTTTTTTAATTTTCAAAATGCTGTGAAATCTAAATTTTCGAACCTATTCGCGTCAACTGAAATCCCAAACAGTATTCTATGATAACCTACTCGCATACAAAATTTAAAGAGCATTCATCGAAAATTGCGACAGTTATCGTTTAAACAACGAAATGTGCACACACACACACACACACACAGACAGACATTTCGCACAAACCACTTTTCTCGACGTTTTGGACCATTCTGAGTGTACTGACATGAAAAACAAAGCTTCCTTTATGAGGAAGCAATATTATGGACCAAAAATTAATTATTTCTACTTGTAGCCGTCACTAATATTAGCACAGACCAGCACAACTGCCCTGAGCGTCTCGTCAAGTCATTAACGGCCAAACTAAATCTAAGAGTGCTGTTAATTAAGGAAACTGTGTCTGTAAAAAGATGAGATGGACTCTGCTCAGGAGAACAGAAAGAAAATTGAGGGGGTGAGTTTTGGCCCGCATATTGCGAGAAAAAGTGAGAGTAGGTCCACAGTGTATACTGAAATTGGGACGAGACATGCAACGCTCCCTTAATTCACCACCCTCTTTATACATCCCCCCCTCCCCTCCTCCTTTCCGCCACCAGGAGAGCATTCGCTCCAGCACTTCCGCCCAATTCGAGAAAAGCTCACGAGCGCCAGATGTCTCAACTCAGAACTCGGTTCACGACTCGAGTATACTCTGACTTCTTCCAGACTTCGTATCTCCGATTTTCTCTCCGAAGGCCTTAACGCCACTGAGCTTCCAGAGCAACTCAGGGAAAAGGAGAGGAAAGGGAGGAAACGGCAACGAACGGACAGCCAACACTTTCGAAAAGCTACACTCACGACATTTCTCTCTCACGCCTTCGGCAAACTTCTGCACCTGCTGCAAGACTTTACTAGGGCGTGTAACGTATAGATGGCATTGACTATTCGATGTAATCACCATTTTCCGTAATCCAACTATGTTATGAAACCTGGTCTTCGATTTCCATTTTATTGTTAACTATTTTTTTACTTTTCAAGGTCAACGATTTTCATACTTTTATACAAACAAAAAATACAAAACGTCCGTAAAAAACAAAAATTTCCCTATTTTTTAAGTTACAATACGCTTTGGGGTTATCGAGATATCACCAACCCATCAAAATCTAAGCAAACGGTTTATCTCGAGAACGGAACACCATGGGTTCTTAAAATTTAGTAGTTTTTCTGAGTGGCTGAATTCATATGGAATGCCTCATATATAGATAAATATCATCCGAATATTGACATCGAATTATAATATATTTGAATATATCAAAAAGTTACGGTTTGACTAAATGTGTCTGCAAAGTAGAACTTACCCAATTGCTCTCTTATTATTCTTCGCTTTTTACAAAGGTTCCTCAATTAGCAAAGTTCTACTTTTCAGGTGAATTTTTCAATTTCCCTCATCAATATCATTTATGTTTATTTTATTCCACAACTCGAAGTCATCCCCCCATTGCCGTCGGATCCCCCCGGATAATAACCCTATCCATAAATTCCCCACCCAATCAATTCACCAAGTTCTGGCTGAAATGAATAATTGACACTTATGTGCAATTCTGCGCTAAAAAAAAAAGAAAAAAATTATCTACTGTCCTATACTAATGTCAAAATTATATAACCATTGTTTATTGAATATTGCTGATATTTATCAATCTAAAGGAAAATCTACACAACACATGAAATAAGCCAAAAGGAAGAGGAAGAGACAGCGTGAAAGGAAGTCTGGAGGATGCGAAGAAGATTGGAGGAAAAAGAAAAAAAAGGAGAAAAGGAATAATATAGTACTAAGCAGGCTAGGTTTAGGGGGGGGGGGGGGGGGGAGAACAAACGACGTGGTGAAGGCGTTATTGGAAAAGGAATTTGGCATAAAAGGGAATATAAAAAATATAGTTACAATAGGGAGAGAGGAGACAAGAAAGGTGATTGTAGGAATGGAGCAATGGGAGACCAAGCAAAACATCATAAGGCAGAAGGAGAAGCTGGGGACGAGCTAAATATGTATAGACCGCGATCTAACAGAAGAAGAGAGACACGTGCAGAGAAAAATAAGAGAAGCAGCTAGGAAAGCAAGGGACGAGGGGAAAGAAGTAAAGGTCGGATACAGGAAAGTCCTGATACAGGGAAGATGGAACCACTGGAACGAGGAAAGCAAAAACTGGAGTCAGAGCGGGTTTTTCGGAGAAAGGCCAGGGCAGAGTAGAGAACAACACGAGGGAAGGAAACAGCAAGAGCGGACAACAAGAAAAGAAACGACATAGACGAGGGGGCGGAAGAAGGGGACGAGATAAAAATAATATTTTGGAATGTAGTGGGGCTAAAGAAAAAAGATGAACGGTTTTGGGAATATTCCAGAGATTGAGACTTTGTGGGACTGACAGAGACATGGCTGGAGGAGAAAGACTGGGAAGTACTGGAAAACAAATTGCCAGCAGAATTCACATGGAGATGCCAGTTCGCGAAGGGGGAAAAGAAGAAAGGGAGAGCAAAAGGGGGGATTGTAACAGGGGTAAGGAAGGGGATTAGGGAATTAGAGATAAATAGTAATAAGGCTTCAAGAAAGAAGAATACAGATAGGCGAGCAAGCCTGGAGAATGATTGTTGTGTACAAGAAAGAGGAGATGAGATAGAAAAAAAGGAAATAGAAGAAATGGCGGGAGAAGAAAAAGAAGAGAGGATACTGATCGGGGAAAACTTCAACACAAGAATTAGCCAGAAGGGTTCGAGACAGTTCAACAAAAAAAGAGGCGGAACTAGAGACCAAGAGAAGGGACACCGAGGAGGTGTGGAACGAACTGAAACTGGAAATACAGGAGAGCATGTCAAAGAAAAGGATCAAAGGATCGAGTTAAAAGGGAGAAAAATAGGGGAGAAAAAGTGGTGGGACAGAGAATGCGGAAGACTGAAGAAAAAGGCGAAGAAAATATACAGAAGATGAAAAAAGAGAGCGACAATGAGAGTGGAATATGTAAAAGCAAGGAAAGATATGCGAAGAAAATTCGAAGAGAAGGGGAAGGGCCTGCAAGCGGAAAAAAAGAAGGAAATAAGAACATAAAAACAGAAGCGCAAGTATGGAAATCCGTGAACAGAGAAAGAAAGAAGAGAAGCGAGGTGGGCGACAAAATAGATACGGCAAAATGGAAGGGACACTTCATGAAGCTGCTAGAAGGAAAAGAAGAAAGACCGGAAGCACGGGGGAGAAGAAACGCGAGCGCAGAGAACGAAGAAGAGGAGCTCAAAGACGAAGAGATTTGGAAACAAATAAAAAGGCTGAAATAGAAAAAAGCAGGAGGAATGGATGGTATACCGAACGAGGCGTGGGTGAACAGCGGAGGATGGTTTCAACAACGACTCGTGGAGTTGGTGAAGGAGTCTGGAAGTGTCGAACCAGGGCCGAATTTAGCGTCGTGGGGGCCTGGGGCTGCTTGATGGGGGCCCTCAAAGAGAATGGGGGGGGGGGGGGGGGTAATGTCCTTGTTCTACAGGTTAAAGGCACTTCATTCTTAAATATGTACATAAATTTAATCAACCTATAACCAATCAAATGAAACATGAAAACACCAAACGAAATAAAATGTATTAATCGCAACATAGAATCATCGATAGATATTTGATACTTTATAACATTCGTAAATATTTCGGTGACACAGCTTCATTACGATGGTCGCTAATTTCGATGTTGAACGATTTTGTCCGAGACGCCCCTTCATTTTCACAATTTCTTTGAATTTCTTTTCCGAGCCTCACAAAAGCGGGAGAAATCCAAATACTGCACGAATTGTACGTCAAGTAGTTGTACTCTGTACACAAATTTTAAAAACCATCTCATCATTATATTCAACACCCTCAAGCCACTAAAGTCATTAAAGCCGGCAAGAGCCTTCTTTTACAACTGACTTCGAGCTCTTTTCATTCGGTAACTTAACGTGTTAAAATAATTCTAAACAGCTTAACACTATGTCTTGAGGGTTGCTCTTTTTGATAGTGCCAATAAGAAATTTTGGAAAAAATTTGTTGATTACAAAATATGGTTTATTTTAAAAGATATATGAATTCTTCAACATTTTTTTTAACGCTAAGTGACTTTTCAGAACCTTTTAGCTTTGCTATAGAGGTTAAAACCATTTAGATCGTGTTCTCAATGTCTGAACTTGATAAACAGACTGAGAGAAATTTCGAAATTTTTTTTTTCGTGAAATTTTGTTTGGTCTTTTTGTTCACCAAAATCGAAATTTTATGACAAGTCACCAGTTAATTGGGCCAAAATTTTAATTGGAAATCAATAATCGTAAAATCATATCGGCAATGGCAGCCGGGCATCTCAGAATTTACATGAGTTACAGTATTTGCAGACATTTTCGAAAAAATTAAAATTGTAATATAATCAGAACGGCTCGACAGATTCTCACAAAGTTTAATACACAAAATTTCAGCCCGGTGCCTCTTCAATTGCGAAAGTTATAGCGTGAAAACGATTTTTTCAAAATTTTGGAAATGGCGGAGAAAAAAAAATTTTCAACCGATTTGCGTCAAATATAATCGCAAAAGGTATTCTATGATAGCCCACTTGCATACAAAATTTGCATACGAAATGTGTGCACACACACACCCACACACACACGCGCACACACACACACACACACACACACACACACACACACACACACACACACACACACACACACACGCACACGCACACGCACACGCACACGCACACACACACACACACACACACACACACACACACACACACGCACACGCACACACACACACACACACACACACACACACACACCGTACAAACCACTTTTCTCGACGTTTTGATCCATTCTGAGTGTACTGACATGATAATCTCGAAAAAAAAAAAAATTTCACTGAAACAAGGTTTCCTCTATGAGGAAGCAAGAAAGGTTGCGTTGCACGGAAAATCGCAAAAAGAAAAGGACAAAAAAATGGGATCGATTTTTTTCTTCTCCACCGGGCAGGACGGTTAATCAGTGGGAGTATCTTAATTACTGGCTGACGCGGTTAAGCGGGGCTTTATATGGCTTCGCTCTATATAGACGAGTGGCGAAACGTGTGCTGGGCGCTTAATTTCTACGATCTTCGTGATTGAACTCGAGCCTGGCTGCAGACTCTATTTTCTACAGTAACTGTGATAATGGTTAAAGGCTCGATTAACACGTGCCAGGAAAGCATTTATCTTTTATATATTTCTTGTCCGTCAGAGTTGAATAATTATGATGAACAATGTAATTAAATCAAGTGAATACACGTTGTCGGTGGAACGGTTTCATATTTCACACGTTAACACCGGAGATCGGATAGTAGATCCGGCAGCTATTGGTCAGACTGCGCCGTTGTTTCGAATTCTCGATTTCTCCCTCAGCTTATTCTCCCGATCGCTTCATTTTCCACCCGCCACTACTTCGTGACCTAGTTTCGAGCGTCCAGTGCTGTTTCAATCTCAATTAAATACTGATCAAAGTGTCGTCTGTTGGCTAGACTCAAAGTGACTGGCCGATCGTTGCGGTTAGAAAAAAAATGGCGTTGCCACTAAAACCTGACAAGTTAAATATCTGTTCGCTGCTGGTATACAATGAGTGAGCAAGCTTGAAACTAATTTGTACTTTTGCAATTTTTTTTGCAAGTACAGACATTTAGATAGACTTTTTGAAGCTTTGCTCATAATTAGCCAGATTTTACGGCATAATATTTCCAATTGTTAATGTCGAACAATGTAATAATTGCATTTTGAAAAAACACGCCTAAAAATATACGGTGAGTAACATATATTTATCAATTACACAGGATCATCGAAAATGTGAGTACCGAACATCGAAAAATTTCAAAAAAATCTCTCATCGACGGTATTATGCAATTTTTGTAAAACCTTTAATTCCCAATATTAGAATAGGCCAGTGAATAAGCACTGTCAATAAGAGCACTTCCATAGAAATCGTCCATTCACTGGGTTTCCTCATCGACTTAACCTTTATTCATTAATCAGTTTACGCAATCAACAATTTTAATCATTTAATTTTTTTTTAATTCTACCATTTTAAATTTAATTTTTTAAAAATATTACCATGATGAAGACCTCTAACTATTTCACTCGAAAAGGAAGGGATGAACTTTTTAGGTTTCTGCCTCTGAAATTCTTGTGCTCCCGTATCATCAATTAGACTTAATGTAACCAAGGGGTTAACGTGATATCCTAGACTGATCTCTCAGCGTAACATAAGCCAGAGGGCGAAAGCGAGCTACCGAGCGGTGGGGCTCCGAACGGACGTTATTAGTGAATACGTTCGATGCTGTATCGACATGGTCAAGCACTAATGGAGATGTATAGAATAATCAATTTCATAATTGTTAGTCCGTGATAATAACTTACCGTGCGTGTAAAAAAAAAAATTTAATTTGATATTGAAAAAACATTTATATCCGATTTTGCAGAATGTACATATATGCGTGGAGAATCCACATAAAAATAAAAAATGTGAGCTACGAACATTGAAACCGTAAAAAACAAATTACTCAACGGCAGTGTAATACAATATTTGTAAAACCATATATGGGCGTATCTCACAAACCTTCGACTTTCACGGACTCAAAGAATAAACATCTACTTATAGGAGCACAGGATCGCTAATTTTTTGTACTCATCTTGAGACCTTTAGAAAGCAATATTCGTTTATGAACAAGGCATCATATACAGGGTGCTCGCATAAAAATCATATTATCATTTTAACTAAAAGTCATTTATTTAGTGCAAATTAATTGTCGGAACTATCTTTGATTGCGTTTTACAAGAGTTTAACATATTTTAAATTTATTAAAACAACTCTTATGAATACTGCTGGGGCCTACGACATAGTTTTATCCCTTCCCATAGGGAATTTTTCTAATTCAATTTTACTCAACTCGTATGCAGAAAATGAAAAGTGTGACTGGTAATGACTCTACTAACTCAAAATATAATTTAGATAATTTAGGAACAATAATAGTTAGAGTTTATCAAGCAAATTTATAAACCTGACAATTGCATACATTTGACCCAGAGAAAAGTTGTTTCTCGTCGAAAGGTCAAGCACATCTGCGCACATCTAAGTCGTGATAAGAGTAACGTACTCATATGGGATTTAATAATCTTATTTGACTCATTTGGCTGGGTAACGATGGGGAAAACCTGACATTTCTTCTCCACGCAGCAATATTCGTCCATGTCGTCGATCACGGCGAGCATAATAATTGACTCTCTGCCGTAAATTTTACTTTATTCAATTTGTGATGAACCTACCTTCATGCGCATCCAATTCATTGGGCTCAATTACCTTGTGCTCGTATTCCGGATCGACATAACGATGGATGTCAGGTTCACCGTCGAAACCGATTGGGTGTTCACTTCAGCGGTGAATACATTTTGTGTTGTGCGCGAAAAGTTTTCAGTGTTGAGATTTTTTGTACGGAACTGCCTGCGTGTACAGTCGTTCGGTGTATACTTTTCGTGTAGAGTTGTTTTTGTGTTAAATCGGGAGGTGTAGAGTCGGACCCCTCCTTTCTGAAGGTACATATCAATGCTACACCCGTACAAAGTGACGTGAAAGTCAGAGTTACACGCAAAGACATTGATAATTTCCCCATTTGAACTAGGATAAAACAGTCTATTGGTGCATTATAATTTTTTTTAGATCGTATATACTTCGTACATCTTAGAAAAAGTTTGATACTCGCATAATTAATTCTGTGTAAATTGCCATCGCATTCCGCAGTCAAGTTACACGAAAGTCAAAGGTTTGTGAGATACGCCCATATGTTTCTGACATTGCACTGAGAGAAAAGCATATCGTTGATTCACCGATTTCACATGATAAACAGCACATAGGAAGGTTTGCCATGTTTTATAGCTGAAGTGATGATAATATGGTTCAATAAACGATACTCGCAAGTTTATTGAAAACAAACGTTGAAATTGTGTGTGCAACAAAACGGTATATTCGAAACTATTAATATTTTGACAATTTCTATTATAATTCTATTTGCTATAACCCTGAAATATAGACGTTCCTCTTGGGAATTATATTAATGGTTAATCCAATTATTTTCTTATATTTGCTATAACCATAAAATATGGTTGTTCCTCCTGGCAACTATACATTATAGTTAGATTATCGTCAGACTAACTATTTTTATTACTAGTACTAAAACGACATTTTATTGACCTCTTTACAATCTGTACGTATCACCTTATTATTATTACTATTATTATATATATATATATATATATACCTGAGCAGAGACCAATTGGACATTGACCGAAGTTCTTCAGCCTGGATGTCAGTTACTTATTGATTATCAAACTTAATACTAGATTGAATCTATTTTTATTATTAAATTACGATATTTTTTTCTGAGTGTACCATGATGAAGACCTCCAACTATTTTACTCCCAAAAGTAAATAGATAGTTCTTTCTTAGAGGTCCAAATGGTCATCCGAAAATCTTGTGCTTCCGTTTCACCAATTATACACAGGGCAACTGTGCCGTAACTTGACATCCTAAACTGCCCTCTCAGAGTAACATAAGCCAGAGGCCAAAGCAGAGCAACTGAGCGGAAGGGTTCCGATCGGACGTTGTTACTGGATAGGTCGATGTTGGACGGACATGCCTATCACGTGCTGGTCAACATCAGCCTACATATAAACCTATACGTAATAGTAGTGGTAGTTCCTGCTCACGCTGCACCTGATTACTACCAACAAGCGAGCGAACATTCACGGATTTCCCAGCCAGTGCATACGGCTGCCACTGGTAGAATAGAACTAGTGATTATCGCAGTTGATCCTTGATTAAGCAATACCATCAACGCCAGGGGCAACGCAACGTACACAGAGTTCCACTCGCTCGGACACCATCTTTGCATGTCAAACGTTCCCCATCATCAAACACCTCGGGGGAAGGTGAAACGTGTACCACGTGATATATGAGTGCAAACAAGATAGCTGTGATTTTCTGAACACTGCTAGTTCAAAACTATTATTATTTTGGGAAAACGTACCGGACGGAGAATTCAATTGTGACTCCTGTGACATATTTCGTCTTCTCAAAATTTCTACAATTTCTCTGAACTATAGTTTACAATTCTTGTTACCGACTGAGCAGGTTTCGCCTTGCCTTAAGGATCGCCTTATGTCGGTACGCCGGAATCATAAATACTTGGCGTCGCGACGCTACCGCTCCTCTTCATATGCACGTCTATATGCCATTAAAGAATAATCATATGCGTCACTTTGACAGCCTCAATAATATAATTTTTTTAAATCGGGCATCTTTGAAAAATGTCGCAATCAGATTGAAACGATGATTTGTAAATAGTGCACTTTGACCTGAGATTCAATCGGACATTCCTGGAGTCCCGAGAAGTCACTTTTTTGATAATCCATCAATTTCTGAATGATTTGCCAATCCGTAGTACTTTATATTTTTTCTCTATCTTTAATCTAAGTAGGTTCGCTCTCGATTTGAAGATCAATTGTGCTAGTCCTTTCATAAGCGCTGTGTAGAAAAATCGATTTTCAAGTTCTAATTATTCATTCAAATAGTCCGTGAGCAAAGCTACAAGGTCCTGGAAAAGTCACTTAGCGTGAAAAAAAAAATGATTAAGAAATCATATTACTTTTCTTTTAAAAACTATTTTTTTGTGATCAAAAAATTTTTTCCGAAATTTCTTATTGGCACTATCAAAAAAAGCAACCCTCAAGACATAATATTAAGCTGTTTCAAATTATTTTGTACGTTAAGTAACCGAATGAAAAGAGCTCGAAGTAAATTGTAAAAATAGGCTCTTGTCGGTTTTAATGACTTTAGTGGTTTAAGTGTGTTGAATATAATGATGAGATGGTCATTAAAATTTGTGTAGAAAGTAAAACTACTTGACGTACAATTCGTTCAGTATTTGGATTTTTCCCGCTTTTGTGAGGCTCGGAAAAAAAATTCAAAGTAATTGTGCCAAAACTCCCATGTTATTTAAACGGAAAAATGTTTCTTTTCGTGTTGAGATAGAGCTCTCAAATTTTAACCAGATTTTTTTAAATTCATCGCTCAACATCGAAATTAACGACCACCCTAATACATAGTCTGATGTTGTATTCGGTGTAGTATGCGAAACGTAGCCGGGCCCATTTCCACACAATGAGTTATTAGTCCATCCCGTGAAGCGCACGTATGCGACTCGGTGGGTGCAACAAACCCTAACTCACCTGATTCCTGTGGACGTTTCGAGGGATATTCTCGGCGCGAACTTCTCGCAGTTTCATGAGTTCTCTGGAACGTCCCAAGAGAGAAAGGCAAGTGCACGGCGTGTGGAGCAACTGGCGCTTCTCTTGGTGTCGAGTTTCGTCCGACATCCGGATACAGCCACTCTCTGTCTCTCCCCTGTACTCGTATCGTTCCTCCAAACTTACCCGTTCTCCGGACCTCGTATCCTCAGTGCGCGCGCTTGCATTTCTCCAAACTGCTATACATTTATTCCCTCGATGGTTCAACTATATTCCCGGTGCACGATTGAGAACGTAAAGGGAGAAGAAAAATATAGAGTTTAGGAGGAGGAGAGAGACTGCGGGGGATATAAGACGTGCATTGGGTGCACGATTTTCGCAACCGATCCCACAAGGACGATAGGCACTGGTCGAGTAGTCGATAAAGTATATTGACAACTAAATATGGTTCTGCGAATTATCGATTCACGGTTCTATTTTAGATGTGGTCTTCAGGAGGTTTTTTTTAGAAATCTCAGCCAGTTCATTAGAGGGCTTGGAATAATGACGATCTGGGGGAAGCCTTCATTTCGACTCAGAATAATCACCACTTAAGAGGGAGGAACTCAGACGAAATTGAAATGACTATGACCGGAATAGAATCAAAGGGGGACTAGAGAAAATCGGGGTTTTATAGGGGTCTTAGAACAGTCAGGCTCCCATAAGAGAAATGAGAATAATCAGGATCTGGGGGAGCCCTATACGGATATTTAGAATAATTTGAGCTTGAAAAGGAGGTGGTAACGAAACTTGGAATAATCCGGGTCTTCGACCTTATAGCAAGACTCTGCATAATCAGGAGGGGTGGCCTATACAGAGACTTACAGTAATCAAGGCCTGGGAGGGACTTATATTGAGAGCACGAATAATCAGGGTAGGCGACTTCGAATAGTCAGGGCCTGAAGACGCATGAGAGAAGTGAGAATATCCAGGATCTAGTCCTTTCGGGAGACAGGGAGTCCTATGCGGAGTTTGAATATAATTTGGGCCTTAAGGGAAGCTTATACCAGGATCTGGGTCTAGGTTAGAATAATCCAGGCTTGGAGACTCATTGGCAGAATTTAATTCAACAAAAATTCGGGCCTGCAAACTTATAGGAAGTCTTGGAAAAATTAGGGCCTGAGGGCTCATAAGAGGAGTCAGTATAATCAGAACCTGCGGGAAGCCTACACAGGGACTTACAATATCCAAGGCCTGGGGAGGAGGGCTTGAATTAGGACCATGTATCGACGAATCAGGACGAATCAAGGTTGAAAAGGCGACTTCGAATATTCAGGGCCTGAAAGCTCATGAGAGAACTGAGAAGCCTATACAAGGACTTCAAATAATTTGGGTATCAATAAGGAAACTTAAAATAATCCAGGCCTAGTGGTTCATAAGATAACTTGGAATAATTACAGACGGGGGGGGGGGGGGGGGGGAATCGATGCACTTGGAATAAACAGAACCTGGGGTCCTTGGAAAACTTGGGATCTGGAGTTGCCAAGATATGCTTAAAATATATACGCAATAATAATAAATTTGCAATTTGGAAAGAAAAAATGCTGATTAAATTTTATTTTTTTTTAAATAAAAAAACATTGTCTGTCGATAGTTCTTAGCGTACTATTGTGAACTGAAACGGTGCAGAAGAGGCATTGCCTGAGCACATAAAGCGTCAAAGTTGTAAACCAACTGACTGCCGTCGTGTTCTTTGATACAACTCGAGTCCTTTACATGGTCGAAACGCATTTTTGCCTTGATAAAAGAGAAGTGTTCAAGAGCCAGATGGAGACTCTCGAGAATCTCACTTAGTTTTTTTGGTATACGATGGACCACTCTGCCCATGGCCTCGTAAACTCTTCACTTTTCGAACTTTGCTCGTTTAGGCCTCTCGGCCTAGTTCTCGCCACAGCTTCGAGGGTTGGCAAAGTTTGTGAATGTGGCATAGAGGGTTAGTTCATTACCGTATATATGGATTGAGTGAGCATGACGTTCCCAATCCATTTGTCTCTCTTTCAACAGTAATTATATTACGTATTCCTTGAATAAATAAAAATATTTTGAGTGTTTTGGAACGAATTTTTATCTGATTTTTTTTCCTATGTATAGCTTTGTTATTTGCATCACTACAATTACATTTATATTTGACGAATTAAAAAATGTTGATAATTACAAAAACACGTTACACAGCCTTTAAAATAGTTTTGATAACGTTCCTTTTTTTAAATAAACGTACGTTATGAACTTTAACATTTGACATTATTGTTTCTCAAGTTCTATTATTACGTTTAAATAATTGCATTATATTTATTTTACGGAGATTTTTAAATCCTATGTTTTATGTTTTGTCCATTTTTCCGGATGGAACGAATTAATATTCTAAAGGAGCAAAGTATAATTTCGTTAAAAAACACGACGGAAGAATGTGAGTTCTATCTTGTAAATTCAGATAAGATATCAAGAGTCGCGATAGCGACTCCACGCCAAGTATAAAAAAATATATATATATAATTAACCCTTTCGCAGTGAGGTAAAAATTAGATTTCCATGCCATTTTTGTGTTGGAAAAAAATGTTCATAGGCTTGCTTTAAAGTCTCAGGATAGAGGTTTTTGAGGTCGCTGGATCCGAACCTGAAATCGGTTTTTGAAAATTCAAAATCTCGGATTCAATATACCGGACGCAAATACGAAAAAATTGCTACTGTCGTGATGCAACACGTGACTTTCTCATTTCGATTGCTGCTGGCGTCATGTTACTATCGTGAAGATATTTTGTGAAATTGGGTTGTGAAGTTAGGTTGTGAAGTTAGTTTGTAATGTTCGTTTGTTTATTTTTGTAATTGTATAGATTTGAGACAATAGATTGTTTTTTTTTTACTTAAAAACATTTTTGAACTTTTAATTAAATTGTTTTTCAATTTATTTTAATTCTAATTGTTTTCCAATCTTTATTTTTATTTGTATTTTTATTGGTTTTTAATTCAAATTCAAGCTACGATCCGCCCTCTAGTGAACGTGCGCGCTATGACCGCGCCTTCACGCCACATCTCTCTTTTTTTTTTGTTGGTGTTATTATCAGCGCTGCGATAGTTTCACAAGTCGGTTAATATTTCAGTTATTCATATACCAAAGGTTTCTCATATTATAGCGTATATGAGGCCGCCGTAGGATTTAGAATTCATATGGAATGCTATGCGAGTGATAAAAACTATGGATGTTTCAGTGTTCATAGTCTAACATCATGAGTGATAACTTAACCTCAAATCTTTTCTGTCGAGCGCCTAAATGCGAGGGACAATTCAACATATTATAAAAAATATTCTAAGCAAGAATATCCGTGCAAGGAATGTGTATGACGGCTTTGATAGGAGGAATACCGAATTTTTTATTTAAATTTGTTATCGAAACATAAAAGTGGGAATTATAAATTGTTGAAAAAAAAAATTTCAAGAATACAAAAAATGAAACAAAAAACAATCGATACCGATAACAAAAAATAAATAAAATGAACAAATCAATGCAAAATTCAAAGTACAAAAGGAGGAAACAAATTTCTGAAATTCAAAAAATCAAAAAAGAAGGAAATTCAAAAATTGCAAAAAATAATTTTAAATTAAATAAAATAAATTAAATTAAATTAAAAAATACAAAAAACATTAAAAACATTAAAAAATCAACATACAAAAAGCACAAACAAATTAAATTATAAAAGGCACAAAAGAATTAAAAACACAAAAAAATACAAAAAATTTAAAAAAATAGAAAAAGCACGCAAAATAAAAAAAATAAAGCAAAAAAAAAACAAACGGCTTCAACAACCGCCACGTCTTCGATTCTTGACTTTGGGTTCGGCTAAAAGCGGGATATAACGCCAAAAAAGTATTCTTTCACATTTGTAATTATGAATAGTTTGTCATACATGATTTGCCAATTTTTTATTCATTATATTGTATCCGAGCTTCACATACTTGAAGTCAGGATTCAAATTCGAAATTCGCAACCGTAAACATCTAGAGATACATTTTTTTGTCAAAATCCAACTATTTTTGGAATTTGCGTCTACCACATTGGATCCGCCATTTGTTATTTTAGAAATTTGATTTCAAATTCGAATTCAACGACTCCGAAAACCATGAAGTACTCACTTTCGTCGAAATCAAACCATTTTTCGAATTTGCGTCCGCCATTTTGAATTTTGGAAATCTGATGTCAAATTCAAATGGTTAAAACAGTAGTAATAGGTTGTTTTTCAAATGCCTCTTCACGTGTCATGACACGCGAATGGCACGACTTTTTTTTGCCCCTATGGGTGTCACTCACAGTCAAGGGGCTAATATCGAAAGATAATATTCATTTATCACCGCAGACCCAAACGGTAGTAGTAAGTAAAGACATGATGAACAAATCATCGTAATGCCGTGGTTAGGTGGATATGCTAAACTGCCTGAAATAGAAGAACTCAGCTGATAACAGAATTACAGTGAAAACGTGAGATATGTTGTCTCGAAGAAAATAGGCAATCCCTTGCAATGCAAGCAGTGCGTCATATTTGACAACGAGGAGGAATATTGCTCGTCTGTGAGGTACAAGTGATAATTGGATATTCGCTAAGTCGATTATCCAATCCAATTATTAAATTAAAAATTACTAATTCCAAACTTGCCATAACTATTTCTAATTTATTTTTTTCACAATGTTCAGTACAGCAAAAGAAAAGTTCCTTTGTGGTTTGCGGCATTCGTAACAAATTTTTTTAGAAGGAATCAATACCGAATTCTGTACGTTCTCTAGAAAATCGAAAGCGAACTAATAAAATTCCAATAATTTCTGATTGGATTACGACTTAATCTATCCTCAGTATTCATAAATAAATACGTGAAAATGACTCTTTGGGCGATCAGGTTTGGCCGTTGGCAGAGCTATCAACAATGTGGCTCGGAGGCACGCGGAAACTATTTGTCACAGCTCGAGAATGGCGCAAGGTAAACCTCGACGTTTCCCATCGTTTAATCGATGATGAATTGCCAATGATGCGCTTAACCTGACTCACATTCGGTTATAATATTCACGCTGCGTTTATCTTTACCGAAGCTTCGATTATCGATATGGGTGTTGGTCTTTCAATTAGATTTGTATGAGTGAGGTCACAGGTGGTATACGTTTATAGAATCACAACATACATGCAGACCAGCCATGAGCACACATTGCCCATACGGTTATAGGTTCCCAGGTGCATCGACCTCTGTTTGCTTGAATGTTAGTATAAATCTATGTATGTTGCATTTATGCTATGACTCGACTGATATCGTCATAGTGAACGCGAAATGCATTGTCGGCGTATCAAATACAATGCTTTTAACGTTTGTAAGATTGAACAAATATTGAAAAAAAGAGAGATGCAAAAATATCACACCATGTTGTTGTTAACCTCGAAGATGCATTATTACAACATTATGTCCAACTCATTATCCATCTGTCAGTTTTTTAACGAAAAAAACATAATTGTTTTGAAATATCGTTTAATGCGACACCTTAAATTTTTCTGTACATTTTACAGAACATTCGGAGGCAGGTAAAAGGCCTGCTTAGGTATTGATAAAGTTGGACTTCAAATAAATCGCATCTTACGGTACACGGAAAGAAATGTTTGGTTGTGACAACTACGTTTCCAATTTGCTGTATACAATCTCTCAAAAATTAGTTGTCTCAACCATATCAAATAGTAACCTCAGCTATTGATGATTAGTCTACGCGAGATTAGTGAGGTCAACCAATCCAATCGTTGCGACTACCACTCGAATTGTCAGGATTCCCATTCGAATTGTCAGGATTCCCATTCGAATCGTCTTCATTACCATTCGAATCGTTGGCACTATCATTTGAGTTGTAAGGGAAATATGATAATCGATTGGTTGTGTCAACTCATTTTTTGGTTATGGTAACTAATATTTTTTTTTAGTGTAACCATGTAGACCCTACGACCCTTGAGACCCTAAAAATCAGCTATTTGGGAGCACATACACGGAATTCCACGTCAACATGGGATGCCCTGTATATGTCTCGATCTTGAGCTGGCGAACGCAAGATGTCGTTATATTATAAACATAGTATCGGCATATATTGTGACGAGGCGTTAGACCACGCTCGCAGCACGCGCTGGGCCTGTAAGTGTTCGTGTACCGAGGACGCCCGAAAAGCCGCATAGCAACCGAATAGTTTCTCGTCATCAAGGCTTGTGCCGTCTTGAGAACGTTTGACTGCCGTGTTTGTAATATTACAGGATTCTCGGAACTAGAGCGATAGCCCGGGAAGAAGCAAGCGACGAGAGATCATAGGGAAAGGGCGGTTACCGCTCTAAATATCACACAATAGTAATATTACACAGAAAAATATCAGAAAAATCCATGACCTTCCCAAGGGTAAAAAACAGGATGAATGCTATTCAATCGCAACCATCACACACAAATAAAATTTTAAAAAACCAGACCAGAATTCATTTTTTTTAAAATGTAAATACAAAAAACTACAAGAACAGAAGTAAATAGAAGGGAAAATTCAATGTACTACCATTTCAACCGAAATACGGAAACGATTAGTTGACATCAGTCGGTTAAAACAATCGGTAATACATGAACACAAATGCTAAGGTATTAAAGTACAATCGGACGTGGGGAATTTTTAATTCTATCTTGCTTTTGTGGGACTCGGATTGAACTCAAAACATATACAATATCGCACCCAGAATGATAATCTATAGAAGTTCACCTGGACTACAATTACAATACCTTTATTTATGCGGGCCACAAGTTGATCAAGAAATATCTAATTATATTATATTGAATTATATTTAATTAGAAACCAATAAGATTCAGAGGCAATAAAAAACATAGTTTTGCAAATGGTGGGTGTCCCCCCCCCCACCTCCGCGGGGCTTTGCCCCTGCACCCCATAAGAGGCTTTGCCCCTTCACCCCGTCACGTCCCGCCTCTACCCCTTCCAGCCACACACGTACGCATCGAAACTCGCATATCTTCCACTACGTAACGGCCTTTTTTCTCATCGGTCATTTTTTCCTGATACCAAATCATCTCGAAACTCTAAGCACTTCAGGCATTATTTAATTAATCTATTGAAAAAAATGCTTGTATAACAACCAACGAAAAAATAAATTTATCACCGTGTTATTCTGACGGTGTAATATTTTTCCCTGTGTTACTTTGACGGTGTAATATTTCAATTACGAAATATTTGGCCACAAATATTTAGACAGAATAATAGTATTCAACATAATATTAATAACTATAATATTATGATGTAATATCTTTATACTGTAATATTTAGAGCGGTCACCGAGAGGGCGAAGGAATGCGGAACGACGCGACGATCGACGAAGTCGATCGATGGCAGGCCATGACCCCCACCCCAGACATCCGAAGCCCTCGCGACCCAGCTAAGCGTGCGAGAATTGATCTTTAAGGAAATTGGTATGAATTGAGTACGACACGGGACATAGTATGAATTGGAAGACAGTAGAGTCTAGATTTGGTCGCGAGCAGAATACAGTCGAGTACGATTTTGGTCAGAGTCGTGTAAGAGAGAGATCGCGCTCGAGCAGAACTCGCGCATCTCAATCAGAATTATACCCGCGTGCTTAGCGAGAAGCCACGAGAGTCTCGTATCTATTAATTACGATAGTCCCGTGCACGAGCTTCCGCCGTGGAAGAGTAGTAGGGAAAAGTAATGATATAGGAAGTTTCTGGCGTGAACTATCAGTGAAACTCTTGCCAGTTGCAACCAGGCTCGAGGAGATCGTCGAGGGTCGCCGCTGAAAAAGGATTATAGCCGGCAACAGTAAGGTAGGCGCACGAGGTGCACTATAAAAAATTATATTGGCCGCGGGCTGTCGTGTCGCTTCTCGCCGCGAACGGCCTCTCCGGTGATCGTGGATAATCGTGTCAATCATTAAAGTAGCGTGCGAAGCAAGCCGTGAATCTGTCGGGCTCGAGTCATTGTTGTAAATTTATTAGATTTGTGAATTCATTGGTAAATAAAATATAGCGTTATTTCTGGGAAAGTAAAAGCACTTGTTCGTTTTATAATAATTTCGTGTTGCCTCGAACTGCACCCATTTCCAGCTAGTCGATCTACAGGATTCGATTGGGGAGAAGAAAGATAATGTGATGTCGCGGATGATTTATTTTATTTAATAGAAATAATGAGCAGCAGACTCTGCTACGGAACGCGGTTTTAGGAGGGAAAGACTCGGTAGACACTGGGTTGATACTGGTAAGAAGACGTTTATTCTGGCACAAAAAGAACAGAGTGACGTTCGTACAGGTTCGGAGACTTACTAACTGAAGAGATAACGCTGGAGGTGCTTATATAGCGAATGCCGTGAGAAAGTAGTGGAGGTGGGGAGGAAATTTGGGAAAGAGTCGAGAAAATTCTTATGAGAGAGGCACACGTGTGCTTAGATTCCAGGAAATGCAGTGAATAGGCCATGTTGATATAGGCACGACAGCTGTGGAAAAAGGCGACTAAAAGAGACTACAACGAAGGGATTTCGGGGAATGCCGGACATAGAATGATCGGCAGTGCAGTGATACGCGTTAGACGGCGGGAACGTATTTGGGAATTTATGGAGTGAGGGTGCGTGGCGTAGAGCCGTGCGGCAGCTCAGGAGGTCATAAACTTGGGCATGCAGGCCTGTGGGTCGGAAGTGCAGAAGGCTAATAGGAAAGAAAAAATAGACGGTGGATAGGAGCTCGTTACAATAAAATCCCTGACTTTCGGGATCATAATAAAGAGCCTGGCGCCCGTCGAGAAAACGAAGTGTAAAAAAAGAACAGTGAAATAGTTTTTTGGGCGTCATGATATTTGGTCGATGCTCCTCGTGAAGTCACCGAAATACTTCTACGAGGGGCTCGTCACAATACCTATGCGTGTATAAGATAAAAAACAAACCGCTTTGACGTTCTCCAATGCCATAACTTTTTTAAATTGAGTAGGAGGACAGAGCGACCAACAATGTGATGCAGAAACATGAGAGGAGGAGAAGCGCAAAAGGGGAATGAGCACATGCGGGTTTTGAATGCTGCAGGGCTAAAGGGTCGGTGCTAGTCAAAGCCTAGACAAGCACCGACCAAGGAATACAATAATATTTCAGTAGCTTGAGGAAAAGCCGAACAGGGAGGTGTAAAAGCTGTTTTTCTCCAATTCGCGGTAGAAGCTCCGAAGTCGGTGAAAAGATTTTCCAGCCAGGTCTAGCATTCCAGACCTAGCCAGGCCTTTAATTTCTCGACGTGCTCTACGCTCGTCTCTTTATTTTCGCATCTCTGCTTCCTTCTTTCACTTATTTTTATTTTTCTTCCAACTTTGCTCGTTTATTCAAAGAACCGCCCGCGCAGAAAAATTAGTCCAGAAAAGAGTCTAGAATGAAGTCCTGAATGAAAACCGGGATTGAATCCGGTCAGTCCAGGCGGGAGTACAGAGTGGACTCTCGTATGGGGTTTGGTCCGATCCCAAAGTCCATTCTGGAGTGTTCCAGTCCATCCGGCACTCGAACTGGGATTCCTTCCGGGACTCGAAAAACTCCCCCGGACCTAATCCTGAACGACCCATTAGTCTCGGCAGGCCGGTCGCATAGTACATCGTGGTGACCATTATGGACTCTCGCCTGGACTGTTATAGATTGTATCCTGGATCACGTCGAGGACTGCATCCTAGACGATCCAAGAGTCTCGGCAATCCATCCTGCAGTGTCCATTTCGGACTCTTGCGAGGACCACAATAAACTCCATCCTCGAGAATCCATGAGTCTCGGCAGTCCGGTCAAAGAGTCCATCGTGGTGACCATTATGGACTCGCACCTGGACTGTTATAGATTGTATCCTGGATCACGTCGAGGACTGCATCCTAGACAATCCAAGAGTCTCGGCAATCCATCCTCCAGTGTCCATTTCGGACTCTTGCCAGGACCACAATAGACTCCCTGCTGGACAATCCATGAGTCTCGGCAGTCTGGCCACACAGTCCATTATGTACTTCCACGTGGACCGTCGCAGATTCCATCCTTGCTCACGCTCAGGACTGCATCCTGGACGATCTAAGGGTCTCGGCAGTCTGACCTGAGAGTCCATCCTATAGGGTCCATTTTGGACTCCTGTCAAGACTACAATAGACTCGAAATATATTTTTACCAGAAAATACTGGAATATTTGGGATGGTTCGACCAAATTTTCAGTGGTCTAAAACTTTGTCGATGTAGCCAAATTATTTTTCAGCTAAAAAAATATTTTCCTGGCTGAAAAATATTTTGGCTCCGTCAACGAAGTTTCAGTCCACTAAAAATAATAAGTATGGCGTATTTTTCAGCATACCTTTAAATTGTGTGTTCGAGCCGTGAATTCAAATCAAATTAATCACGGAGATCTTCCGTCGGACATCTTTAGAGGTACGAATACGGCAGCCTCCTCGATGGCTGCTTCCCTGCACTTCATTTTTTGTTAAACAAGTGTTTTAAGAAGTTTTGAAGACGTTTTTTAACGCAGTTTTACACAAACACGATACGAAATAACACAGCGAGAGAACTTTTCGTGCGCGTACGAATGACAGCTCGTGTACAAAGAGAATGTCGCCGCCAATCAGAGGTTTCGTTATTGTTTCACGGCCAGCGACACTTGTTGCCAACGTCAAGCGCACGAGCAACTCTTGCTCGAAGTCACGACCGGACGACAACGCCCCGTGATGATCAGCCCCAATGATAATCTGCTGATATTCAGCTGCCCTCGTGGACGGCCCAACCGTAATTATAGGTAAGATTTTGGGTTAAAAATAAATTAGCGCACCAGCAACTCGCTAATTGATTGGACTGAAACTTTGTCGACAGAGTCAAAATATTTTTCAGCGAGGATAATATTTTTGCTCGGTGGACCAAATTTTTAGTAGATTCAATGTTTGTTGTCAGAGCCCAAATATTTTTCTGGCTGAAAAATATTTTGGCTCCGTCGACAAAGTTTTTGTCCACTGAAAATTTGGTCGAATGACCCCAAATATTTCAATATTTTCTGGCAAAAATATATCTGGGCTCCGTCAACGAAATGTTCAGTGGACTCATGGATTGTCCAGGATGAAGTCTATTGTAGTGTTGGCAAGAGTCCAAAATGGGCACAATAGGATGGACTCTCGGGTCAGACTGCCGGGACTCTCGGATCATCCAGGATGCAGTCCTGGGCGCGATCCAGGATGGAATCTGTGACAGTCCAGGTGAGAGTCCATAATGGACACCAAGATAGACTGTGTGACCGGACTGCCGGGACTCTTGGGTCGTCCAGGATGCAGTCCTGGACGCGATCCAGGATGGAATCTGTGACGGTCCAGGTGAGAGTCCATAATGGACACCAAGATAGACTGTGTGTCCGGATTGCCGAGACTCATGGATCGTCCAGTAAAGAATCTAGTGCGGTCCTCGCAAGAGTCCGAAATGAACACTGCAGGATGGATTGCCGAGACTCTTGGATCATCTAGGATGCAGTCCTGGACGTGATCCAGGATACAATCTATAACAGTCCAGGTGAGAGTCCATAATGGTCACCACGATGGACTCTTTGACCGGACTGCCGAGACTCATGGGTCGTCCAGGATGAGGTCCGGGGGAGTTTCTCGAATCCCAGAAGGAATCCCAGATAGAGTGCCGGATGGACTGGAAAACTCCAGAATGGATCAAACCCCAAGGTCCACACGAGAGTCCACTCTGTACTCCCGCCTGAACTGCCCGGATTTCATCCGGGACTTCAGCCTGGACTAATTTTTTCTGCGCGGGCGAGCCCTTTGTCTAATGTGACCTTCAAACTCTACTGCAACATATTCTTTCTATGCTTTCTGAACAACAAGCCCAGGATTTTATTTAAACTTAAGAAAATAATGCTCAGTAGAAACTTGCACATTGTTTCTGTATTTTGAAAAATTTTGAAGCCTAAAGCGCACAATTTGAAATCCCATCTGATTAAAAGGTTCCTGATTTAAAAATTACGGAAATTACACTATTTTGTTGATAGATAAATAATTTCAAAAACACACGACAAAAAAATCGTCTGTCAGGTTTTAGAGGTTTTCCTAAGAAATTTTAAAGTGTGGATTTGAAAAATCCAGTTTCCATTCAATTTAGTTTGTTTCACAAGGGCGACTCACCAAATTCGACCCTTTTTTAAATAAGCGCATAAATAATGGTATATAGACTAAATATTGTATATATATTCATAAATAATAACTTCAAATGATAAATTTGCGGGGCGAATAGTGAAAGGTGAAATTACAATCGTTCGTCTTTAGGGACGAAAGTGAAGGAATCGCGATGTACGCTTGCGCCAAACTATCATTCCAACACCGCTATGAAACTAACCACTTTTATCTTTCAAAACTGTTATGAAAAGTACCGATGTTTATGCACGTGTTACGAAATAGTATATCACGACACAAAGGCGGAGAAATTGATTTTTTCACAGGTGTGAGTTCGTAATTACACGAGTTGAGAAAACGTTTGTCCACCGAGTATCGTAAACGATTTTACTTTCGAAGGTATGAAAAACCACACTTTCCACACCATAGTGAAATAAAGAATTTTTTCTTCTTTTTTTAAATTCACACTTTAGTCATTTGATTATTATCATATTTCCCGCCTGACTTTCCACGTTTATTCAAGGACCGGAGTTCTGCACTGATGTCCTTCGCATTTGACCTTTCTAGTTACACCATTCACTTTTTTTCCCATTTCGTCTCTTTTTCCGTCGGTCGGTCCTTGATCTTTTTTTTCTCGATGTGATTATCGACTTCGTGAAATGGTCTCGCTTCACCTTAAGCACGTTTTCCTTTTATCCAACCGGCTTTCATAAGAGTGTCGCATTCGCGGTGGAGAAAAAAATTGTGGGTTTTATTTATCTCGCCTGACTGCCAATAAGGTACACGCGGAGCGGAGCTCTACTTCGTCAGCTGGAGGAATAATGAGATGTAAAGAAAAAATCGTTCCGTCTGCCAAAAGAAACTATATGTAGAAATGTACATATACATATATATATATTTTTCCTTTGTGCAATGTTATGTCTTTAGCTTCATTGTAGAGGAAGCTTGGTTTCGTGAAATAGTATATTACGCCACGAAAAGGGTAAAAATCTTTTCTTACGAGTGTAAGTTTGCAGCAAGTGCCGATGGTAACACGAACTGAGAAAACGTTTGTGCGCCGAGTATCGTATTCAATTTCACTACACAAGGTGAGTAAGTGAAAACCTCACTTTCCATTTTTTAGTGATATAAAAAAAATTCTTGGATTTTTATATCCAACTACTCCAAATGATCAAAAACATCGGAAAACTCAATTTACAAAAAATGTCCGTTGATATTTCGATATTTTCGTAAATCCTCCTTTTTCTCCATGAACAAGATTTTAGAAGAGTCACTAAATTCATTTTACATTAATTACAGATTTCGTTTGAATTTCGTTTGCATATGGGATACTATTGAAAAAATTTTAAGCAAAAATTTTATGATACTGAATTTCTCTAGTAAAAAAACCAATATGAAACTACAACTTACAGTACGATATTTTTTCACTGTTATTTTTGTTACGTTTAAATCAGATTTAAAAAATACATAATTTCCAAAAAATATAAAGTTACTTGAATCTGAAAAAAAAAATAGGATTCGTTTCCAAGTGGACAATCGATTTATGGTGCAGTCCTAAGAGCGCAAAAAACCAAGAGGTCCATTTGACAACAAATGCTTAATATATTTCTGTCGTCAGTTTGTTGACCCCTTCAGAAGAACCGGAGGTCGAGAAAGATGCCAAAAAGAATGAAAAATATATAAACAGAGAAAATAAACTATAAACTCGGTCCAACGCTCCCTGGGAGGTCCCTTTCATACGCAAACATGACCGTTTCTTCAATGGCAACGGTAGCAACACACTGGTATCGCTACTGGTCTTCTTTTCAACAGTACGTCTATACAAAACGTCACGAACTGCAACGGCAAGCGCAAAATCTGCTACGAGTTACACGCTACAACTTCGTGTCATTATACCACCGTGACGGATCTATTCCTTGGCAACATGGGCAAAGACCATTCGTCGACTCACTTTTGTATATTACTGTTGTGTCTACCCAGTCGAGCAAACTTGTCACACGCATATTTGTATAGAGCGTCACTGTCAACAGTGTATCCGTTGGGTATAAATATATACATATACGTGTATATATATATATATATATATATATATATATATATATATATATACACACGTTTTTGTAATGTGCAGTATGTTCCTGGTGAATTAACGCGAGAGCAGTCATGGAAATCACTCACGTGACAACATTCATGAATAGTTATGATGATATAGAGTATGAGCCGGAACAATCTGAACCCTCGCGAACTATATTTGCCCTGATTCCCTTGCTCCTTTCAACTCTGTACTTGCATTCACATCTTGTCGGGTCCTATTACCCGTAACAGGCTCGCCGGACATCAAAGTCTCTTTGTTCAATGCAAATGTATGTCGTTGATGCTCATTTATGGGAATTTATTTTTCTTGTGTTGATGCAACTGGATTTGATCTTCGAATTTTATTGATGGAACTATGGAACATGGAGAATATTTTGTTAGAAAAAATCATACACTACCGGTGGAACCAATATTTCATTATATTTGTATGATTCTCCGAATTCGAAGACGGTTATATATAAAATAATTTACCTAAGATTGACCTACTGACCGACGTCAGATGACCGACGGTCCGGTAAATACACCCACGGATCGGCAAAAAGACCAACCAATTGACAGACCGTCAGGCAGACCGATAAACTGATAAACCGCTAGACCGTCAGACAAACCGACGGGCGAGGAGTCGGTAAACAAACCAGGCGACCGGTAGACAGGTCGAAGGACCAACAGCATGAACCTCGGACGGACGGACAGACCGTATGACCGGAACAAAGACCATCAGACAGACGGGTAGACGAAGACCTTTTTATATGACAACACTTACCCTTTTCGGATGCATAAGTGATCAAGATACAAAAGCGATTTTGCCGAAACATCGATCGATTTTAACGGATCGTTGTACGGTTTGGCTATCGAGAGTTCCACGACATTCCGATAGGCGTAGTGGTTAATGGATAAACTAAGCAACGTTGTCGTAGATTTACCTTCCTGCATCTTCGCACTATATTAGTTTGCTTGTTCTGAAACCCTACTGTCGGTCCTTTGAATATTCACGACTGCTGATGGAATTCCAGTGTGACAGGGAATAAGGCCACGAACGGGAGAAGCGCATTGGTGATTGGTTCTCCATGGGAGAGGAAATGCATATCCCTGTGTAGTTTACACTCTATGTTGCGAAGGTAACATTGTTCAACACAGTATACCCTTGATGCGATAACAGTCTGCATCTCGTAAAATGTATCGATAACGCGAGAGCTATACATATCTATATGAAGTGTGCATTTAAACGTTTTACGAATTCGCCAGGTTGTATCGACATGGTAACTATTTTATTAAAAACAAAATATAAAGTTCTTAAAAAAATCATTGCAAACGTGTCGAAAATCAACGTAGAGGAAAATATAAAATAAGCCATCATTCATTGTTTCATGGCATTTCTTAACGAAATCCCAGCGGCATTTAAAAAATGTAGCGGCATTAAATCTGAATCCTCGTCGACGGTATAAAAACCATAGGGAACTCGAGATTTCCAAGTCATGGTTTAACACATTTGGTTCAAATTAACCAAATCTTGGCACTCCCCAATATATGTTCCATGTGTACCGACGTAGATTTACAGTCTCTCTCGCAGACGATAAGTCTCGAACACGACTTATCGATATATCGAGAAGTAGTGTTCGAATTTAGGCGTAATACAAATAAATATGATATCCCTAACGAACGCTCGAGGAGTCGGTTGAGCGATGACGTCGATGTAAAGGGACGAAATTATTATCCTGTCACAACTTTGAGAGAAAGATAAATATTAATAAAAAATCTAACCTGTTGAATCTTTTTATCCATTTGTAAAAATCTATAAAGTGCATAAGCAAAGATTTAAACTCCGATCTTCAAGAAGATGAAGCAATATCGCAAGCCCTCCGTCACCAGAGTTCTTATGCCATGTAATCAGCGTTAATCAATCTCGCTCATCTGAATATATTTGTCATTTAGCTAAGTAATATCGTTCGATTATAGTTCATTACTATAAATAATGCACACCACGAAGGTTATTAATTTGGACCACGCTATTCTTACTTATTTTTTATTTCGTCAACGAATGTAATTAACGTGTGGGATTATCGAAGTTATTAGTAAATGAATGACAATGTAACGGCATATATCAACTACGCTTCTATAGAAATCTGAATTCATTAGTGAAACTTGAGAAAAGTCATAAATGTAGATAATATTGAATCGTAAGAGAAACTGAAGAGCGAAAACGTCATGATAAAACTTTACAAAAAAAGTTCAAAAATGAAGAGAGTAAAGGAACGGCAGTTATTCTCGACAGAGACATTAGAGAGGAGAGACGAAGGGTTTGAGGAAACAGAATGCCGTGAGGGAGCCACAAGGGGAAACTGCCTTCGATGGCTACTACTGCCCTCATGAAATCTCGCACTTTGTCATTTCTCTAGTTACTCCGCATTCCCTACAGACCGTCGAGCTCGGGATACTAAAAAAGGACAGAGAGAAACCGAGCAAAGGAAAGAAAAGTTGCGGGTTGACCCGCTTTCCGACACATTTTGCTTTGTTACTTGCGAGGACTCGAAGGTAAAGAAGTAGCAGCAACGGGAAGCGTTGCAATTCTAACTGGGACCACTGGCACTCGACTCCTGGCAGCTTCGTGCATGTAGACCACCACGAACAACGGTCCACGAACCGTATCCTTCGTCTCTGTACTCTCTTGTTCGTCATTCCGTGCTTTACGTTAGTATATATAATAACCGTTGACCTCTCTGCTGCCACAGAGTGCTCTAGGCGCCCTTTGATTCTCACCAACGTCTGCTTAAACTTTATTACCCGAGATTTCCAAAATTACCTTGGAATGGGGCATCCTGCCGAAAATAAGAGCGAAACGGTCGTCGTGCTAAAATAAATGAGACAGAATTAGTAAAAGGTACGACTCGAGTAATGACAGTGGAGAAGCATTTACTTCTCTGCAACTAAAATGCCTTCTGGCAGTTATAAAACTGAGTGTTAGGAAGTGCTTGATATTGTAGTCACTTTTTGTAAATTCAACGGGACTCACTCACCTGAAAAAAGTAATAAGAAAGAAAATTCTGTTAGTGATACACTTATTTATAAAATCTTGAATTAAAACCTCATTAAATACATAAAAAACATGAAAATTTTGCAATTTTCTAAAGACTGTATGTCTTGTGTGCGCCAGAATGCTGTGAGATAGGAAGTACAATTTTTCACTCATCGTAACTTTCATATCAAACCGGACGACAAATTTTTAGTTTCCGATTTTTTTTTTATTTGCCGAAGAGTGCATTCTGGATTGAATATAGGAATTTTTATTTCAAGACTCTATGACAAAGCTATGATTGCTAATGTGTAAATAAATCTTTCTCAATGAAGAAATCACTAAACAATTGGTTACAGTAAATCTAATTTTCACTGCATGCAGAATCGCCATATTCATTTAAGAATGCATTTATCAACAGATAAAATAATACATTGAACACCAAAATTGGTTTACCGATTCGATCTGAAAGCTGTGACAAGTGAAATATTTTACTTTTGACCTCACACCTGCACTGTACGTCTTTACAATATAATAGAATTCAAGTGTTTGATATGTATTCAACGGGGTATAAGTGAAAGATTTTTCAAAAGAAGCTTATCGCTTTTTTTTTTAATTTATCGTGACTTGTTTTAGATATTCTGATTTTTTAGTGATATAATTTCATGTTTTGGAGGTTAGCTTTGAACCAGGGTTAATAACATTTTTTAATCAAGGTCAAAGAATATTAAAAAAAAAAAGACTGAACTAAGGACAATATATCATGATATCCATGCTATTATAAAACTATTAATTAAGGTAGTCCTCCTGTATTGTCTGACATAGCATAAGTTCAAACGAAATCGAGACAGAATTACGAACTGTTCTCGAACAAATAAAAATCTGAAAAAAAAACCAACTATATGAAAGATGCTGAAGAAATTAATTTGGCATAATAATAATTGAAAAATGTTATTAACAAATTACTGAAATAATTAATTGTGCAACAAATTCCCTGGCAACCTAACTTTTTTGTTTGTTATGAACATGATTTGTTTATTTTTCTGAATACGTATGGATTTTTTTAGAATCTTATCTGATGTTTGAAAATTGCCGTTTTTTCCAAGTGTAAAATTGAAAATCAGAAAAAAATCTGAAAAAATACATACGTATTTAGAAAAATAAACAAATGTTTTGCATAACAAAAATAAGTTAGGTTGCCGGGTAATTTTTTTCACTATTATTCATTTAAGTTATTTGTCAATAACATTTTTTAATTATTATTATGCCAAAATAACCTTTTCAGCATTTTCCATACGCTCGATTTTTTTCAGATTTATATCTCATCGAGAACTGATCGTGAATTTTGTTTAATTCTCCCTCGAACTTATACGGCGTCAGACCGTACAGGAGGACTACCTTAACTTCGATTATAGAAGAAACAATTAACGAAATTCGTTCTACAATATGTCTTCTTTCTCCCTGGCACCACGGGCAACGTCATTATCAGTAGCTCTTGCAGTTGGAAACGCTCGTAAGGGATTAATTAATCATGCGGATGATGCCTTGAAGGTTCGCACGCATTGGCGCTGTCGTCAGCGCGGGTTGGAAACAGACTCACTTCGACTATATTTATACCTACGAATATAATAGCCGAAACACTATCTACGTACGTTGTGTACGTATGCTGATCTCGTAGTAATTAATAGCGGAAATTCGACAGGTGTGCCGAATGTGATTCTGTCGGAGAGTACATAGTAATGATGCATTAGCGCAGTAAAACCCCGTTTAGTGGAAGTTGGGGCGTTTAACCAGGCGTTTTGGGAGGTTATTGTTGAATCACTGAGTGCTTCGAAAAAAGATCCGAGTTTACTTAGAGTTAATTAAAAAAACACTGAAAGTTTGATGTATATAATTTATACCGTCCGAAAGCTCCGTGTAACGCGTACACGGAAAGAAAAGATTGGCTGCCATAACCAAAAAATTAGTTGACACACGTCGACGATTTAAATGGAATAGTTGCGATAAATATTCGATATGATTGTGGAACCTAACTTTAAAGATTTTTCGTACAGCAAATTGAAAACATAGTTGTTACAACCGGACAATTCTTTCCGTGCACCAAATCTCATTGTAACCAGTAAAAATTATTTTTTATCGTTAGTCATTATTGATTTGTTTACTTTTGTTGTTTAGTTCGGTTTACCTGATTTCGTTTATCTGGGAATTCCGCCCTCCTGAGTATACCCGTTAAACGGGGTTCTACTGTACACATGGGGATAGCATTGGTGGTAAAAGCGTTGTACGGGCAGACATAGTAGTTCAGTTACTCTGTTGGGACTCTGTATTCTTGATATTGTACAGAACAGCATATATACACATTAACATATATGTTAGCTGTTGGGTGTAGAGTACGCGTAACATGATTCGGTCAGAGCCGACATACAGAAGTGTATATCTGAATTCACAACGTGCCTCCGAAATATGCTTTGTACTACCTACGCTATGTTATAGTTGGTTGAACACGCGTAGTATTATTTACTAACGAATTTCGCACGTCTCTGCACAAATTCAGCAGATTTCAAAAGTTCGTCCTATGTTATTTGCCAAATGAATTTCTGTGGCCTCAAGAGGATTTATAAGAAATGTACCTTAATAAATCAGGACACGATTTATCTTTGAAACTAAAAAATAATTACATTTAGAAAACGGCTGGAAAAATAACGTTGAAATATATTTTCAATATGTAATTGCGAGTGAAGGTTTGTGTAAAAAAGTGATCGGTTTTGTCTCTAAAAGATCGGGATGACTGTGAAATAGTATTTGAGATTTTTTAAGCGTGATTATTTTTTAATAACGATTTTTGACAGTAACTTTATCATTATTCATTACTTTTCGGGCTTCAATCCAAGAAATCGAAAGGTAACGAGCGTCACATATCAGTGACGATTCCAGTTATGTTGCTCGTACGTAACGTAATATACTGATATGGAGCAAATGATATGAAATATAATAATAGTTACATAACCGCAACTTTGCAAAGTAGCCTCACGTTCTTTACTAGACTTAAAGTCCACGTAAGAGCTTCTAAGGTTGTGAAAACGCTACCCATAGAAGGTCAAAAATGTAGCTCCTGAAATGGAAAGCAGAATTCACGAATCAGTTCTGTTATATTACTGCAATATAGCAGTCTTGTTACAAAAGTGACGTCCCAATGGTTACTTGCACGTTACTTTACGATGTCAGCTTTCGTTATATAACTGCAACGTTTATGGTCACATAACAGTAACATTACATTTATATAATAAATAAAACATCACATGTTACTCGTACGTCACGTAGCCGCAATATAACGGAGGCGTTACATTATTACAATCACATGTAACTTCCAGGTTACATTGCCGTTCAATAACGTGTTCAAACGGGTATAATAAAAAATGTGCATTAAAAGTTTAGTGTTCATGAGAAGTTCAAATATCTCACGCTCACGAGTAGAAAAATGTCAGTCCTGGTGGCAGCAACGAAATAGAATCTCGAAGTAAACGGAGTGATGCACTTTGTGAATTGGTGAGTGATAAAATGAAAATATACCGTGTAACAAACAATAATAGCGACAACAGAAAATGGGTCGAGTTGATTGAATTTTTACAAGGGATTCGCGTCAGGTCCATTTAAAGCTCTTCATATTTCAAGGCCTTTAACTGAATTTTTTATTTCAGCTAATGTGCTTGCGGTTGAGATGCATTTGGAGTAAGGCTCCCATTTTCATAAGGGTAATTCACAAATCCCAATACTCGGACTATTTTTGTACGTGATTGATTCGAAGACCAAATTCGGTTACCTTGGATATCCGGGCAGTTCGGATGGGACAAATAAAAAGATCGTCTCAATTACGGTGTTGTCAAAATTTTATGAATGATTCAATGAAGTATTAAACCGATAAAAAATTTATTTGATTCAAGGAAATATTTCCCCATAAAATAATATACTTGCTTTCGACTACTATATTTTATTTAAATAATCTCAAACTCAGTGAAAAGTAGTTAACTTCAATCAATGAAACATTTTTTCAAGCGAGTGGAACGCTATTTTTTCATTTCAAAGAAATTGGTTTCAAAACACACGAAGCGAAATTTCACCTATAAAATAACATGTTGCTAATAAATTCAAAGCACGGCAGAGTTAATTAACGAAAATTGTTTCTTCATACTTCGTACTGGCTGTAGAAAGGAAAATGTGTATCTATACAAATATTGATTGAGACTGCTCAATAAATTAAATTAAGGTAGTTCTAGTGCTGAGTGGTGCTCACCGGCTTCAAAAGTGAGTAATTCAGAGAGAATTTCGAACACTTCTCGATGGAATAAAAATCTGAAAAAAAATCAAGTGTACATAAGTGTGCTGAAAAGATTAATTTCGCATAGAAATAATTCCAAAATATAATTAACAAGTTGGTGAAAAGAACAATTGTTCAACAGATTAGCCGTCAACATAACTTTTTTTTTTTTCGAAAGAAAATCATGTCAATTTTTTTGAAGACGTATACATTTTTTTAAGAATATTGTGCACTTAATGAAAATTGCATTTTTTTTGTTCATGTTCGAGCTGTATTCGTGAATCGATTCGATCGATCGTTTGGAAACTTCTTGGGCGTAATTGTTGGTTTTGGGGAAACACATAAATAAATTTGTGACTCAACGCACATTTTTGAAGAAAAATAACTTCCAAAGTAATCTAATTTTGTTGAGTAGAAAAAATTCGGAAAAAATTTATACGTCTTCAGAAAAATAAAAATATTTTCATTCGAAATAAAAGTTAGGTTGACAGATAATTTGTTAGACGATTGTTTTTTTTTACGAATTTCCAACTGCGATCGAAGATTAGTCCGTTTCCATATTTTACCGATGGCTTAGATCGTACGTAGCGAGGCGGGCATCAGTGGCACTAAAACAATACACGGGCTAAAGCGAAATGTGTAGAGGGCGCAGGAGAAAGAGAAGGACGACAACAACAAGAACTTTACGTTTCAGACCTGCGTCACCGGCGCAGTTGGGTCGTGCATAATTGCTTTCGTACTTCCTTGAGGTCCTTTGACTTGTAAACACCCATGAAATGCGGTGTATCTGTTGTGCGCTGTGACGGGACGTCATCAGAGGGCGTCAAAGAGCCTCTTTACTGATAAAATTCTTAATTCGACATCTCGTCGAGGTGCCACTTGCCAGCATAATTACTGAATAATTATGCTGCTTATTAGACTTTGAGGAAAGAACACTTCGTTATACCTGAAAAAATAGGTTGGAGCAGCAAAAATCTCGTTACCTGAACTAATTTTTTCAGTTGATATAGAAACAACAAACCATCTCTTGATAGGAACATTTTTTTTACTACTTTTCACCGCGATTATAATATAGATCGTTTCATGTTTGTCAAAATCGACTGTAAACTTATGTGGGAGGTATGAGAGCATTTCAGAAAATATTTTCAAAAATGACCCCGAGTGAGATATCAATTTTTTTTTAATGAGAATAACTCGTTATTATACTTATTTCGTATTTTGGGATATTATTATGATCGTGGAATATTTTTGCGGGAATCTTTGTGGGGTATTATGTGGTGCTATAAATAGTCCGGTCACCGAGACACTGGCCACACGACGGCGCTAAGAGCGTTTTGTAATATAAAGGGATCTTTGGAATTTGGGAATTGAATTAAGAAGAAGTGATAGCCCCCTCCCACCCGCAGAAATTTCGGAAGCTGTTTTCTCCCGAACGGTTCGGCAGATAGGATCCGTATTTTCAGGCAATATGCCGGAGCATCGTAGCATTGGGCTAAGCTTCTAGCTCCTCATTCGACATAGCCGTTTTTTTTTCAAGAATTAAAAGAAAAATAGTGCTAGAGAGACTATGTTAGAGAGAGACAGACCTATAGGCGTTTAGCATTGGACGACGAAATTTCTGGCAGAGTATCACTGCCCCGTGAAGAAATCTTATCAGGGTAATTCCAAGGCCCTGATTAATTTCCCCTAATTATATTAGGGGCCTTATGTGGAAGCCCGATAGGGTTTCCTAAAGGACTGTCACACTTTTTTTTCCGGGGCCTTTAGAGGCTTAATATTAGAGGCCTTTAAAGGCTGCCTTATTAAGTCCTTACTAAAATAAAAAAGAACTTTAATTTGAAAATATGTATTTGTTATTATTTAGTTCAGTAATGTTGCACTTTTAATGGGATGTTTCGTCTTTCTCTACACGATAGTACATATGAATCGCTGAAAAAACAGATCACTTTTTTTTCTACAGTGAATTCGCACCTAGAACCCTCGGATGGTTTAGTTGCGCAGCGCCTTAGCTCTCTCGGCCATTCAAATCATATGAATATGCAATTTTTTTTGTCTATTTGAATGACTGTAATATGAAATATGAAATGAAATTAATGTAATATAGTCAGAACTTGATAGATTTATATGACTGCGTCTGATGTTTAAAAATAAAAGCACATTCAGTAATTTTTTTTTTACAGAAATTGGTTATATCGAATAGAGTTGTTTTATTATTTGCGCGAATTAGTTCGTGTGTATCTAGGTACGTGACTGTCTGACCTGAGGGCCAATATTAGAATGGGTGACCACCTGGCTGACTTTGGAGGTCATTAGTTGGATAGGTGGCCCCCAATTTTGCCATGGAAACCTTGGATTGCTTTATGTCAACCTTATCTGGCAAAATTATTATTGATTTGTTTACTTGGTGCCATGTTTAAGTCTGACTGGGCCTTTAAGTGATTACCCTATCGAGCCCTTATTAAACTTCGCCATAAAAACCTAGAATTGCCTTATGAGAACCTTATTTGGCAAAATTATTATTGATTTGTGTACTTGGTGCCATGTTTGAGCCTACCTGGGCCCTTAAGTGATTACCCTATCAAATCCTTTACCATGGAAACCTAGAAAAACCTTATCAGGGCCCTACTTGGGAGTGATGCGGAAAACCCTTTTAGGGTGTCACATTAAAGCCTGAAAGGGCCCTAGTTTATCTTAGGGCATCCCTAATAATTTTCTTCACTGGGCGTCTTACGCTAGTTCATCAAATCAGATCCTTGGTTGGTGCTTTCATTATTATAAGATTATCTGACAAAAAGAAAGCCGATCTTAAAACCCTTTGTATATCCCAATATTGTACCGACAGTATATATAGTGTTATAGCTTCTACTTAATAAAAACTATTTTGTTCTTTCTTCGAGAAAAATTCTGAAAAAATAGAAGCAAGCGCCAGCCGACTTCGGCCCTCAGCTTAACATTTTTTATACCTGATACGGTATTTTTAGGAATTTTTTCAGATTTTTAAATTGTAAATAACAATACTTTCATTTTGCAAGATGATAAAAATTTTTTATTTGAAAAACAATCTTAAAAAATTGCTACTGGCGTGACGCAACACGTGACTTTCTCGATTGCTGCTGGCGTCATGTTACTGTCGTGAAGATAGTTTGTGAAATTAGGTTGTGAAGTTAGTTTGTAATGTTCGTTTGTTTGTTTTTGTAATTGCATGAATTTGAGACAATAGATTGTTTTTTCACTTAAAAATGTTTTTCCTTTTTTAACTTTTAATTTGATTGTTTTTTAATTTTAATTTCAATCTTTATTGTTATCCAATTTTTATTTTTATTTGTATTTTTATTGTTTTTATTAGATTGCTTCATAAATACCATTTAGACACTATGAGGAAACACTTGTTACTGGCGTGAAATTTTTTATGTGATTTGATTGGGGCATAGTGACTAAGTATATAAATAGAACTTTAAGAACTTCGCTCATTAATTGTAATCTACATTTCGCGCTATAATTAGTTAAGAACACATTTTTTAATTCAAATTCAAGGTACGGCCCGCCCTCTCATGGATGAGCGCGCTATGATCGCGGCTTCACGCCACATCTCTCTTTATTTTGTTGGTGTTATTGTCGGCGCTGCGATAGTTTGACAATCGGTTTATATTACAGTTATTCATATACCAAAAGTTTCCTATATTCTGGCGTATATGAGGCTATCGCAGGAATTAGAATTCATATGAAATGCTATGCGAGTGATAAAAACTATGGATGTATCAGTGTTTATAGTCTAACATCATGAGTGTTAACTTAACCTCGAATCTTTTCTGTCTATGCACTTTTTTATATATAATATTTTATGTGAATATTTATAGTGTATTTCTCACTGAAAACTACTCAAGATCATTGATAGCAGTCTTTTTTTAGTAGACCTGTAAGGCAATCCGTATTTCACAATAGAAATTTCTGATTGAGGATGGTTTCAGAAATGTCATGTGAGTAACTAAAAAGACAACAAAGTCTTTACTATATTGAATCGCTTGTTGTTCACTGCTTATTGAATCAAAAGCATAAAAAATGAATAACATATTTTATTTTTATTTTTTCACATTTCAGGTAAAGTACCAGAAATAGTCGAGATTTTGAATTGGGTTTCAATACCAAAACTAGGATTTAGATGCAGAAAGTGGGCACCACATATCTTTGCGGTTCACAGATTTTTTCAAAAGTTATTGTGTTTTCGGACGGCAGCTACAGACGCCAGACAGACAGACGAACGGACAGAAATGGGTTGATGTGTTTTTTGGCATCTAGGACACTCAAAACATGTATTTCCATTAAAATCTTGAAGTCGAATTTTTTTTGGATTGCAATACTTTCTCTTATACATACTCTGTATGTGATGTGAAAGTAAAAAAAATCAGCGCTTTTGAGGATTGAGACAATACCACAAAAACCTGTTGACAAAATCCGAGAGGTCGATAACCAGATCCAGGTCAAAACCCGCAGGAATCCCCATATAAAAATAATATCAAGGGAAAAAAGGAAAGGTACCTTCATATGGTACCTTTATATTATAGACACGGATATCGTATTGGTGATCTTCGACACGATGCAATGTCCGCAACGCATTGGCCCGTGTAGTAGAAGCAATTTCTTGAACACGCATAATATTTCACGGATTCTGTGAAAGAGGAGAAAAGAAAGGGATGAAGACAAAGGTAAAAAAGGCGTGGGAGGAGAAGAGGTGGCCTATGATATGACTCTGCTTATTTCAACGTGGCCTGGTGGCGGCAGCTTTCTCCGCCACTCACTCTCCTTGGCTCATGGGGCGAGGGTGGCAGAACGTGTACCACGACATTCGCTGGGACGCCGGCCGGAGGGAACGACTGAGCAGAAGAGATCGGGAGAAGCGCTAGAGGCTACGCGGGACATGGTGACGCCGTAGCGGGCGTCGTGGCGCCGCGTCGCCGTTGCTCAGCACAGCATCCGGGCGTCCGTCGTCGCCTCTCCGAGCTTCTCCCTCTTCCTCGATATATCGATTGGCTCCTCTCTCTTCATTCCGCTCCCCCGGTCCTCTCTCCTTCTTCGCTTTGTTACTTTACACGATGCAAATTATTGTTCTGACCGTTCGATCTCACGTGGCCATTAGTCTATACAGGGTCATGTATATATGTAGCTACAAGGGAATTAATGGGGGTGAAATGGAGAACATGTATGGTCGGTATTCAATTTTCGGCGCTACAAAAATCACGTTTACTTATTGTGCTTTAGATACACGAAATATTTGCGTATACCTTTGAGGATGAAACCAATAATACTTATCGATGTACTTCACGCGCTTTGGTACTGATATAGGATTCCAAAGCTGCGAAGTTGAACTTTGCAAATTACTTTCTCATTATTTTTTATTTTCTTTACGAAGGTCCTCTATGAAAGAGCATTATTGACTTTGGCTTCCTCATAGAGGAAGCTTTGTAAGAAAAACCTAAAATAATCAGGAAGCATTTTGGAAAGTTTAACTTTGCAGCTTTATTTTTTATCAAAGTTACATAGCTGAAAAATGTAAACCACATAACAAATTATGGCAAAATTGTGTACCTATTATTCGTAAATAGTACCTATGTCTAAAGTTTGACTTTGTTATCTTATGTTTTAAGGTTAATACAATAATATTATTTTTCCAAAACCTGAAATTCTGGCCAATTTGAATCACATTGCATATTATGACGAAACTATGAACCAATTGTCACTAGATAGTACCGATTTCATATATAAAATTTGAGTTGTTTCATGTTTTGCCAAAGTTAGGGCAAAAACGTGATTTTTTCGAAAATTTTAAAACTCTATGAAACCCGAACCGCTTTTCCGATTTTGGTCAAATTGAATCCCAAACAACATTAGGAGTACCTCCACTTATGAAGAATTATTCGGGGGAATATAATCAATTTTACGAAAGCTAGAGCGCGGCTGTTTTTCTTTTGATTTACAAAAGCTATCAAATACAAATTCCTGCATACATTTCGTAAAAAATTGTGCGAATTTGAGACGAACTACTGCTTTACTTGTGTGCCAAATTTTTGCTCAATCGGTAAAACAGTTCTTGAGTTACAGGTGATTGAAATTTCGAAGCCTGCACACACACACACGCACACACACACGCGCGCGCGCGCGCGCGCGGACACTTTTTCTCAATCACTTTTCTCGACGTTTTGGACAATTTTTCGTGTTCTGACACAAAAATCTCGGAAAAATCTGTTCTCATGAAAACAAAGCTTCCTCTATGAGAAAGCGAAAAGATGCAAAGTAATGGTAATACTAGATTTTTTTTTGTTACTCGTGCAATAATAATTTTCTTTTGTTTTTACACGCTTTGATGAAAAAAAAAAACTAGTGGCCGAAAATTCCCAAACTATTCTCGCAGTTGTGCATACAATGTATTCTCCTAACTTTCAATTCTTTCAGAATTTTTCAATTACTTTTGAAACCCATAGTATCTCCTTAATTTTATGGTTTATCTAAATTCGCTAAACTAGCTGCAAAGATGCCTAACTTCTTTAGGTGAACGCAAAAACTGAAGGTGGTGGTTTATTTCCTTGTTTCGCCATACAAATTATGAAGGCGTTGAGAAATGAGATATTTTTAATTAGTCATAATTACTACGGAAACTTATCAATACAATTTTATTCGAAGTACTTGATATTCAATATACCAGGGTTGAAGGTGGTCATACATTCTATATATATTCAAGTGTGATGCAAATTAATGTGCAGTATATCCAAAACGTTATCAAACCAAAACGTGCTTAATTAACATGTACTTGGATTATACATCAGGCATAGGATGAATTTAATGTAACAAATCATTTCCTGCTTCAAATTTTCTATTATTGTTAATTAAATTTACAAACGTTTTTGGATAATCTTGTATATTGAATTAACGTTACATGCTCTTAATTATTCCCGGAAAATTCGTTCCATACACATTTTTGATACTAGTGAAGTGCGAGTGGATAATAATAAGAATAAGGGTGAGCAGAGCATCGAGAGGCAGTCGAATTATACCGTAGAAGATTTGAAATTAGAGAAAATGGAAATGTGCACAACTATGCGCCGTGTAAACGTATATTAAATCGATCTGAAATACCACGTGATCGTCAAGGTAATGAATAAATGTGTCAAGCAAATTAAAATAATTGATCACAATGGAGATAGCGTGCGAAACGCGAATAAACTAACAAAGAATAACCGCGGCTTAATAACTCGCGCTTGATATTTTATACCTTTTTGAAGTTATTCAACCAGAATATTGACTTTATTGAAATCGGTTTTACCAACTCTGTCAACGTTGCCCTTGCGATGTGTAAACTTGTTAAAAGCAGCAACAGCTCACAATCGCTGCACCAGCAAACTTCACTTTTTACAGATTCATTGTCACTCTAAAAAAGTGAGATTTTTATTTTCGTAACTATTAGAATATATGTTATGATAGGAAGTTTCAAAGCTTTTATTGATTCCTCTAGAATACTCTTTGCAAAGCTCAAAATCGTTAGATTTTTATTTTTCCAGGCGCAGAACATGAAAATTTTTGTTCAAGCACTAAATGCCGATGAGCCTCCGTGACGGTGATTCTTTCTTTCTTTCTTCCGTTGATCGATTCTCACCTATCATGTTCTCTTTTCATTTTGTATCACCTCATTTATCTTAGACTACTTTCTGTATTTAATTTTTAATTTCTCGGTCCGGTTTTATGTTCTGTATATTGTTTTTGTCTTGGCTTAGGTCCTTAGGGGGTTTTATCCCAGGATCTTAATAAAGTAAACTTAACTAAAAACTAAATAATTTTTTCTATCACCGCGACGCGGAATTTGAAAATAAAGGAAATGTTTTTTTTCTTTAGCAGATTAAAAAAAATCTTTTCATCAACACTGACAAGTGAATAAAATAGAAAATTGTTTTTTTTTATTTACTCAAAGTTATATGTATATTTTTCTAGGTATTCTTCGTAATAAACAATCTGCGAACTGCCTCGCTAACTATTTTCCGCGATGAAAAAATGTGTCGCCATTCTGTTCTCATAAAAAAGCAGAAGAATTTGTTTCCACAGCAGGGTGTTCAAATTATTATTTTTGCAGGTGAGCCGTACACGAGGCAAGCCAGGTACTTCTTATATTAGTGAAATGCTTGTCACAATTCCTCGTGTTACCGTGAAATACCTTGCAGAAATTCGCAAGAACATCGACACTGTATTTACTTATATACTGTATGTTTTTTTACAACAGAGAATTACAAGAGGAAAATGCAAAAAAAATAGTTACACACAAAATTTTAAAATTCGTATGATATGCGCTATAGCTATAGTCACGAAGACCATGTGGTAAAATTTGGGTAAGGTTCGGTTGAATAGTTTCGACGATTTTATCAACAAGCCGTCCAAAAACGTCATTTTGAGAAAAACACGTTTAAAGTTTGCGGTGCGTATATTAGCGCGCTCAGGTAGCTAAGTGAACGTCGCTCAAAAGTACACTTAGACTGCTCGGATCTTTGTAAAATCTTAGTATGATACTTTTCATTATGTATACTTTCGAAAAATGCAATAAAAAAAATCGATTTTTTTATTGCATTTTTCGGCCACTTCATTTTGCCGAAAAATCATTTCACCGAATCGTTGAATTGCCGAAAAATCATTTTGCCGCATCATCAATTTGCTGAAAAATCATTCCGCCAACTCGTCGATTTGCCGAAAAATCATTTCGCCGAACGCCATTTCTCCGAATCGTCATTCTGCTGAATCGCCGTTTTTCCGAAAAGTCAGATCTTGGAAAGTGCGTCTCTCGAAATTGAGGTGAGCCACTATCTTCGACTATAACTAGACCTGTTAGTTTTTCATAATTTTTAAATTTATTTTATGTCGTACTCGTGCATTTTCTCAAATACATGTAGGAATAACGCCTCACATTTTTAAACTATAAAATTTATTAATAGTACATTACGATACTAGTGCGATGAAACTTTTTCGCGACGAGTGTGAGTTTGCAGCACGAGCTGAAGGCGAGTGTTGTAATCACACCAGATCAGAAAAAGTTTCTCGCACGAGTATCGTATACAATTTTATGCCACTGCGAGAAGTGCCTGTTTCACGCACGCAAGCGAAGCGAAAAGTGCGTGAAGTAGGCACAATTTGTCGGCAAAGAAACGATTCGGCAATATGGCTTTCAGCGATACCACGACTCGGTATAATGATTTTTCGGCAAAATGATATGGCCCCGCTGTACCGGTGTGGTCTTTCCGCAGTTTACTCTTGCGGATGCGGTACAGTGTAGCTAAGTTGACTGTGCGTTGGAACTTAGTTTGGCTTATTCGAGTGTAGGTACGGAGTGACACGAGAAAAGCGGCGAGGGGGGGGGGGGGGGGGGGGTGAAACCCTGACGGATGTACCTTGGGATTGGAATTAAACGAACTAAAAACTCGTTGGACCTGATTTTGTTACCGAATGTATAATCGACAAAGTATCTCCGACTTTTTTTTACGTATGCCGCAACTTCTGGAATTAAAGAGTGACACGTTAAAAAGAATTAAATGAATTATCATTCAAACCGCAGTGGATGAAAAACAACTGAAACAATCGTAATTAACAAAAGTACGATTTCTTTTTAAACGCAGAATAATTAGGAGATCAAAGAATTACCACGTGGACATTGCGGATAATTGGGAAATTCCAGCTTGCTCATTGTAAGTACCTTAATTATACAAAATTCGTTTTTCAATATCCTCAATGTGCGCCAATCGAATTATATCGTACCCTATTCAATCAAATTAATTAAATAAATTCATTAAATTATGAGAAAATACGAACACTATTATTATTTTCGTTTTTACGTGGTAAAATAAAAATTTTGTTCACAATATGCATGATTGAAGAAACTTCTTTAATCAATAGGTTAGACAATTAAGTAAGAAAAAAAATTAAAATAATAAGCGACAGTAGTGATTCCAGTTTCGTGTGCGCGAAACAGGTGCAAACGTCCGTCACAAGAAGTTTATTAGCTTGGGTAGGTCTTGTACCTCAGCAAAATATAAGACAACGTGAAACGTAGTTTGTAATAAATGTGGGAAAACGGGTGTCCTCTGGCACCCGTTACTCGCCGGAACACCCATGAAATGTTTAGAGACTGCGGTAAAGTTTGTTTTAATTAGGTAGCGCGGATGCTCTGCGATTGCAATTAACCCAAAAGCTGGCTGGGAATTCAGAGGCGTACGTGAACCAAGTGTACGCACTTTACTGCACAGCCACAGCAAAGCTCTGCTCGACCTACCTATACCTTTCGTGGTTGCTGCACTTACGATCCGCCGATAGCATCACGCTTCGAAGCTAAATGCTAACCTAAAATCAAAGCAAACTTGGCAGGTGTGTTGGACGGCTTAAGGATCATGCTTTATGATTAGCAAAGTTTAAGAGTAGTGTAAATACATTTTCGTTCATTTCCCCACACATTTTGCTATTTCAAAGCCACCGCCATGTCGTGACCTAATTTATCCACTAAAAACAGTCAAATAAAATTCTCTTTGAAAAAATTACAATTTTGCTCTGTCCAATGTTAAAAGTAATGTTTCCTCATTAGTACAGTATAAAAGTTCAACGTACATCAAATTTAGCTCTTCAATTTTTATTTACGCCGTTCCAAGAATTTGTTGCATTAAAGAAACAAAAAAGGGACGCCTTTGAAGTCGTCCTGTGACGCGAATTATTTTACGGAGCTAATTTCAAAATTCCAATCTTTCCACATTTTTTATGTAACTTGCTTTTTTTCCTCGTTCCCCTGGATTTTTTAAAACTGAGATTTGACTCATTTTCCTCAATTATTTTTTAACCCGGAGTTTTCTATCGTTTTCCTTTTTTTTTTAAAGCAAATTTTTCTATCGTTTTCCAAAAAAAATTTTTAACTCGAAGTTTTCTATCGTTTCCCTGAATTATTTTTACTCGGATTTTACCTTATTTTTCTATCCTTTTTCTGTACTTTGACTTCACCCTGATTTTTCCGACGGTTTTTGAAGACTTCTCATTTTCTCAGATTATTCGTCATGTTTCCGCTGTATCATTTAAGAAGGTTTGTTATCATTACTCCTTTCCTGAGATTTTTGGACCCGAATACTCAAAATGGTCCAAAACGTCAAACGCCAGTGTATGAATTCATCTACAGTTGACATAAATCTTTGCAAAAACAATTCACATATACAGAGTTTACACATCCTCTCGTGAAAATATTATGCTAAGTTTTTGGCAAACACGGAATAGAATTGAACAATACCATGATATTGATGTTAGTGGTGCTGTGGCCGTAGGTTGTGATAGTTTTTTTTGGTTATTCGGCTATTGGCGGCCCGTTTAGTGAAAGAAATTTAAAAAAAAAAAAAAAAATTCCTCTATTTTATACGTTTCGACCCTGGTCTGGGTCCTCTTCAGTAATTTATTGAGCTTTCATTCTTCCACGACTTGAAGTCTTTGAGTGTTTCGTTGTTAAATTGTCGCTGGATGTTTTTGAAGAATGATCCCAAGATTTATGTTGTTGATGTTGTTGATTTAGTTCTATGTAGTTGGTGTTGTCTTCCTTATAACGAAACACTCAAAGACTTCAAGTCGTGGAAGAATGAAAGCTCAATAAATTACTGAAGAGGACCCAGACCAGGGTCGAAACGTATAAAAGAGAGGAAATTTTTTTTTTTTTTTAATTTCTTTCACTAAACGGGCCGCCAATAGCCGAATAACCAAAAAAAACTATCCATACCATGATAATTTATAACCTCAAAAAAAAATAGTAAAAACGCGAAACTCGAGTAAGAGAATCTTGGAGCGTCTGGCCAATTCGATCGGTACAGTAGATAGATAAATATGTTTGTTTCGAGACGCCACCGCGACTCTTGATTCTTAACGCGGTGACTTTGTAAACAGCAAGTCAAAAGAATAAGGAGGGATATGTAAGATTCGACTTAGCATCATTGCAATGTTAAAAAAAAAAACTAAATAAAATATTCATGAAGGAACTTGAAATTTTCCTGATAGATTGTAAAAAAAATTAAATAACCGTTTTCTTGATTGTCTTCAGTGTTTTTTTTACCCTCTGACTGTCCCACCATAATTTCTCTAGTGATTGTACTTCCGCATATCTCAACTATAATTTAATACCACGCCTTATCTCTATTTTTCAAATTGCCTTACGTTTACCTGAAGTTCTTCGGATTTTCCCAACCATCGTTGAGTTCACTGACTTTTCTCTACTTCCACCGACCAATATTCAATTCTGTGTCATTCCCAGAATGTCCCGGTAATTTTAGAGCAATAACTAGATTTTTTCGAAGTTTTCATCACGCGATAAGCAGAAAAATCTTTTTTCCTGTTCCTGTGGAAGCTTCCACCGACAAATATTCTGACTTATGACATTTCCAGGTGGGTCCGGTAATATTTAGAGAAATAACGCGATTTACTCAATTTTTCCATCACTCGCTGAGCGCCGCTTCTTTGAATTTCCGATGCTCCGACGTCAGACGTTATTCTATCGGACATTTTGACAAATTGATTCCTCAGCGACCGGCAAACCGTAGCACCCTCGTCTCCTATATAAGCTCTCAGCTCGTAAGAGCTTATATATGGCTGCACATATAGGCAAATAATACTATGACTTTGCTATAATATACTATAGTTTATTATGACGAAGTCATTAAGGGATTTGCCAGCGAATTTACATTGGCAAGCTTGAGACGATGTCTGACACTTTCAGATTATTATTAATACAATAAGCAACCCAATCTTCCTACTGTTAATATATGTGCATATTTTCATCGCATCAAATCTGGTATGACAGTTTTTTATATTAAATTGTGTTCAGCTCAATCCGTTCCAACAACAAAAGCTATTCTCCTGATTATTTCCAACTCAGTTACTCGGACGTTTTAAATTCATTGAAACTGAATCTTGTTATATTCGAGCTACGAGCTTATTATAGAGCCTATGGACAGAATAAATCCGTTTTGATAATAACAATCCTGCTTACATATATTTTGATTATGAATTGGAAAGTATAATAGAATAGAAATAAGAATTAGAATACGAATCCTTTACACTAATCCCTTATACTATTCCCGTACTTAAATTCGAATAATACATCAGCTCAAGTTTAACATCATAAAGGTTTCTGTATTTTATGTAAAACTAAAAAAACTACTTTTCCAACCAACTCTTTGACATATCCTTCCCTCGTAAATACGACAAGAGTCAAAGTGCTCAAAAAAATTATGCCACCCAGAAGTTAAATTTTGCCAAATCAAAATCGTTCAGAAATAATGAAAGTGATCTTAGAAAAAAATTGCTACTGGCGTGACGCAACACGTGACTTTCTCATCTCGATTGCTGCTGGCGTCATGTTACTGTCGTGAAGATAGTTTGTGAAATTAGGTTGTGAAGTTCGATTGTGAAGTTAGTTTGTAATGTTCGTTTGTTTGTTTTTATAATTGTATAAATTTGAGACAATAGATTGTTTTTTTTTTACTTAAAAATGTTTTTTAACTTTTATTAATCTTTATTTTCAGTTTAAATGTTTTCCAATTTTTATTTTTATTGTTTTTTTAATTGTAATCTACATTTCACCCTATAATTTGTTAAGAACGCATTTTTTAATTCAAATTCAAGCTACGACCCGCCCTCTCGAGGACGTGCACGTTATGATCGGACCGTCACGCCACATCTCTTTTTTTTTTGTTTGTTGGTGTTATTGTCAGCACTGCGATAATTTGACAAGTCGGTTTATATTTGTTATTCATATACCAAAGGTTTCGCATATTATGGCGTATATGAGGCCGCCGCAGGATTTAGAATTCATATGAAATGCTATGCGAGTGATAAAAACTATGGATGTATCGGTGTTTATGGTCTAACATCATGAGTGTTAACTTAACCTTAAATCTTTTCTGTTTATGCACTTTTTTATATATAATATTTTATGTGAATATTTATAGTGTATTTCTCACAGAAAACTACTCAAGATCATTGATATTAGTCTTTTTTTAGTAGACCTGTAAGGCAATCCGTATTTCACAATAGAAATTTCTGATTGAGGATGGTTTCAGAAATGTCATGTGAGTAACTAAAAAGACAACAAAGTCTTTACTATATTGAATCACTTGTTGTTCACTGCTTATTGGATCAAAAGCATAAAAAATGAATAACATATTTTATTTTTATTTTTTCACATTTCAGGTAAAGTACCAGAAATAGTCGAGATTTTGAATTAGGTTTCAATACCAAAACTAGGATTTAGATGCAGAAAGTGAACACCACATTTCTTTGCGGTCCACAGATTTTTTCAAAAGTTATTGTGTTTTCGGACGGCACCTACAGACGCCAGACAGACAGACAGACAGACGGACGGACGGACAGAAATGAGTTGATGTGTTTTTTGGCATCTAGGACACTCAAAACATGTACTTCCATTAAAATCTTGAAGTCGAATTTCTTTTGATTGCGATACTTTCTCTTTTACATACTCTGTATGTGATGAGAAAGTAAAAATCAAACAAAAAAAGTTGACAGTCGCTTTTCCGTCGTGGAAACCGATGTATACCGTCATATGACCTTCACACAAGATAAACTTCCAATTTTTTTAGTTTGGGTGTTCGAAAAAAATTATACGCAATAAAAAAAAAATTGACAAATCATTTTCATTTGAAAAACAAATCGTTAGGTCGACCGGTGATTCGTTGAACAAATCATTTTCATTTGAAAAATAAATCGTTAGGTTGACCGGTGATTTGTTGAACAATTTTTTTTTTTTTTTTTCTTTTCATTAATATATCAATAAGATGTTAGGATACTTAATTAGAATAGAATAGAAAGTTTATCAGGCCCTGAAATAAATTTCTTAAGGACCAATGCACTACAAGACTTCCATGAAAATATGCGGAAATTCAAAACTAAGACATGTAGGTACAAAGCGCAGGTAAAGAGAACACACTAGAGACCAAAAGTCAGCTCGCGATAGAATGCACCCTACCGACAATTATACAGACAGATGATCAAGATCCAAGAAATTATGGAGCAGGCGTCCCTTAAATATCTTAAGTGACGGGGCCTCGGTTATGGAATAAGGGAGCCCGTTCCAGAGGCGAGAGCCAGGAAAGACTTTTGGTATTTCAACGATCGAGCAGTAGGCGTACGAAGAGAGTCGGTCCGTCGCCCCATGCTTCGCGGGTTCGCTCTGCCGCGCAGGGTGAGTTACTCCGCTAAATAGGGGGACAAATTGAAATGGAATGATTCAATTTATTCTGATGAATTTAAGGATAACATAAAATTATGCGATTATTTATGGCAAATTTGCTGATGAAACGAAACGATTTGATTTATTACTATGAACTTATTAATGAAATGGACTTGGATGATTTAATTATGCGAAGATTAGGGTGGGTAAAAAATCGATTGATATTTTTTTAAAAATCTGACACACGAAAACTAGTTGCTGAGTATCTCTAGAAAGTACTAACCAAGTATGAGCTCTTAATATTAATAGGGATGAGATTTTGCTCATCATCAATTTGCATTTTCAGTCAAGTCTCATTTGAAAATAGTCATATCTTATCACCAACAAACTATAAAACCCGTATTATCGTTAATATTTATAGAAAATTAAACGCTCTACAAAAAATGGTGTCTTGTACTTTTTTGATAAATCTAACCATTCAAAAGATATTTAAAGATTGAAGAATTTTAATAAAAATAACTTTTTGTTTTGAATTTTGTAACTTACTGAAAAATAGTTATTGATAATTGAGTTTCAATTATTTCTATAGGAAATTGAACGCTCTACAAAAGAGGTCTCCAGTGGTTTATCGATTACTCGGACCGTTTAGAAGGTATTCGCACTGGAATATGAATGCATACTGCTATTCATAGTTGTTTAACGAATATTTTCAATTAATCCCTTTAATTTATAAATTTTGGTATAACTTATGAATTTAAGTTTATCTTGATCGAATGTCAGTTTCCAAGTTATGTCGCATCTTTTGTTTAAGAATATATTTCTTTGAATCAATTTTTTAACAATATTTTCTTGATATAATTTTACTCTTATCACAGTTTAGGATTGTTATTTAATATTTTTCAACGGATTCATTTAAAATGTAACTCATATTTCTTTTTGCTGTGATAGAAAATGAAGATATTGATGTGATGAACAGATATGAGTTATTGTGATGAATTTTCTGAAGACATGCAACGTGATGGTTTATTCATGAAATTATAATAAAGAAATAAATAAAAAAGAAAATATTACAAAATCAATGTTTTCACGATATTTAACGTGCTCGATTTTATTGAGATTTTCAAACATACTCGGTCAGTATAAAAAATTATAAAAAATAGTGTGGAGAAAGCATCGAAATTTTGAAAAAAAAAAAATGTGTCACTGGAAGCGCAATTTTATTCTCCGTCCGGTGACATATTGATTTGTTCCAAAATAGCGATGGTTTCGAACCGGCAGTGTTCGCAAAATTACAGCTATCAATCTTGCAACCATATATCACGTGGTACATGTTTCACCTCCCCTTAATACAGCCAATACCAATCCGCACGCTAAATCAAGCTATGCACGGCGCATAGAGTTTTATTTTGACGACTTATTTGTCGTTTATCTTTTTTTTTTTAGAAGCGTGGTGAGCGACATATTATTATATAACCAGTATTCCAAATGAAATTAAAACAAAGATGAACTATCTTTTAACTTATTATCACTTCACTCCAAATTCTCCTTTTCCGACTAGCAGTCAGACACATTTCCACGTTCAATTACCCATCCGCCTCTAATCTCAACCCGGCCATTTTCGGGAATGAATTGCGAAATCATTTAGTAGCAAGCGACAGTTTATTGATCTCTGTACAATGATTACAAGTAACTTTTCAATTGGGTAGTTTTATGTGTTTAAATTATTTCTTGGAGGCCAATTGGCTATTCAGCGAAGTCGTTCAGTGTGGAAATTATAGTTGCCTATGGTCGTTTATACAGCTTTTTTTAGCTTGAATAAAACAAAATAAATATGTTGAATACATTATGCATGTTCAACTAAATTATAAAGCCTCTCAGTGAGCAAATCTATTGAAAATTTGTGTTTTCTTATGGTGCCAGGAGGTTATGTATCGCAGAGGGTTGCAAATGTTGATTTTAAGAACAAAACTTGAACTTCGTTTTGTTCTTAAAAGTTCTTGTTCTTGTTGAAGTTTTGTTCTGCAAATCGTTCACTTAGATGTTTTGTCCAGGTCATAATGGATTCGATGCCTGTCTTAGCATATAAAAGAGCGATCAAACCCTAGGTATTTTTGACAACCGTCATTTGCAGCTGATTCAGCGTAAAATCACCTTCAAACAACCGGGCGGTTTTTTGCAAAATATAAACCAGAAATAGGGCGTAATGACCGCGAAAACAACAACCCTAAAAAAATTATTTGGTTGTTTCTTCAGCTTTCCATGCCAAATAAAAATAAAAACGACCGCATAACATTTGTCAGGGCAGTCGTTTTTACGGTCGCTACGAAGAACTTCCGGTTCATTTTATGCAAAAAAAACTACCCAGTCGTTTTTACGGTAAAACGGTGGTCGTTCAGATTGCTAGGAAAGGATTTTGCTATTAGTATGTCTTAGTTTCGGAAAGTGGTGTAAAGGTGTAGTTTTGGCGGCCCTTACATTCTTAGTTGCAGGGTCAAACGCGTTTTTCTCGAAACTACTTTTTCTGACACGGTCTGCATAATCACCCGTACTGTTTTTAATATTTTTATGCTTTTTTTTATATTCGGAATTTTTTTTTTTTCTGTAGTCTGTCAAGCCGGATTTTCGATTTTGTAATTAGAAAATTTTATAAACGCAATTAAAGTGTAAAATTTTTTATACAAATTTAAAAAATCCGGCTCGTCAGACTATAACTACAACCTTAATTTACAAGAATTTATGTACATTTTGCAGATTTGTCAACATTTGAAGAAGAAATGGTGCCGACCGTGTAGCAAATTTTTTTACACTGCTCCAAAAAATGTGATTTTTCATGTTGTAATTTCTGAAGAAAAAAAAAAAAAAAAAAAATGGAAATAAATTGAAATAAATTTTTTTACAAAGTTAACACAGTAATTAACAATGTGTAAGAATTTTTTTTATCAATTTCTATTTCTATCCCTCCTAATAATAGTTTTTCTTTTGGTGAGTTTTCGGTACATACGAGACGTATGTAAGGCCTTAATACAATTTGAGAAGATAGAGTGACCGTATTGTAACTGTGGTCGACTGATGCTTTTGTAGATTTTTGTGGCATATTTTGTAGTAATATCCTTATTATTGTATGTGATTTTGCGGAAATGGGCAGCACGGGTGATGGTTTTTGTTTGTGAGATTAAGTTTAGCTTATTGTCTATGATTATTCCTAGATATTTGGTGGAAGAACTCAGTTGGATAGCGCGATTGTGCACAGTTGTAGGAATGAAAGATTCGGAGATGTTGTGATTAAGAATTATGAGTTTGGATTTTATTGGGTGAAATAATTTATTGGTACTTCCGATCGAAAATTATTCAAAAAAACGCAACCGAACAAAACTTTACTCGCAGCTACACGCTGACTGTCAAGGAATTGCTTCGTATCTATCACAGTCGGAGGCACAAGCGAGATCTCAACTGTTTCTCCGTTGTAAAGAGACATCTTATGCCATCTGTCGGTAGAACTGAGGAGCTCAGGATGTTGGTTTAAAACGAGAAAGGAGGGGATAGGAGACTGTTGAGAACGTCGACTTAATGACGATTATGCGCCATAACAATAACCCATCGATCACCGCTAAACACCGTGCCAGTATTTCTTCGGATAATTGCAGGAAAAATCAATAAATTATATGAAGAAAACAAAAAGAACGATATAATAGAACGAAACAAATTAATGATAACGTCAGCATCGAAGCTGCTTATTTGAAGGATTAGCAATGACGCGAAAGCGTAATTGTGTTTAACCGGTCGTAAGTCTATTATGTTAATGGAAGTATCATCGTTGGCCTCTCGCTCGACAGCAGTCATCGCTTTAAAATCAATTCCACGCCTAGTGGCAACGAGAACGACCAAAACAAAAGTGACAGAGCGCGTGTGCGAGTCTCGAGTGCCAGAGCGCAGTTCGTGTCATCCTTTGCGCATGATCAACACTCCTAGCGCCTCAAGCGCACTCCTTCAATTCGCAATGCTCCTTTTGCTTACATAACGTGACTCACTGCTTGCGTCTTTGCTTCGGTTTTGGCAGTAACTTACCTCTATTAAAAATTCGAAAACGATCAGTTATGAATCAATATGCTACTGATTATAGAATGTATATCAGGCATCCATCCCAATTCGACCAATTTGGCTCGTAATTTTTTGTAGGATCAGACCCTCAAATCTACCGGATTTTTTTTTTTTTTTTTTTTTTTTTTTTCCAATGACTATTTTATAAATATTTCATTAAAGTGACACATCGAATGCCATAATTTAAAAATTTGAAAAAATTCTGAAAAATACTTTGTTGAATATCAACATTTTCTAGGATATAACCGACATGGGCAAGATTTTTCTTCTTATGGTTTTTAAGCATTTTTGTTTGAAAAAATTATGGTAGAATGAAAAAAAATATATCGCAAGTGACTGGTCAAACGTTTAATTATGGAAAACCGGATTTAAAGAAAAAATTTTCAGATTATTTAAGAATCCGGAAAAAATCTGAAAAATACTTTGTTGAATATCAAATTTTCTAGCTTAGAGCTAAAGCAGGGAAAATTTTTCGTCATATAGTTTACAAGTCTTTCTCATTTTTTACATTTTCGAAAAACAGGAAAAAATTAAACTGCTATGGACGATTTGACAAACATTTAGTACTAGAATGCGGCTTGTACGGTGCTGAAATAGAGTCATAGTCCGGAAAAATCTTGAATATTCGTAAAATTTTGAAATAATTAGAAAAAATCGATCTTACATAAATAAAAGTTTTATCAGTCGCCTTTAGTACATTAATTTTTCTTTCTGTTTTTTTCATAATTTTTTTTATCACAAAAGCGTAAAAACTATAAGAAGAAAAGTTTTGCCCACTTTGGCTATAAGCTAGAAAATGATGATATTCAACGAAGTACTTTTTAGAATTTTTTCAGATATCTAAATTATGGCGCTCTTTATGCTACTTCAGATATGTAGAAACAAATTGCATAGAAAGAATGAAAAATAAAAATCTGCTGCATTTGAAATCAAATCAGGATGACATTCCCCCAAATATAATTGTAACAAATGTCGCATGCATGCTATAAAATTTGGGTGTAATGTCGAATTTTTTCGTAGTCACTGAAACTTTCGGTTTTGATCGTATATGTTATTTAAACAATAAATTTCATTGATAAGCGGAGTTTTAACATTGATATACATTTTCCATATTGTAACATATTGATTTTTAAAAATATAGAAATTTTATTGATAACACAGAAAAGAAATAAGAATAAAAAATTCGTACGGAAAACTCAGGAAAACCAAAGATGAGAGAAACCGTCATTATCGATCAGTGATTTTTAATTTACGGCGTCTTTATTACCTTTATTCATCACATAAACAACCAAAAAAGTGGTGAACTTCTTCCAAAAAAAATAACAACAAAATGTCACGAAAACAAAAATAATTAATCAAATTACTACTTGTTTGATAATTTTTGTTTCCGTGAGTTTCGTTAGAAACCCAAATTAATATCTTAAAAAACACTTAAACAATTCAAGATGATTGGCTACATACACGTCATTTGGAAAAAAAAAACTCTCAATATACACATATACGCGATCGTTTCAAAGCATAATCAAGAATGAGCATTCGATTAGAGGAAATATTCGCGTGTCTGCGCGTAAAAGTCGAGAACCGTTAACTACGCCACTGGCGGCATGCGCGAGGGTGTCTTCTCCCGGTGCTTCCTCGCTGTTCCTGATAAAGCGTATAAGCGAGAGAGAGCGAAAAAAATGAGCATGCGACACCAGAATACATCGGCGCGACTGCGCCGAATTCCCCAGTATCTATCTACGCCCCTGGCGACATGCGCGAGTGGTGCCCCGTTCTGTTGCTACTTCACTGTCATTGATAAAGCGCGAGAGCGAGACAGCGCACCGTGAAAAAGGCTAATACGCAAGTGAGAAGCACTATCAGCATCGGCGTACGCCAAACTCGAGCAGAAGACGTCGGCCATTTTTACCGTGGCGTTGCTGTTGTCCGCGTTTCTGCAAATCCGAGTGTTGTTTCTCCTCCCGTTGCGATAGCACCAATCGAGGAAAAGAGAGACAGGAAGAAAAATCAAAGCTCAAAGATCACCGAAGCTGCGAAACTGCCACTTCCTTGCACCGACGAAAATTCAACCAAACAAGCGAGGCAGATAACGATCGGAGTTACCCGTGACAGAGCCAACGTCGTTCTCAACGCGATAATATCAATTCGGTGTCACAAGACGATAACGAGTATCTCTCACACTAGCTTGTCAACAATTATCTCTCGCAGTGGAGCCACTTAAGAAGAAGGGGGAGGCCATTGTCGACTTAGAATAAATTACATACTTACAAACAGCGCCGTTCGTTCTATCTTCCTACGAAGGCCACACAGCGCAAGGTACAGAGCGAGAAGAAGCGAGGCGAATGACGCAGAGAGCCAGGCAGGGAGTGTGTGCTCTTGCCGAAGCAGCAGCAGCAGTGTAGCAGTATAGAGAGGCAGTGAAGAACGTCGCGCTAGCAAGTTCGCGATTTGTGGATTTTCGAGACTTCTGGCCGAAGTTGTTTTTTTTCAACGAGCCGTCGTACGCGCAACTCCAGAAGCGAAACCAAAGTGAGGTTTCCGGGGAATAAATTGAGTTTTACGAAAAGAGTTTAGACGGGATCATATCTATATACATATATGTCTATACAGACATATATATAGATATATATATATATATATTGAGAGATAAAAGGAGCTGAGGAAAGAAACACGGTTTTTCATAGATAAAGAAAGTGCGGGCAAGAGGAAAACCTTCGAAACAACGAAACTGCGAAGATGGAGAGCCAGGCCACATTCGTGCTACTCGCTTTTCTATATTTAGCGAGCCCCCTAGCCACTGTCCAGGCAGGTGAGTTTAACCAACGAAGAAATTGACTGGTTCTCTCTTCGCTCTTCCATCGCTGAATTTTAGGGCCCAAGTATGAACTTTCCGGCTTTGATACATATATGTAATATGTACCCAATTGGTGTATATATATATATATGTTCTGTATGACGTGTTTATTCTGCTTTTATTTCGGTTCGATCGTAGTGCGAAAATGAAAAAATAACACAACGCGGCTTACGAGCAATGGACGAACTAGTGACTTGTGCTCAGACGACGTGGTTCTGTTTTTTAAGGTGGTGTGAAACTGCTCCGTCGGTATCGAAAACTGTAATTTGATTTTCTTAGCCATGGTTGATTCTTCAGATAAAAGGTGACCTCCGTTCAAGAATTTTGCAGAGCGACGTTCTCGACGTTTGTTTTAAAAATCGAGCCTCGTGAAGAAATTTAAGCTCGCGCGACTAGTTCTGTCTCTCTCGTACTTATACATTACCTTACATCACGTTTATGGTGACTCGAGGTTTCGGTCGGTAAATGAAACTGTAATTCGAGACTTTTCACTAAAACTGGTTTTTTGGATGGAATATGCCAATGAAGCAGCGTTACGCGATTTTGAAGACTCTTTTTCTTTTCTTTTTTATTCAAGGAGTTAGGTCTAGAGGAGAAATTTGGGATAGCAACATTTATTCTTTACATCGTCTTCAAGCAATTCGCTCCCGCGTATCGCGTGTTCGGTCGGTATTAAAAAGTGTAATTAATGGCATTTGGATCCCACATACAGATTCTGGAAATTTATAGTTTGAATTGGTATTCAAAAAAGCTTTCAAACCGACTGAGATCATCATTTTAAGGGTATCTTTAAAAAAGTCATAAGAAAGAAAATACTGTAATTGATACACTTATTTTAGGAAGTCTCAAATTCAAACCTTATCAAATATATAACAAACATGACAATTTGACAGCTTTGTAAAGACATAAAGTGCACCAGAATGATGCGAGGTAAAAAGTAAGTTTTTTCACATGTTGTAACTTTCAGATCAGAGCGGTGAACAAATTTTAGTATTCAATGTCTTAATTTATCTGTGAAACAGTACAAAATTGGTTATGATAAGTCTATTTTTCAGTTATGCTGAAGCTTGCATCATTGGGATACAACGAAATAAATTCTGATGACCTCAAATGATAATAAAACATACAAATCAAACTGATATTGATTATTAGCATTGAAAAGAAAGCCTATAACAGTCTTCCTCACAGGATGCTAATCTTGGTTTTTATAATTTATTTGTTTATGTCTTTGCATTACAACGATGCAACTTCAATAGCATAATTTTCTCTGCATCCTAAATTGCTATATTAAATCCAGATTGCACTCTTAGACAGAAAAAATAAGATATTAAAGACTAAAATTGGTTCACTGGTTTGGTCTGAAAGCTATGACGAGTTCAAAATGTTATCTTCAACTTTACACCTCCCTTGTGCACTGTACGTCTTTACAAAATTGCAGAATTATAATGTTTGTTATTAACTTGATTAGGAATAAGTGCAACATTTAAAAAAAATTGACCGCTTATTTTAATTATGTCTTAGAAAACTATAAGGCAATTTTACAACAGAAATAACAGAGTTAAAATAATATGAAAGAAAAAAAATGTAAAAAAAAAATATAACAAAACTAAGTAACATAAGTACATAAAATTAGAAGATAATAATAAGAAAAGAACGTAGTGTACACATTCTGAGTACCCGGAATTATAATCTCTTAATGAGAACGGATGTAAACGAAAATAAGTAGATAAACTTAACGTAAAATGATAACCAGGCTCCAATGCGGCGATAATGAACTCATTAGATAATGAACTTATTAACGAATTTTTGTATGAATAACAGTAATGGTAACTAAAAGTGCAGTTACGCTGAAAAGATTGTAATTTGCAGTTTATTGAGCGAAGAGATGTGAGAAGAATACTTCCTTAAAGATAGCCAATGACAATGAGGGATATCTCTTGATGAAAAAAATTTCTTATGACTTTTTGTAGGTGATTTCGATAAATTATAGGTGTAAGACAGAATTATTGGCTCTTACGATAATATGAGAGAGAACCACTGAATACAAAACAATTTCTGGTGCTTTGAAAACTACTTCAAAAATGTTCCTCACGTAGCAGAATTAGTTCTTAACTGTTAAATTCATTCATAGCTGCGATATAATGAAGAAATCGATTAATACTTGCAAACCTTCGAAATCATGTTTTTTCTTCCCATTCTATTAAAGAGTTCGCTGTAATATCAGTCCCATTATGACGAGCAATCATTCATTCTGTTGACTGATATATATATCATCGATTGACCATGTGGATTTTTAATCGTATTAATAGTTTGCAAGATACAACCGTTTCACTATCCTATTCTAGTCTAATATCATGCATACAAATGGCTTCAAGTTTTAAAGTACTGACACTAAGAAATCTGGACGCTCAATCGTTTAACCATCTCACAATAACAAAAATAAACTATTGCTTGTTACAATTGGTCTATTATTATGGTTTATTCTCAAATAAAACTTTACACAAAAACATGACATTGGACATTTGCATGTATCAGTCGATTCTTCATTACAATTTTTATTGTGAATTTTTATCCCATCGGGAAATAATCGAAATTTTCTCTGGAACTCACGATTGGCGGGACTGTACCTATCATACATCCGTGAAAACTAAGCCTGCTACGAAACTTCTCGGAACTGTTGATTAAACCACTTGAATTTGGCAGACGTTATTTAAAAATTTAGCACTGATTTAAATGGTGTGAAGCGTTCCAAATTTCGTAATTGGTAGAAAATACCGTAATTTAGAGTTGGTCGTGATTGATAACATGAACTCGAGGAGGCGCGTCGTCTGAGCATGCCCGTGAAATTTTCATCCACCATTATGCATACAAATCAAGCTCTACCAATATTTTACTTCCATTCTGACGCGACCGCCACGGTTAGAATAATATTAACTTTATGCAGTTTCATTTCATCAGTTCGTTATTGCTCTAATGCTGCGCTTTGTGCTGCTTTGTACAACGTGAGATTCGGTGAAAGCTTTTCATTCACCGTGCATATTCTTAACCTGTATAAATATTGTATTATACATCAAATCCCGCTCCTGGCTTCAATTTTTGCTTTATTATTAAGACACTTTTTATCGCCATTATTATGTAATTTTGGTTCAAGTTTAGTTGCACGTTCGTTTGTAATTTATGTCTTATCCCGATTTTTCCAATCTCCAAAATTCAAAGGCTCGAAAACAAATCTATAGCCGTAGACGTTCAGGTCAACGCATACGAGATTAATCCATGTGAGGTGTAACTACGTTCGCGTAGAAAATACTCTGAACCTTGGCCGAAAGCACACATAAATACGCGAACGTAGTTTACACTATTCGTGGATTTGGTTTGTGTAATCGACATTGCGACGGTTTTGAAAGGTTCAGGAATAATCAAAGAATGGGTGTCTGGTCAGATTCAACACATCTGGGTCCCAGAGACCTTTATATCTTACCTCAAAGGACCTGTTGACATTTCGAGCGGCCATATTGGTTTTTGAGAGGTTCAGTAATATCACATTTTTTACATTTCCTTCATGTTTCGAATGGTAATTCGACTGGACACCCAAGCATGAATGTTTTTATTACCAATTTTTATGGACCAACGGTAAAAAAACGTCGGTAGAAAATTTGCGCCAGCATCGCCTTGATCATTAAAACTCAACGACAGAAAGGCGGCAGACGGCCTTGGTTTTCATGCCGACATCTAATGATGGGAAAAGTCACAAGGAGCGTGTGTGCCTCGTGTTGTAAATACCACGTGGTGTGCGTAGCTAAGCTTCCTTTGCTTACTCAAGTATATATGTATGTATGTATGGCCTCTTTGGGTCGATGTGCAACGTTGCAATTTCGAGGCCGATAGTAGCACGCCTCGAGAGCGCGGTCGACCGAGTCACTAATGTCTTTTCGTTAATTACATTACATTATTAATTAAACCAGCCCAATGAACGAGCAAAAAGTGGGTATGCCTGTAATTTTAATCTTCCTTCATTTTACATACAGACAATTTTTCGCATTTTAACGCCTCGGGCATAAGCACGAGCACGCCCCACATAATCACTTAGTATAACGAGATACCAACGCTTGATGTTCAAACAAACATCTGAGGTCTGTTTACGTATGACAGACAAAAAAAGTACGCCATCACGGGAACTTTGTTACTTTTAATTTTATACTTCGGATGCACGTTGTGCTTTCCCGTTTTTTGAAAGCTATTTGGAATCTTTCTATTTCGTGGGAACATTCGGTTGTCGTATTTTTCGTTGTTGTAATTTTCAGTGATAATGGCAAGAAAGATTCGCTGTTGAAAATGATTATACATTGTCTACTGACATTTTTGTAATTTTTATATAATTACCGAAGAAATTGTAGATTACTTGAAAATGTTTCATTTCTTGCCAGAGTATAAAAAATTGTTTAAGCAGATAAAGAATTTATTTAAGATCCAGTATCGCTAAATATTGTTTAACATTTTTTACAGTCAAGTTTGCTCATTGAATCTGGCAATAAAAATCAAAAACATGTGATTGATGATTTTGTTTTGTACTTTTGATATTTTATGGATTTTCCAACTGTTTATGAGCTTTTGACATGTTTGTAAATTCAATGCTATTGAAATTTGCATCGTTGACATGCAACGACATAAACAAATAAATTGTTAAAACCAAAATTAACGTCTTGTGAGGAGGACCGTGATATAGGGTGAGTTTTCTTTCCAATGTTAGTAATTAATGTTTGATTTATACTTTTTATTATCATTCGAGGTCATCGAAATTTTTGGAAATTTTATTTCGTTGCATCCCAACGATGCAAACATTAACATAACTAAATTCACCATTCATCCGGCCACAAAAGAATTAATGCTACCGGGATCAGATACTAAATAATAATTTCACAATAATAATCAGTAAAATATCGGAGGCTTCTTGAATTTAATCAACCATTACGTTTTGAATTGTCTACTGGTGTATTGACTTTCCAATTAATTTGCGATTCATCTGTACAAATATTCAATCATCATATTGGCGAGGAATAGTATAAACATTTTATGAAAAAGATAAATATATATTCATATATATGTAAATTAGCTAAAAAATGTCATTAAACGGAATAAAGATAATGGAGATATTTCGACCATTCGTTGTTTTCACCTCCATCTTATTAAAATCCATTCAAAATAGCGAATAATAAAAATGGCGAATGACTGAAAAAGCGGATGCCATAATTACGGACATTTTACATTTAGAAGTTCTCTATTTTTTAATTCGCTATTTTGGTCATTCGCTATTTTGAGCCCTACCCAAATAAAACTGACATCGATTACTAGCATTGGAAAGAAAGGTCATCCTGTATTACGTTTCTCCTCACAGGACCAATCTTGGTTTGCATCATTTATTTGTTTATGTCGTTGCATGCGAACGATGCAATCTTCAATAGTTCCATTTAATGGAATCTCTTCACTCGGTGTTCATTTAGGTTTTGACGAGGGTCTACATTTTAACTCGAGAGTCCATTCAGCCGTGCCGAAAAAAAAAAAAAAATTTTTTTGCTAATATTATTCGCTCTTTAGAGAACAGGCGACCCAATTTCTTCATTGTCTCTTGTTGTAGCGCGCAGTGAATAATGATCATTGTTTTCCTTCGGGCGTTGTGATCACGAGCAGATGGAATACTCGGGCGGTGTACAAAGTCGCCTCCAGCTATGAATCACGTGGCCGCGAACGCGTTTCAGCCGTCATCGCCGATCTCGAATACCGCAAACCTGTATGGCGTGTTTCTACGGAATAAATGGTGATGTGTGCGTGTGTAAAAGGGTCTGCGTCATTGAGTCCATTTATCTGCTGCAATCATCTGCATCAGTATGGCACTGCACAGAAATAAACAGGTACATGCGGAGTCTGTAGCAGACGCCCACCCATTCACGTTCACGTGGTTCACTTTGAAGATAACCACAGATAATTACATTGCCCTAATCCCGTCCTACGGATTTCTTAAGGATGTATGATACCTACAGTCTCGCCAAAAGTGAGTTTCAGAGACAATTTCGATTTCGATCACTTCCCGATGGGATAAAAATCGGAAAAAAATAATGCATATAAAACGTGGTGAAAAGATTGATTTCGCATAATAATAATCCTAAAATGTTATTAACAAATCGGTGAAAAAAACAATTGTTTATCAAATAATCAGTCAACCTAAGTTTTTTTCTAATGAAAGTGATATGTTAATTTATTTGAATGCATACGAATTTTTTCAGATTTTTTTCGTTATTTTGATTTTGATTTTTTTTATTTTAAAAAATATGCGTGAAACAACGAATTTTGGAGATGCGTTCGGCATAAAACCATCTACCACACTCAAGATTTTTTTGCAAAATGCATATTTAAAATTTGTTATATTCTGAGCATTTTTGAAAATAAAAAAAATAAAAATCAACATAAAGAAAAAAATCTGAACAAATTCGTATGCAGTCAAATAAATTAACATATCATTTTCATTAGAAAAAAAGTTAGGTTGACTGATTGTTTGTTGAACAATTGTTTTTTCAGAAACTTATTGATAACATTTTGGAATTATTACTATGTGAAATTTATCTTTTCAGCACGTTGAATATTGATTATTTTTTTCCGATTTTTATCCCATCGGGAAGTGAACGAAATTGTCTCTGCAACTCACTTTTGGCGGGACTACAAGTATCATACATCCTTAAGGTAAAATGACACTGAATATTCCTTAAATTATATGGAAGAGGTACGATCCCGTCAAACGGGAATTTCAGGGAAAATTTTGAACACTTTTTTATGGGATTAATAACTGAAGAAAAAAAATCGAATATGTGCTGATAAGATCAATATTGCATAATAACGATTCCAAAATGTAATTAACAGTTAATTTCAAAAGTTGTCCAACAAATCACCGTCAACTGACATTTTTATTTGTTTTTCAATGAAAATAATATTTTATTTTTATTCGAATACGTACGAATTTTTTTTACGTGCGAAGTTTTGAGAAACAATGTTTTTTAATTCATTGAAATAATTAATAATGCAAAATGCGTTAATGCGAAAAAAATAATGTCAAATTTGAGTTTCTGAACACACATCGAACTCTTTTCGATGGGATAAAAATCAGAAAAAAATAAAGCATTTTGAAGATACTGGGAACATTGATTTTTTATAATGATTCCAGAATGAACGAATGTATTTTTTTTAAATTGCCTTAACACTTTTTTTTTTATACGTACGAATTTTTTCAGAATTTCGGGTAATTTTTAGAAATCATGTTTTCCCATTTTCTTTCAAATCATGAAAAATATACAAAGGGTTACGAATTTTGGACATGCGTTTTTCATGTAACGATCCATTACACGCACAGAGTGCCCGGATAATTGATCAAGTAGATCCGCAAATACAGCTTAAACATAAAAAATTTAAAACAAGAAATTCCATTTTATTATATAATTGTACAAAAGTGATAAAATCAGATGACAGCATTTTAAATACCCCAAGTATTTACTTTTTAAGTTTATTGCAAGTTTTCAGCATAAAAGTTATATTTAATAAATCTTTTCTTATTGCCTGTATTAAGCTGAAATCTCATAGGTTCCTTAACTTTTTTCAAACGTATTTTATACTTCAGCATTGCCAACGGCTCGTAATGACTTTTTCTCCCCGCACCACAAAACAGGTATAGAAACGATGATAAAAGTTTCTCGACCTATGAAATTTCGTCAGAGCTAAGCGCCTACAAGAAAAGTCATAAAATTTATCAGGCAACGAGATCGTTAATGGGTGCGTCATTGCAGATATTATATCATCATTATTTCGCAACCACTATCTGCAAATTTTATGAAAACATATTCAAATTATGCAATAATTAAAAACAGAAAAAGCATGATATTGAACAAATATTATGTTGAAAAAATCGTCCATTTGTTTCAACCCTGAAAAATTGATAAGAACAATTTCTTGTCACAATTTTTCGAGGATTTTTGTTTAATGGTAATTCAGAAAATTAAGAAAAATTCTAATAACGACCGCAAAACAAAGATCACTTCATTCATTCGTAAAATGTCACTGAAGGCTAAAATTATTTTGAAATTACCAATCTATTCGTTTTTTTTCCAATTTCCTAAAACTTTCGACTGCAGGGAAAATTTATTTCGCTTAAGCTTCGAAGGAAAATTATAAGCAAAAATTAAGAAATTTCGTATTCTATTTTTCGGTGTATAAACTACAGAGTTACATTAGTTGAAGAATTTTTGTGGAAACTTGATTTTGTATCAATTATTTTCAAAATTGAATATGTTTTCATAAGAGTTGCAAATAATTTTTGCGACATAATGCGCAGTTCACATTGTGCAATGCCATTGAGGTTTATAGGTTTGGTCCTATGGTGTTTGGAGTATATTTCGGTTAGTGTAATTATTCGTTGTGATTGTCTTGAGAATATGCACGAACATATCGGACGATCCACCTCGTTTCGATCAGCATTTGACCTCGACCTCTCCGATTTGGCTCGTAATTTTTTGTAAGCTTAGTTGGACCTTCATATGCACCAGATTTTTTTTTCGCTATGGAAATTTAAAAAATATATATTTCATATGTAACATATCGAACGCCATAATTTGAAAATCTGAAGAAATACTGAAAAATGCATTGTTCAATATAAAAAAAATTCTAGTTTGTAGTCAAAGTGGGCAAGATTTTCTTCTCATAGTTTTTAAGCTTTTTTTTTATCAGAATAATTATTAAAAAATAGAAAACTAAATTTATCTACTCCAGGTGATTGGTCAAATGTTTATTTCTATAAAACCGGATTTTCCAGAATTTCTTCGGATTTTTACTATCTATGCAAATTTTCAAAATATATTTTATTAAGATGACATATCGAATGTCATAATATAAGAATCTGCAAAAATTCTAAAAAATATTTTGTTCATTATCAAAATTTTCTACCTTATTGCCAAAGTGAGCAAGATTTTTCTTCTTACAGTTTTTAAGCTCTTGTTATCTGACAATATATTTTCTTAATCAAAAAATCTCAATCTTATGAGCTTTTTTCATTTTTCTATATTATTAAAGAACAAAATCAAACTGCTATGAACGATTTGTCAAATATCTGGTGCTAGAATGAGGCTTGTTATTATTGCTGGAATAGAGTCGTAGCCCGGAAAAATCTTTGAAAATTCCTAAAATTTCGAAGAAATTTAAAAGAATCTGGTCTCACACGAATAAACGTTTTCCCAATCGCCTATAGTAGATTATTTTTTCTTTCTGGTTTTTTAAATATTTTTTTTCATCACAAAAACTATGAGAAGAAAAGTCTTGCCTACTTTGACAATAACCTAGAAAATTTTCTACATTCGACAGAGTATTTTTCAGTTTTTTTGCAGATCTTAAATCAGACCATTCGATATTGTTAAAAATTGAAAATTTAAAGAAACTTGCATAGTTTGGAAAAATCTGAATAGATTCCAAAAAATCCAACCCAAACAAACATTTGACTACTCGCCTGGAGTAGATTTTTTTCTTCAATTTTTAAATAATACAAAAAACAAAAGCCAAAAAACTACAACGAGAAAAATCTTCCTTACTTTGGTTGTAAGCTAGAAAATTGTTATCTTGAACAAAGTATTTTTCAGAATTTTGTTTATTTTTTATTTATGGCGTTCGATATGTCATCTCAATAAAATATATTTAAAAAAAAAATTGCCACAGCAAAAAAAAAGAAAATTCATGCATTTGAGGATCCAACTAAACCTACAAAAAATTCCGAGTTAAATCGGAGCGGTCGGGGTTAAATGCTGGTCGAAACGGGGTGAATTGCACCATATGTGCAGGTATGTTAGTATTGAATCAAGGGCTCACCTTACGAGGCGTGAATCTGCGATTTTCTCGCTACGCTAATAAAAATTGCCAACGTGGATAAAAAAAACCTCAGGAAGTCGATTTGCCGATTGGTGAATTTTCTGAGCTTGCCAAAGCTCCACGGATTTTACTCATGACGGCTTTTTAGGACGTCGCGTAACGCGAGGTCATCCTGCGAGCGTTCTACAACCTCGCATCGATCGACTTATACTATTCGACGAAGCTTTGCGCGTGAAAGGTTCCGCCCTTCTATTCTTGCTGCAATATCTACATCCAACCTTCAAATTAGCCGAATAATTTATTTTCCCTTTTCTTTTTGGTAATTATTATTTCATTATCTCTTAAGTAGTAATTCCACAATCCAACCTCGACCCCGTAAAGTTAAATAAGTAGCTTAATTATTAGGCACATTTACGGCTATAATCAATTAATCAACATAGAAAAGAAAAGGAAAAAAAATTAATCAAGAATGAAAAAAAAAATGGCTACGGTATAAATACTGAACAATTCTTCAGAGTATCGAAAATCGAACCGCAACTTTGTTTTTTCCTATCCGTATATATAAATAATGTCAGTTCTCATTATTCCTCCACCTAATTTGCAATACACTGGTCGTAACATTGATACTTTAATAAAATTGTTGTTCTACAATCATGGAAATTCTTTTTTTCTAATACTTCTTATCTGCTTTATTTTCAACTTAAGCAATAAAATGTTCGGATATTTTATCATTAATGGGACTTTTAAAGATATGTTCGATTTTAATAATTTTATCGAACTGATAAATTTATAGTAGTTGAATATCACACAAGCTCCCTCAATTATCAAATAACCTAAGTGGAAGTTTTTTGAAGAAAAACAATAGAAGCTTTCTTTTTTTTTCCCCGTAGCTAGACAGAAAAAACAAAACTAAATAAGGACCAGATATTTACCACAATGAAAGCGTTGTTATATATATATTTTTTTTTAATAAAAAAATATCTTCAATCGTCCCAAATGTGCCCACTATATCACATGTATTACTTGCGCAAGCAAGAGCTGCTCAAAACCCTCCAAGTATCAGGAGAAGAAATCTCGTTTGGAATAATTCTCAATTTTTTAATCTAACAGCAATGACTGTTTTTTCAACATTAATTTGGATGATATTTCGTTATAACTGACTATGAACCACATAAATAATAATAACAGTAATAACAATGATAATTAATAATGCAAAACATTGTAAGGTAAAAACAATGTTGACGTCTCCTTCGCTTTCTATTTTCTATTTGTCTGGCTCACTTGAAGCTCTTACCGTTTTGCCTATTCTTTCTCTTCCGCTTTCCATCTATTCTGTATTCTATATGCTTGTGCAAGTGTAATACAAGGCCAGCGAGATAGCAAAATGAAAAATCTCTTTATAAATATATTGTATAAAATGATGCGAAAGAAAACTGTGACAAAAAAAACCAAACCTTGTTCTTAATCATCAAGTGCGTTACGAGGGACCATCAACCGTGAACGAGGGTCAACAATGGACCATCAAGTGCACTGGCCACAAACCGGGCGAAAAATTCAACTGGACGAGAAACGGTCAGCCACTCGAGGAACTTTCGTCCGGCGATCTTTCCGTTCTAACGAAGCTTGACCAAGGCACTAGCGAGATCATTGCCGAGCACGCGACGGACTTGCACGAGGGCAACTACAGATGCACTCCGAGCGGCAACGAGTCATTCCATCTTACGGTTAAAAGCGGTTCGTAGTAGATAAAAAATCACAAACAAAATTAAATAACGTAAATCGGTCGTTAGTCGTGGAATATATCCCATTAGTTTTGTCTTTAGGTATTGATCTCGAATGTCGAAACAGCATTTTCCCAAAGTAGATTTTTTGATGCTTCACAAAAGTCAATTTAGTGTTCAATTTTTTTTTCAACATTTTCTCATGGCATTAAAAAAACCGGTCAAAAACTATATAATTTTTCAAGTAGAAATATTGTATAATTTTATTGTTCAATTTTTTAAAATGATAAAATATGGATTAAAAAATAAATGGTAACATGATAAACAAAAAAAATCGATTGATATATTTTAAAATCGGTCAATACTTATTTTATTCAGTGTTTCAAAGAAATACATCATAATAACGATGTAAGTATGACGAGTTATAACTAATTTTGATTATTGGGTTTTACTCCCTACGATTCGATGTTAAGAAGTTTTTGTCTTACTAGCTGTTAAAAAGTTGAAATAATTTGTTCATTCTTACTCGACATCAGAGATATAATTATTGGTAGATATTCATGATAAAATGAGTGATCAACAACCGGACCTAATTTGTCGTTATTCTTTTTTTTTTTTTTTGAGAATTCAGTGAAAAATAATTTTTTGGAAGCCAGTACTTCTTTTAAAGTTTTACTTCAATTACACGACTATGAATATTTTCCCATTTTAAAGCCGTGTCAATCGGTGCAATTTATTCGTCAAAACATTAAAGTGAAAGATCAATAAAATGTAGAAATGTTTTTTCAATATACAATGATTTGACTGATGTGAAGCTACAATCCCTTTAGATCAACCAAACGGTCGATGACAGAATTGCCGGCGAGAAAATCATTTTTAAATAACTGGAACAAAAATGACAACCTCAAAGAAATAAACATGCTATTTCGCTCTGAATTAAAAATTCCATATTTGCACTTACGGACAACAATAATACATTTTCCGTCATTATAACTGCGCTGGCAACTCTGTTGCAACTTTTTTGCTCGCTCCTCTATTTTTCCCTTACGAGCTTTAGTCTATCCATACGAGACCGTAAAAGACCGAGAAATGTTTATTGAAGCACGTAACGTGGGATGTGTAGTAACATCAAATATTTTCTCGTCTCTTTCTCTCCCTCCATATTTACAAACATTTTTGTTGCAACTATGCAAGCAATGTTGCAATTTTACTTGCAACTTATAGCAACCCTAGTCGCGCTATTTCGTCGTTTCTCTATATTCCTTTTATTCGTACCCGACCCTAGCAGAGCTTATCGCCATACGTAACTACATATGCACGTTTCGTCCGACGTTATCCATTTTCTCTCGTTCACCCTCGCGCCCACCGTTGTTCCAGTTTTCTGGATTGCATACCTACCGACTTCCGTGTCAGAGATACATATGTACATACATACGGAGCATTCCATGAAATATCCATAAGAGTTTGGTGTCTTTGACTTGCCGTATTCTTGACTATCAAATTACTCGATGAAAAACGCGTACAATTTTTTTTGCAATTTCTTAACGCTTCGTTTCTACGTTATGACTTTTCGGAAAAAGAATTGAAAAAAAAAAACCAATTCTCGTTCGAAGACTGAAGATATTCAGTAGAATATTCTGCAATATGAATTTATTGAGAAAAGAAAACAGGATGGAATATGTAATTGACTTTCAATTATTATTTTTTTTTATAGCGATAAAGGCTGAAATTTTCAAATCCTATAAAAAAAATTTCGAAATCTTACACAAAATACCAAATACTTTTGGCATTACAATATAAGAATTTCAAAATGACACAAACGGAAAAAAAAACATTGGAACAGATATTTTAAAAAATATACTTTCATCTCTATGTCATGGAATACCCCGTATATGCCGGTATTTAGACCTGTGATTTTATGCGTAGACACTTAAGCATTGTTAGACACAAACAATAGTACATGTTCTCTACAAAGCTGCAGTTTCCTCTCTATACGTATCAGTCAAACGCCAGAGTATACGTGTATATACGTATATATATGTACAGGGTCTAGATATTACAGCGATGTACATAGAGCCTGTCTCTACTCGTCCATATACGTATGTATATATTTACGTATATATATGTATATACATTACAGCTATGCATATAGAGTTTCAGCCAATCATAGGGCATTTCCGATGTTCAGCTCTTGAGCGTACAACCTCCGGTTACGCACCATCAGTGCAACGTACACAGAGTACCAAGTCGACAATACAAAATAGATCTCGCTACGCGAATCTCCAAGCAGTCACCCAAATTTCCATCATTTACGTAATCCATCGGTACATAATTACTCAAACCGCTATACACCGCATGTCATCTCTATGCATACATACATGCATAGACATTAAGGTGTGTCAAAAAAGCGATTTGTTTTTCTTTGCTCTCCGCCCAAAATATCGTAGTATAGGTCTTGATAAAGATCCTGTTGAATGCAGAGCTCATAATTTCGGTTCATAGAGGTCCATCATCGCGCTTGAAATTTTCCCATTTAAATAACAAAGGAAAGTGATTATTTGGCATTTTTTCTCCCGGCAACCTAAGAAAAAATGATTTTTCCATACAATCAATGATTACATCTTATGAATCATTAAATTTCGAACAAAAAATCTCCTTGAGTCGAATTTCTATCTTCAACATTTGATATTTTACAGAGCCTTGAGATTTTTAATGTTGTAAATTTTCCGTTCTATCAAAATTTTTTAGCTAAACTATTGAAGTTAGGACCAAAAGTTAAAGGAAAATTTTGTTGTCTGTACGACGCACCGCAAAAGAGTAGCTGGCGAGTTTTTTGTGTCGTTCATATTTACAAAGTTACAGACGAACAAAGTCGTGATTTTTGTATTTTTAACTTTTATTAAGTGAACTTCTGATGTTAGTACAAAAAAGTCAATAGGAATTTCTTGTTTACGACTTTTTTGTGATGCGTCAGACGGACGACAAAATTTTCCTTCACCTTTTTGTCCCAACTTTGACAGTTTAGCTAAAAAATGTTTAAAAAAAACGGAAAATTTACAACATTAAAAATGTCAAGGCTCTGTAATAAATTAAATATTGACGATAGAAATTCGACTCAATAAGATTGTTTGATCGAAATTCAATGATTCATAAGATGTAGTCCTTGATTTTATCAAAAAAAAATTCTTCTTAGTTTGCAGGGAGGAAGAATGAAAAAAAAAACATTCTTTCAAACAAAGAAACACTTACTTGTGATATTTAAATGGAAAAACTTCAAAAGCGATGACGGACCTCTAAGAATGAAAATTATGAGCTCTGCTTTTGACAGGATACTAAGACGTATTCTACGATATTTTGGGTAGAGAGCAAAGAAAAAAAATATATATTTTTTCTTAGCACACCCTAATAGACATGCATAACATACTCGAATCATGTATACACGAAAAAAAAAAATTCAGATAGCATGAGGCAATTTTACTACTATTTTATCGCTTTTTTCCTTCGCTGCACATCACTTTTATGGAGTTCCTTCTATCATTGGTACTTGGCCTTTTTTCTGCACTGGGTATTGTAGATGTGACTTAAGAGTAGATGTGTTCGTTGAAGTGCGCAAAAAACACGAGATACACGTTTATTACCATTATTTACTTCCCTTAACTAGATGACTTTTCACTGCGATATCAAATTTCTCCAGTGGAAGAAATGGCCACCGTGGAAAAATCTTCGTGCATGCGTTGTCGGCATTACTTTTCCATTCATGAGAAATTCCATATAATTTAGATACTGAGAAATGGTATTCTGAAATGATTCATAAAAATCAAGTAATATACTCTTGACAAATATGCAAAGAATATTAAAAGTACTTTTTTAGAAGATGTTTGGACATTTGTTGATTCGTGACTTAAATAGTCATATTTTGAGTATGTGTTTAGCAATTTTGATTCAGGTCACAAGTTTTTTTTTTCGCACAGCCATGGTGTCTAGTTTTTCTTATCACTACAATTACGCACGAGTATATCGCTCTGTTTGTAGCCGAGGCTTCTTATCGGTCAACCATGATAAGATAATTGGTAAGACTGTATTTTGTGTCTCGGATTTAGCCTGATTATTCTTGAAATCCTTCGGGAGAATATATGAGAAAATTTTATCAAGAAAATTGATTTGTTCTGGAACGTATTCCTCATATTTCTTATACTTGAGTGCATGAAGTAGACTTAGATTTTATTGATGAATTTTTAATGAGAAAATATCTCCAGTTATATATGCGATATAAGGGTGGTTAAATAAAATGTATTTTCAATGGAATTGTTCATTGCGATTTTAGTTGTTTGTTTGTCTACGCCATAAATAATGTGGAGTTTACCATTTTTATCAAAACAATATACATTTTGGCAATGAAATGTATAATCTTTTTTGAACGCAAGCAAAGTATACTTTTCCAATATATTAGTTAAGAAAAATCTTACAAAAAGAAAGGTAATAGATACTGGAAAATTAATGGCCCATTCTCTTTTATGGAGAAATCTCCGTTTATTCTTTAACCAAAAAAAACTAGGATTTTTTTGAAAATATGTCAGAGAATTCGAAACAATGATTTGGAAATTATTCATGTAACAAATAAACAACCTAAGTGATAATGCAAAAGAAAAAATCCTTGATGCTCGGTAAAAAAACGACTTTTTCAAAGGATCCTAATCTGATAATAATGTTGTCAATAATAAAAAACAACGAGAAATTCCACAGGCACAACTTTCCGTGGCGAAAATTATTAAGGATGTCCTAAGATAAAATAGAGCCTGATAAGACTTCAATGTGGACACAGTAAAAGGGATTTTCATACTATTCCCAATAAGGGCCTTTATGAGCTAGTTCTAGGCTTTCATGTTCATATTGAATGGGGCCGCATTAGGGCGATTAATTGAGGGCCCTGTCATTAGGGCTTGATAGGTTTATCATTTCGGGACCCAGTCAGGCTTAATCATGGCACCAAGTAAATAAATCAATAACAATTTAAGTGTTTAACTTTTCCTCACGACTGCATCTAACTTCGAAATATATCAATTAACGACTCAAAAAATGGACCAGACATTCACCCCATTTAAACGGTGACGCGTCTAAATGCCAGATCCTAAATATCTAATGACAAAATATCTACGACATTATACCCAACGACAAAATATCTTAATGAAAAAATATCTGACAGCAAAATCTGACGAAAAAATATCTGTAAAATAATAAAATTTTAAACCGACTGTATATCTAACGAGAAAAGATTTGGGATATTAAAATTTTGCTGGTGGGTCGGCCTGGTGGGTGCCCCTCTAATAAGGAAAAACAACTTGTGGTCACGGGGGCGAAGCCCCCAGAAATAAGAAATAAACACGGTTTTGTAAAAATAACAAACGTAATAAAAATAAGTTTCGACATTTCGTATTATATTGTATTACTTCAATAATTAGATAATTTACTTTCGGGGGTCCAGGGGCGAAGTCCCGGTGAGGGGTTTGGGGGCCGAAGCCCCTCGGAATAAAAAGTACAAATTTATGCTAATTAAAGGACGAATGAAAATAATTTTTTTTTATAAAGTTATTTTAACGAATGTTATTATTGCAACCCAAATTTTAAAAAATCATCTAATGGTCAAAATATTTGCGATATTTTGTATTATATTGTATTATTTTCATTTTATTTTTTTTGTATTATATTGTAGTTTTTCTGTGTATGTGATTTTTTATATTTTTCTCGAAATAAAAAATTGGAAATGATGTATGAAGATTGGGCTTATTCTAATGTGTATCGTCAATCGTACTAAAATATTTCCGTTTGGTTTCAGCCTATTGGAAATCGTAATTACATCTACGCTATTACGCTGTGCGCAGCTATCTTGTGACCATGATCATGGTAACAAGATAGCTGCGTATGGCGTAAATCGCCAGAAAACCGGAATATAACTCGATAGCTATGTTGAGTCGAGGGATGATTGCCATATTCTTCTCTCCGTGTATGTTTTCGTGATTTCTGTACGGTGTTGCGCGCTCGCCTTCGGTTTGTGTCTCGTTCATCCGGAATAATATCATCTTTTGGCAGTTGACACACTTCAGTCATTCGCACCGATCGGCACTGTAATATTATCTCCAGTTCGTGAATAAGTGCCGAATCATGCCGTTACAATTCCTTGTTAGTCGGAAAGTTGTTCCCATTAATTTTGGCAATTATGTACTGTCGTCTGATATTTTGGAGTCATTGTTTTCAGTTATTTTGACGTTTATATTTTGTCGTGTTGGAATTTGTCGTCAGATTTTTTTGGTCCGGTTTTTGTGTCGTCATATTTTTTGTCGTCGATATTTTGTCTTTTGTTCACATGTTACGTACCCATTTGAGCATCGTGAATTCCGTGCAAAATGTACGGATTTTATAAATTGATTTCTCGCGAAAATGGTCGTTGAAAGACCCTAAAATTAAATAGACATAAAATATAGGATTCCGGCTACAGCCTATAAAATTTTCAGCGGCTCATCTAACACCTTCTCTGGCGCTCGTACATCCTAAAAGCCCCCGAAGAAGGAAGCGGAACTGTCATTCAGAAAACCCATCGAGTTTTTCACATAAGGTCCCTGGGAGAAAAGGGGAATATTGAACGGGGCCTTGGAAAAACGCTGTTAAGTTTTTTCCACGCATTATGCAACAACCCAGAGATAACCGGCAAAAGCGCAGTCTTTAATTATTCCTTTTAACGAGTTAATCCGCGACGAGGATGAAGTAGAATTTCACCGAGTACCAGATATCATCGCGAATGAAGTGTGCATAAGAAGGAAAATGTGGAAGATTCGTGGGACTCTCTCAGATATATATATATATATTTGGAGATATCCGAAGAGAGATCACGTTAACCGTCTCTTCTAGTAGCCTGCAGCTCTGAAGGCATATATATACCTCTAAACGTGCAAGGCAAACTTGTACGTACGCCGTCGTCTATGTGTGCCTAGCAAGGGGCTCATATTTTACTCGAAAATGGAAGGATTAGCGAGATTTATGGTGGATGAGTTGGAGAGCGCGGGTATTACTCCGTTTCTTTCTACCTTTTTCCCCTTTGCATTCTCATTGCGGTCGGTTCTTCTGGTTCGTGGCAAGCAGTGCCCCCAATGTCGTGGCAAAGACGAAGAGAAGCGGTGGAAGAAGACAAAATACCACCTCGCCGTACGCGCCGTCAGCCAACGACCATTATCTCATTATCTTGTTGGATATGATGGGCTAGAGTCAAACGGCTTCCTGGCCTCGCTCTTACTCCTCCCTCTCTCTCTCTTGATATTCACTCGAGTAACTATAGCGGTAGATCGAACTTAGTAGTAGGAATATTTTCACACGTGTACATTGACTATATACTTGGAACTTGAGCGGGTGATAAAATGTAGCGAACGCCTTTTCGCTTCGCTGACGGTGGAGAGGAAAAAAAAGAAATAAAGAAGAGCACACGAAAGGAAATAGGGGCTAGTAAGGCGTTGAGGGACTAAAAAGGAGTGGAAGAGATCATTTTACTTACGACGCTTATGGATAAGCGAACTCTCAAGAGGTTATAAGGGTCTAAATAAGTTGTGAGGTACTAACAAACCTAGTGAAATCGTTCTCACTCGCTTATCCTCATTCTCCTACTGAAAATGACCTTATGAGGAAAGTCAGTGGCACATGCCATCGAATAGATAACGCCCATTAGGAACGACAAAAAGAGAGAGGAGAAAGGAAAGTGAGACACAAATGCGTGGGAGGACGGAAGATTAATATTAAAGAAAAATAGGAAAATGGATGTAATAAATTCCTGTAGCAAGTAGGAATATTTTTTAAACATGGTAAAAATTTGTTTTTGTGGTAGTTGGAAATATATTTTTTTTAAATATTCAGGTCGTTAGAAATATTGAGTTGGTGGATCTCACCGAGAGGTGAAAATTAGAAAGGGCTTAATAAATCATAATCAATCAGTTCTTTGATTTATCAATGATGCTGAAGTTTATTTTGCTCGTGTGCGAAAATCCCAAAAATTGCATAAAATGCCATTAAAGGCCCAAAACAATGAGATTTTTAACAATTTATACCAAAACATGTATAAAGTGGCCATAAATATAATCTTTGGTTGGAACTAAGCATAAAATACGAAAGTATCATTCATCACGCACAAAAAAATATTTTCATTCAATATCATACGCATGAGCGCTCATCTCTGCATTCTTTTTCACAAAATTGTGTAGCAATCAATAAATTATCGATAGGTCGTTACCTCAATCCCCACAAATTGGGATAATCACAATAGCTCGCGATTCACGCAGCTTAAAATTATTTATCAGTGAATTACATGAAACCCCCACAAATCATCTAGAATAGACATTATTCACACGATTCCAAACATAATCATAATCACGAAATACCATCCAGGAAATGGGAGGAACTTTTTTAAATAAATAAACAAAATAACCCGTGAAGTGAAGGTGCCATTTTCTCTCGAAAAAAAAAAAACAATCAAACACGGCGTACAAATTAAATATAACATAATTACCATAACGGTGGAAAATATCTCACGAGCCCAGGGTTGATGTTGGACGAGGTAAAGAAATGAGGCTCTCGCTTGCAGAAAGAGCGAGAAGGACCCCAGTCGCTGACGTCACGACGGAGCGACGACAGCGCCACGTGGTCCCACTAAATGAATGTATCCAAAAAGCGATATATTAAGCTCTCAATTTTTCCTTATGGACTCTTCAAAGTCCGATGATTTCCAATTAAATTAGAAAGTCCGTCCGTTCGAGGTTAGAAGAAAATTAGCTCGGAAAAAATCCCACGTATAAATCCCCAGCCTGTAGGATTTATACATGCACGTTTTACACGTAACCACTTTGTGGAGCAAAAATGGGAAAAACTAAGTAAAAAATTACAAAAAATACGGTACCTGCTTGTGAGAGTTGGGTGGGCGTCAAAATAGCGAATGACCAAAATAGGGAATAGTTAAAATGGCAAATTCTGAAATTAGGAACGTTTGAATCTAGAATGGTTATGATTATGAAATTCGCTATTTCAGCCATTCGCTATTGTGACCATTCACTATTTTCACCTCCATCTTATTAAAATGCATTCAAAATAGCGAATAATAAAAATGGCAAATGGCTGACAAAGCGAATTCCATGATTATGGACATTCTATATTTAGACATTTTTTATTTTTAAATTCGCTATTTTAGCCATTAACGTCATTAACGCGGAGCTTATACTTTATAACGATGGGCATGTCTCTCGTTACGCGATCGTATAGGCAATCGATCGATGTCTTACAATAGCTACGGTTGATATAGTACCAATCACTGGTACGTAACGCTCCGACTATTTAACCCCAACGACCTACAATCACTGCACGTAGGGCCTTATTTTAAAAATATGTATAGATATATACGATGAGGGAATATCGCTCCTTACATGGAGGAAAACGATTAAAGGTTTGGTAACTAAAACACCAATTTTTTTTGCTGACAAAGTTTTTCTTTCTTCGAATTAACCTTGCACTCAGAAATGAAAATAATTGGAAGAAATATATGATTTAGTGCACTGATACACTGACATATTTGGTTTCTTCCACTAAATAGTTTATGTTTTCACAAAAAAAATGATTTAGTTAGCAATCAAGTGTACAAAATTCAACTAAATCATATAGTTCTTCTAATTATTCCGTTTTCTCAGGGTCACAACTATAGCGGTAGATCGAATCTGTTAGTAGAAATTTTACATACTTGTACGTTGAATATATGATCAGATCATGAACGGGTGATACATTTTAGTGAAGCTTTTTCCGCTCTGCTGACGGTAGATAGGAAAATAAAGAAAAGGAAAAGAAAGAGTAGCTAGTGAAGCTCTAAGGGGCTTAAAAGAAGTAGAGATTTCATTATCATCCCTTGACAGCATTCTTTTTACATAGCGCTTATGGATTAGGGAGCTTACAAGAGGTCATAAGTTTCTGGATGAGTTTCGGAAAGATAATAAACCTAGCGAAGTCGTAGTCACTCTAATATTCATATCTTACTAGTCAGGATAACTCTGGAAGGGAAGTGGAATACAACTGTAGGTATAGCAACTTGATAATATTGGAGGAAAAAAAAATCAAAGCAACGCACGGTAACAAGTCTTTTCCTATGAGAAAACAAAATGGACACAGTGACGAAATAAGGAAGTTAGGAAGAATACTGGAATTAGGGCTAAAAAGTATTAACGTTATCTCGCTGCTACGCGGCAGGCAACTTTGTATCACAATTTTCACTACGTGTAAAATAGTCTCATTCAAGAAGGTGTTGAAGTTCATGTGTACAAAAAAAAATTTTATTGTTCAATTTAAAAATTAGCACGTCACTTTCTGTTAGTACTCATTGAATATTTACGCCAGAGACATTCACAATATCAGCATAAGAATCATTTGATGTTTTTAAGTTACTTTTAGCATGAAAGAAGCAATAATATAATATTCACATTATTGTGAGTACTGATTTTATTAGTAATTAGGGTTTTTCATCTTACGGACCGTTTTGCTCTTATCTTATGTGCACTACGAAGAACATACTGTAACTTTACCTTAACGTGCAAAGTGCTGAGAATCTAGTGTCCGCTGAAATTCACTATCACGTGATCTTGTGCAATCTAGGTACGCAGAAGTTATAGAACGTACGCTAGCCACTTGTGAGTCCATAGGACCAGAGCTCGTTGAGGTCTTGGAGGAATAATAACTACAGGCGTCGCAGAGAAGCTGGCTGAGGGCAATCTCGTCTCTCGTGATTACTATATTTTCCCGCTCCCTTCATAGGGCTGAAAGGAAGTTACGATGTTGATATTGGCGAATAAATCGCAGAGCGATAGTCGTTACCGTTTGCGCGGCAACCTATGCCAGAAAAAAAATCTTTACATACTGCAAATCAGATTCGTAAATTTGACATTGCTTCCAGATTTTATCTGTTTGTTTATATGTACCATGAATAATTTTATACTAATTTCTCCTTACAATATTGGTACAAATATTTTAATACTAACAAATTTTGAACAGATTCTGAGTGCTACGTCTCAGAGGTCTATTCGTAATTTCGACGTGTCCGCGGCGACTTAGAGGTAAAACAAGAAACGTGGAAGAGGCTCCTCAGAGGTCATGAGGAATGTAGACGTGTACGTTAATAATTTGAAAAACAATAGATGGTGGTTCGTTTCCCGATTAAGAATTGAAATTTAGATTCAGACTGTGATAAATCGCAGATATTATCAAAGACGGGTTGACTATGAAGAAAATACGAATGATGTCGTGAACTACGTGTATTGATAGATTATAAATATATGTAGGTTTACAGTAGAATTCATGAAATAGAAGATAGGTGGGAGTAGACTTGTGAGTTTTTTGGATGTTGAGTTAAGACTGACTTAATTTGGAAGTGAATTTGACTGTTGCGGGTGGGGATCAAAATAGCGGATGACCAAAATAGTGAATGGTTGAAATAGCGAATTTCGAAAGTAGGAACGTTCAAATCTAGAAATGCCTATTTTGACTTCCATCTTATTAAAATGCATTCAAAATAGCGAATGATGAAAATGGCGAATGGCTGAAAAAGCGAATTCCATAATTATGGAGATGCTACATTTAGACGCCTTTGATTTTTGAATTTACTATTTCAACCATTCGATATTTTGGCCATTCGCTCTTTTGACCACCACCCAAAATTAAAGAATATTAAACACAGAAAAAATCGACTTAAGTAGAGCCATGTAGCTGAAGAAGGTCGAGACGTAACACTGAGAAATCTCATTTGTTTTTGTTCCACGTTATTTCAATATCAGAATTTTTCAATAAGCTAAAACTATTATTATTGAAATGTGTCTACGGTTCCTTACCAATGTCTAAAGATGAAAAAATATAACCATTCATTGAATTTTATACATATGGGTCTCATGTTTTTGAGGCTGGTAAAAAATAGTAGAAGTGGATGTATTTGTGTCATACTTTTCGTAGATTATAATGGATAATAGGGTTTCGATTTTTTTTTTCATCAATACGCGGGCTTTCCGAAGTTATATCCAGAATCCCTCTCGAGGATTTTCCAATAGCTCTTTCAAAAGCTTATAATTCCCGCACTTTACAGACGGGTGCTTCATACTGTTTTAACTTATCCATCGCAACTGTTATTTATCCGGAAATTACTCGCTGACATGGCGTTGCAGTCAGGTACGTTGAAAACTTTTGAAATGCCAAAAACACGGGAGTAGCTGAGAGCGAAGGGGGATAAAACTCCAGCGGAGAACAGGGAAGTTAAAACATGAGAAAATATTTGGATGGCGTGGACGCTGAGCTAGTATGTAGTTTGAACTTCACGAACAGGAGGCCGCGAATTGTTTACTCCAATTTGCTAAACAACCACGCGACGTTCTGCAATGCCGTGGGTTATAAATTATTGGACAAAATTAAAGCCAAAATTGAATTCATCGTCGAAAGCAAAATTTCGACTACAAAATGCTGGACAGCATTCACTGCACGACAGTAAATGCTGTGCAGCTTTTCACAATCGGGATGTACAGCAGAATAACTTTCACAAAGTGTTTTTAATTGGCGTTGGTAATAATAATAAAACACCCTAGTAACATAACTTTGAACTAAACTTTATCATAATTATTGTAAAGAGGCAGATGTTCATGGGGTTTTCTTTTAAAAAAATTTTCAAGAGCTGGAGAGACAAAGTCTGCTGCTTCAGAATTTTTAAAAATTGCATTTACTACTATTCACTATAATTTAGAGAGTTGTTTATTTCGATTACTTGGACAGCCATACTCTTCTGTTCTGTTGCAATACTGCGAGCTATAATTTATTGGAGGAAATTGAAGCCGCTAAATTCTTTACCTACCGTAATATTCTGATTATAAAACGCTGAAAAGCATTTACTGTAAGACGAAATACATTTTACAAACTATTTTGGACTGACGTTCGTAGTAATAATATAATGTATGATGTTTATTCGTACCATGTACATACACTAACTAGATAACTTTTAGCTACAACTTTTCATAATTATTATGACTAAAAAGTACAATAAAAGAATAATTGCAACGAGCTATAATGGAATGCCGCAGGCTATAAATTATTGCAGAATAATATCACAATATTATGACTACGAAAAGCGGCACAAGATTCACTGTTCAACAGAATGAATCTAAAAACTATTTTTCATTGAATCAAAAAATGATGATAAATTGAACTGGGAATATAGGCTTCAGCTACAATCCATCATAATTCTCATAACCTGGTAGATATACAAATTTAAAAAAATCAGGTATTGGAGTATACATAAATAAATAAAAAATTACAAAAATTTGTGACCGAGTTGCAAATGACGATTATTTCGCATCTACAGATGAATGAAACAAAATTGCTGATTAATTTAATAGGAAGTTCGGATGTTTGAAAATAACGGTTAAGTCTCGTAGAGAATGTGAGATAAAGATAGTGAAGTCAATTGGTGCTATTTTTTCAGTCGTTAACTCAAAAGGACGGTCATTCTTTATCTCTATCCATTTGATGTTTAACCCATGATTTCATTAAATTCTGTGGTTCTTGAGCTGTAGTTTGGAAGGCGAAGGAATTGTTTAGCTATCAAACCGAATCCAAGCTTACATATGGTAGTTTGACCAAAGTTGACGTTCCAAAACAAAGCAAGAAGAACAGACCGCGTGAGTGGCAAAAAGAAAAGAACAATACTGTATGAAAACAAGTGCAGAGGGTGTGTGTGGAAAAAAAATGAAGGAAGAGCAAAAGGAAGTGCAAAGAAACTCCGAGCTCGTTAAAATTGCAAGCCAGAAGCTAGTGCGAAGTGATGTGGTCACTGCTGTATATGGCATAGCGTAACCACGGTTTTCACGCGAGTAGCGTGCGTGTTTCTGGGCAGCTGCTGGTTTCAGCCACAGTAGCGCCACACACACTCTTGCCTGGCCTCATACGTATTGGTCGCGCTGTGAAGCCCTGCATGGCTGTAAATTGGCGTAGCAAAATTAAATTCTGCAAGGCGAGTTTAGCTTAAATACGGAAAGAGCGAAGCGTGGCAGAGCGAAGCTTGTGCAAACGACGAGTAAACACAAACGGCTGCTGTTGCGTAGCGATAGACAATGTGTTCTTAAGTTGCACCCTCAGCGCACAAATATTCCCAAAAAACAGTTAGGCATAACCAATATTTTTAAAAAATTTTCACCAAAATCTGGCAACAAATTGCAGGAATCTTTTATCAACGATGACCTGTGTAAAAAAATATACCACATCACTGATCCATCCGGGATCCGTGAGAAGTACCTACATGAAAAAGTACCGCTAATGGAATGATAGTAAGTCCGATTAAAGTCCAGGTCGGGAATTTAGCGAATGCATAGATAGAGAGCGGTATTTATTAAGCGCTCTGGGACAAAGTCTCCTCAAGCCCTGAACAATCGTACAATAATACGTTTATATATATAATGCTTATCGCTCTATCTCTCTCCATATAGGTTAGGATCAATAATGATAAACAATTGCGTTTCTCTGTAACAAAGGTTTGTGTTGCTTTATTTTACATCCTATTTACACTTATATTCTTACCTGTAACAAAGAAACAACAATTAAAGTTTATTTTTTACGTCGATTCTTTTAATCGGTTTTCAGGTAAGAATCTCGCCTGTCTTCCCTCTTATTTGTAATTTTTCTCTCTCGGTAATCACCGTCTAGCCTAATCCCTATTTTACCCACGCTCCTTTCTCTATCTGTGTGAACCTGGAACCCGACTTTGGAGAAAACACTTTTTTTTTTCGCAATCGTTTGTACTCGGTTTGTACTGGTTTGTACCATCTTTTTTTTCGTTTGTACCTCAATAGGTTTCAAGATATTAAAAGTTGAAAAAAAATCGAAAAATTCGGTTTTGAGCTAGAACAATTTCTCTACCGCCATTTGAAAGGAAATCGTTTGTACTCGTTTGTACCACCTTTTTTTTCGCTCCAACTTCAATAGTTTCCAAGATATTACAAATTTAAAAAATCGAAAAATTCGATTTTCCGCTAGAAAAATTTCACTACAGCCATTCGAAAGGAAATCGTTTGTACTCGTTTGTACCACCTTTTTTTCGCTCCAACTTCAATAGTTTCCAAGATATTACAAAATTTAAAAAATCGAAATTCCACGCGACATGTAAACAACCTTGACATCAGGTTTTGTGGATTCGGTCAGATTGAGCTTAATAATATCCGTCAGTAGTTTTTCTGACGATAGTGCGACCGGTACATCGTGTACTATCAGACGAGGTTTAAGTTTAGAACCTGACCTGATTTTCTCGATATCGACCTCATTCGCCACAGTACGAATTCCATTGCTTTTTGCTCGTAGAACACGTTCGACCTTCAACCCAATTTCAACAGCATCTAGACTTTCAATTACAGCTTCTTTAGTGAGATCCGAATTTAAGTATTTTACAGCCGCGTTGGGGCTGTAAAATACTGAAATTCGTATTTTATTATACGGTTTATCGTATAGTATACCCAGGCTGTAAAATACTCAAATTCGTATTGTATTGTATAGTATTGAGGCATACGTGAATTGTACATGGAAAGTACATATTTTCGTTAGCGTAGAAGTACATGGAAAGTCCATATTAGGACAAAGTCAAATATGGACGAAAAGTTCATATTAGCATGAAAGTCAAACATAGATGAAAAGCCCATATTAGCATAAACGTCAAATATGGATGAAAACTCCACATAAGCATAAAAGTAAAAAATTGATGAAAAGTTCATATTGGCATGAAAGTTAAATATGGTATTTTTATATACTTTTACGCTAAGGCAAATATGCACTTTTCATCTATTCAATCGCTGAATTCCCGATCTAGACTTCACACGAACTTTTTACTACCTTTTCACATAAAAAACTGTAAGTACCCGAAAAGTCAAAGATTGACCCAATAGCGATACTTTTTCATGTACTTCTCACGGATCCCGGATAGACCCGTGATGCATTATATTTTTTTACGCGCAGAGCGATAAACATGAAATATTATTTTCCATGAAACCAGGACTGAGAAAAATCGTCATAGTACAGTTAACTATAAAGTGACAACTATTGATTCTTAGTCCTTTTATAGTTACGGTGACGATAAAAATTGTTGACTACTAATTAAGTAGTAACAACTATGTTTGTACCAACTACAAATGAATAGTTGTCACTTTATGGTTACCAATACCATAATTTTCTCTCAGTGAGAGAAAATTATGGTATTTTTTCTTGTTATTATTATTCTTGACTTCATTATTATAGCTAGACAATAGACAAATTCTCGCATTTTCTGTTGACTTATTAAAGCTTGAGTCTTATGAGTTTAATGCTGATCAGCTTATGACAATAAAGGGCATCTACAAACGGATGCTTGAAGTCTACTGAAAGTTTCCTAAATAGATGGAGAAATTAATAATTCACCGAAAAATGGATGGAGAACTTCCATATTTCGTGAAGTTCTATTGTAAATTGATTTTCAACATCTGTTTACAACTTCGTTCCAGAGGCACTGTTGGTTATGATTACCGAACGAATTGTGCCATAAATATTCATTTCACTAAGTAACGAGGGTTCACAACTTTGGCTAGAAGTTTGCTTACAGCGTGAACCTCGTCCTTCTTCTCCTCTGTTTCATCTCGTTTCACTTAATGTCGGTTTATTTGACTCGTCGATCTCGCCATTTCGCGTACATACCGGTAATTAGTAGACGAGGCTAAATTGGCACAAGCCAATGAGTCTGCTAGGTCAAAGGAAACGTCAGAACCAATTCTGACGTTCGGGGTGGGGGACGGATCCACAGAGGCAAAGTATGGCGAATTGAGAGGCAACCAAAGTCGAGCACGAGGCTACTCAATTATGGATTAATTGATGACAAGCTCAATTTAATTAATCAGTCGGACTAATTGCAAGGGAGCTGAAATCCAAAGGGGAACTTCTTTCCCCGTTCCATTTCCTTCATTGCCACCGCACAGATTTAGTCATTCACGAAAAGAAAAAAAAAACAGAATTTGGATCACAGATTTAGCTGCTAAACTCGCAACTGATTCGATTATCATAATTCGGCTCTTGCGAAAGGCTTCAGAAACGAATGACCTTATGCTTCGCTCACAAAAAGGCTGTTAACTCCGAGTAAAAGGTCTCGGTACCCTCGGAGTTAATCACAGCTCTCCAGCTGTGAAATACCATGTCTCATTCGCCATTCAAACTTGTACGAAATTTGTGATCCGTAAAATGTACATTTAGCTTTGAATCGCTTAATGAATACATATAATGTAGCAGTTAAATTGGTTATCATATTCTGGAAAAACAAAAAGTCCAAGAACACAAAATTCGGGAAAAGCTTTACAAAAAGACCGTTCAACCCTCGAAAAATTATCTGGTACTCTCAGGATTGATCGGACTTCTCCAGTTATAAAATGCTGTTTTATTTTACAGTTATTTACATTTTCCAGAAACTTGCGATCTCGAAAGTGTACAAAAGCGGAGGAAATTCCATTCCAATTCGATGCCTGGCAACCTTTACTGAATACAGGCTACTGGATGTTTGTGCTGGTGCTACTAGGTGCACCGCAAGATCTTTCTACATCTGGAGCGAGCCAGTTTGGTAGCCGATATCCCAAAGCCATCATTCAGAGGATAAAAGCTCCTACCGTAGTCCAATGTTTTATGTGGCTGATTCATACAACTCATCTTCGTATCCTCTTCCCTCTCGGTTCTTTTTCATTCAAAGTCTCTGGTCCAGATCCAAAAACCCAGTTAACTAATCACCGTGAATAAAACAATTTGTCATGGTAATGACGGATTAAAAAGACTTTGGTTTAATTGAATTTTCTCAAAGAAAACTGTATCTGAGCTTACATTTTACTTGCTGCCTTACAGAGTCTATGAGTCAAAGAGCAAAGGCAAAAATACCCAAAAGATACTTCAAAGAACCTCTAAATGGAACTATCTTATTTGTGGCTGGTTTTAAAAGTGAGGTAAACCTGTATACGATTTCTTCTTAGTTTTCTTTTTCTTTTCCTTCTTCTGTTTCTTCTTCACTCTTCATCCACAGTCTCTGGGCTGGATCCGAAAATCTAGTAATCTAATTACCATGAATAAAACAATTTTTTACGGTAAAGACGGATTGAAATGTCTTTGGATTAATTGGATTCTTTCACAGAAAGCTGTATCTGAGCTTTCACTGTGCCTGCTGCCTTATATAGTCTATGAGTGAAATAGTAAAGGCAAAAATACCCAAAAGATCTTACCTCAATGAACTACCAAAGGGAACTTATTCGTGGCTTCTTCCAAAAGTAAAATAAACCGGTCATGGGTCTTCTTCTTGGTTTTCTTCTTTTTCTCCTTTGCTGCAAGCTACTTCGCAAGAACCTTGTACTGCAAGTCTCCCAATCAAACGACAGTGACGTATGACCTTAACTGTAGCCGAAACACGTAGGTCCCAGTAGCTAGATAGTCTACTGTGCACCATCAACACGAACATCTTCTGGGCGAGCCACTAGTACACGTTGCGGCGAATTTCGATTCCTCGGTCACGCTCTCCGCGGGTATATCAACTGTCCAGTTATTCTTGGCACGCGAGACAGGTCACATAGTTTCCTCTGCACGAGAGACGAAAAGGGAAACGGAATGGAGGACTTCTGTCGTATACACCTAATCCTAACAGTGTGCGCTACGTAAGCGAGTTGATGGCAAAACGATTTAAAGGAAAAGCAGTGGCTGTGCTATTTCCGTCCAATAACATTGGCTTATAAGAAGTCATGTCTTTCAAATACGCATATAAAACAAAAAACGTTAGGACGTAAAAAGTTTCATATTGATTCCTCATTATTATCCGGATTTCGCGAATCTAAGTCTATGAGAAATTATGATGATAAATTTTGGCTTGCTCTAATCTGCACGGCGAAAATAATACATGAATTTTCTCTACATTTTGGGTGGCAATCGAAAAATATTCCGGCATTCGGAGGTTTTATTCCATACGTATCCGAGTCGTTACGCTGCTTATAGAAATATGCAATCATTTGACAGTAGCAATGACGCTCATATTTCTGTGTCTCGACATTTTTTGTAATTTTGAATACAAAGTAGGAGTGACATCAACTTAAGGCGTGAAGACTATCGTTAAATTGAGGTAATTTACCTGTAAATTGTGAGGACTTGTTACACTACGCACTTTACGACATGAAAACCGTGAGACAAGTGTAACAATATCTATGATTGTGATAGTGTTTCCTGAAATATATTGTCACTTCCAACAGCTTAAGCCATGCTCCCGAAATGGCATAGCAAAACTTGCCACGACGAGACATGCGCGCGTGACGCGTATAATAAGGTTTCACTCGACTGTATGGTAAAATTCCGAAATTGTCGGAGTATTTTCAGATTACTATATTGTTTGGGTTTAAGCCCTATATATTTTTTTCAGAAATCATTCCCAAAAAATTCTCTCCGTGTGGGATGTAATTCGATAACTTTTGACTCTCATTGCCAGTCGCCATCTAACTTAGACCAAACAATTTCAATTAAAACTCAATTTATGTATAAATATAAACTTCGGAATTTATAAATTTGGAGAATGAGGGAAAACAAAATTGTGTTTCATGAAACTTTAGTGACTACACCGATTCTGATGAAATTTAGTACACGAGTCAGGTTAAAACTGCTCCACTCCCATGGAAAGTTTTAGTCAAATATGTCGATCCGTTTTTGAGTTTGAAAGATTTAATCAAGGGAGCAAATTTTGAAGAAGAAGAAAATCCAAACTTTTGCACCACTTTGTCGATTGTGCCCAGATTCAAAACCAATCAACCTCGATAGTGAGTACTGGTGTGGAAAAATGTACAGATCGTTGGGTCTGAGTGTGAAATAGTAGGCCTTGTGAGAATGGAAAAAAAAGAATTGATCCAATTTACACGTTCGGGAAGCTTCTTTGAAGGGTTTTAGAATTGCAACGCATTGTTGACTACTGTTGACTACTGGGGATTGGAAAAAAAAACAGATTTTTTCGGGTTTTATGGGAATGAAACTTTTCAACGAGTACTAGAATTATACAGGTGACGGATCACGTTTTTCACTATTGGAACTGGTATGAAGGCTTGTAGCGTATACATCGTATAGACCTCAAAATGAATTTCTGTTTCATTGACAACGAACGAAGGCTGAGAGCTGCTTCACTTCTGCGTCAAGTTTTAGCTCGATTCATTTTTTCTTGATGACCTTTTTGATTTATTTCAAACGATTTTAACTCGTGTAAGCACGTCGAGAATAAAAAAATTTAAAGTCGCTCTATGATGAATCAAAAAAGTTAATGAAATTTATCACTACATTTCGAGAAACTGTTTCAAAGAATTTCTGGATTCTTGTCGCTCTGTTGAACGAACTATTGGAGACGAGGCAAGAGTACGATTGTTGTTTTCTAAGAGTGGTGCTGTTCAACGAGAGCTTAAAGTATAAAGCTGCCGTGCCATTTTTTTTTGCTACAACCGGTACGAGACCTTCATGTCGATGACGCCCTAATTCTATACCAATTTACCTTAGTTGTGAGTGTCGGTAATGGCAAATTTTCAGATTGTTAGACTGGAATTTGTATGAATGACCGTTAATGAGGTCGTATCTCAATAAATTGAAAAATTGAACAATAATACAGTAAGCAAGACAAACCGAATTCTACTTCGGCTTGCAATGATAGAAGATGATTGTTATTAAGCTTCAACATTAACAGCTTGTGATATCCATTGATGGAAATTTAGCAAGTCGTAACTCGGGGTCTGATTCAACCGATGCCGAAGATTCCATTCCGATTTTGCTAAGCGGAAAATTTTCAAAATTAGTGATATCTGTATTTTTTTTGTCCCTTCTAATTGCTTCATCAGTTCGTGAATTGATGAAGCAATCAGAAAGGGGAATATTTGTACAATTAATATTCAACCTTGAAAAAATATCGCTACAGCTCAGTATCAAACCGGGAACTCTAATTATCCAGCCTAGTGCCTTACCGATTACGCAACCGTGGCCCTGGCGATATTCATTCACGATGCCCAGAGTTTCCGGTTCGATTCTCTGCTTTAGCAATATTTATTCACGATTAAAAATTAATTGTAAAAATATTGTCCTTTCTGATTGCTTTATCAATTTACGAACTGATGTATCAATTAGAGGGGATGAAAATATAAAGATCTCAAATTTTTGAAAATTTTCCGCTTGGGAAAATCGATACCAACGAAATCTTCGGCATCGGTTGACTCAGACCCCGAGTTACCATTTGCCAGATGTCCATCAATAAATATCATAGGCTGTCAGCGTCGAAGCTTAATAACAACTATTGATAACTAATCGGCCAAAGTCCAATAAGAAATAACGCTATGATTGAAATCCGACAACAAGTTTACATGTCGATTTCAGAAAATTGCAAATCACATGGACATATCGAAAGGAAAATGGGCACTCATTTTTATTAGGTTTTTTTTTCTTTAGCTCCCGTGAGATTATTGTCGGTGAGAAACAAGAATCAAATTGTTTTTTTTTTTTTCGTATTTTTAAGGGAGTGCAACTTTTTAACGAGAGCTCGGAATATAGTGATGCCAAGTCATCCCTTTTAAATTCCCGACTGCCTCTCTCGGTCTTAAAAGACGGGAGTTATGCGTTTTACGGTGATTAGCTGATTTGGCGATTTCTTTGTAGCCAATTTTCTCGAAAACGGTAAATAATTGCTTAACCAAATTTTGTACGTCGCTTATATTATTAGCACCCACCGTCTTTTTCCATAAATTAAAGTGATAACTTGTTGATTCACTTAGATAATTATGTTTTGCCAATAGTGCGAAAAGCCTATTTGAATATATCGAAATATCACAAGATGGCCGCCATTATCGTGTTGTAGTGTAACGCACTTCACAGCGTATATGGCAAAGTGTTTACTTTAATAGGATGAAATAAATAGTATATTACGACCCAAGGCCCGAAAGGTGGATTTCCTGGCCGTATGTGATATAAGGGCCGAGACGCAGCCCAGTCCTTTATATCACACACGCCAGGGCATCCAGCATTAGGGCCGTAGGTCGTATACTATTTTCCTTGATTCCCAACCGAAAGTACCGGGCGCCCGGGCGGGAGGGGCGCCCGCCCGATTTTTGTAAAGCCGAGGCGAAGCCGAGATACTTGCTGGTCGGGGCGGGCAGTGAAATACCCATATTTTATCACTTTTCTTGAAATTAAATTTAGATTTTTTCTAATGTTGGTGGCTTGAGTTCACTTTTAAGGCCTTCAAAATAAACAATTAAGTTGTTTTCCTCTGAGATTAATAAACAATTTATGTTTTCCTCTTGCCACTTTTTGTAAGTTTTATATACGAGTAGGTATCGATCAGACGATTTTTTAGGTCAGCTCTCTGTACGTACGATTTTTTTTGCTTCCTCGTCAAAATTCCTCAAAATCCGTTCTTCGTCTGCAGAACCTTCAGACGAAGAGTCGTTCATGTCGATACAAAGTCGATACACTCACTTTTAGGGTAACTAACGGAACTAACTAAATTATACTCGTTTAGTATTTCCGTGTCGACATCAGTCGCACATATGAAAGAAAAACAATGAAATGCAGCTTCAAGGTTACAAGCTGCATTTCATTGTTTTTACGGTTTGAGTTTGGCGGCCGGGCCACGAAAAAACTATAGTCCATCAGATCGCGCTACAATTCGAGCCGGCTACAAAAGCCGCTATTCCCGGCTTCAAATGCGGCCTGGAAGCCGGGAATAGCGGCTTTTGTGGCCGGCTCGAACTGCAGCGCGCTCTGGTGGATTATAGTTTTTTCGTGGTCCGGCCGCCAAACTCAAACCGTAAAAACAATGAAATGCAGCTTCAAGGTTACAAGCTGCATTTCATTGTTTTTCTTTCATATGTGCAACTGATGCCGCCACGGAAATATTGAACATAAACATGCAAAGTTTGAAAACTGTACTTTTAACAACTGTGTTTTTAACATCATCTGTGCAATTGCAACAAGGAAAATAACGCTAAAGAAAAGCAAAGAAAGATTTTACGTATAAGATTTATTTTATATCAGTAATTGTACTAATACTAATACAGTAATACCCATTAAGCGTTAAATTTAGAAAAAATCTAAATTTAATTTAAAAAATAGTGATAAAATATGTGTGTTTTAATACCCGCCCCGACCAGCAAGAACCTCGGCTTCGCCTCGGTTTTGCAAAAGTCGGGGTGGCCCCACCCCTCTGGCACCCGGTACTTTCGGTTGTGCATCAAGAAAAATAGTATACGACCCACGGCCCGAATGCTGGATGCCTTAGTGTGTGTGATCGAAATTATATCAGACACGGCCAGGAAATCCACCTTCCGTGCCTTGGGTCGTAATATACTATTACAAAAATTAAAAGACTCCCGACTAAAAAATAAGCTTAATTAATGAACAAAGGTGGTAAATAGAAAATTGTGTAATAATTAAGTAACATATATTATAGTCGGGAGATTCTTTCATCATCAGGTGTGAAAATCTTTTTTTGATTGGCCGGCACAATTTCTACCAGAGGCCAAGCAGGATCGCCTCTACTCACAGGCCCTGCTGAACTGAAGGAAGAGCAAGAAGACGGTATGAAAATCTCTTGACTATAATATGATATGTTACTTAATTATTTCACCATTTTTTATTTACCGCCTTTGTTTATCAATTAAGCTTATTTTTTAGTCGGGAGTTTTTTAATTCTTGTTTCCTACTGGATCTGGTACGAGAGCTTGTGGTATATACGCTGTGGCTGACTTGATGCCAGATCTCGATAGTAAGGCCACAGCGACCAGGCAAAGCCAGCAGCAACCTCGACCGCACCGAATCGATAGTCACGTTGTACGTGCGGTCGGAGGTCAAATCAGGTACTTCCATGTGCTCCCTCACTTTCTACAAACTGAATACAGGATATTCTGGAGCATCTACACCCTTTCTGGGATTGTTCTTCCGCTCAGAGCAGGCTCCTCTATTACTACCCACGGTGTAGACAACGAAATGTGTTTTCCGTACCGGGGGCTCGAAAATTGACCGAAATTCCTTCTGCGTAAACTCAAGCAAACACCTGAACACCTCAAAACTTTTAATTACGTTTCTAGACTTCAGTGACGAGGTCATTTAAATATTGTTGCTCGTAAATAGGATTGGGAACTGCACGGAAAAAAATAGGTAGTCGTGATAACTATTTCCAGCATATACTGTGCCGCAGGTTAATTAAATTAATTCATTGAAATTAATTAATCAAGCAGTCACACTCTACGAAATTTATCATCAAAAAATTGTTGAAATTTAGCGATCACTGTCTGAGACCCGAGATGTGTTTCGCGAAAACTCCATCATTAATAACAATTGACCGGGAATAGTCGCATACCTTAAACCAGTAATGTCAATAGTACACGGACGCTGTCTATAACATACTATGGTAATCATTTTATCTCGGAGCTGATTACAAATGGAAATTTCTTTCATTCCATGCTTACGTCAAATGAAGAGTTCTAGAGAGCAAAGCTAAGGAAAAGCTTAAGAGCCTTCGGACACATAAGTTCGAAAACAATATATAACGTTGTACAGTCTTTTGTACTGCAAACAAAAAAAAAAGTTTTACATTATTCCAGTTGAAGATGCTGGCATTAGTCTCTTCTCGAGTATTCCAGTATTAGCAATACAATCTTTTGCGCGGGCTTGTCTTGTTTTTCCAACAAGCTTCTTGGCCATTACCGGCAATGGAAAAATTCCCTCGGGGTCTCGAGTGAGAGAGGCTCTACTGTACTACGAGCTCGCAAACTTTCTCAAGACCTCGCCGCGCTCTGTACCCTCTTAATTTAGAGATTCTCGGCAGTTCTCTTCGCGCCCTCGCATATTCCGCTTCACTCTTTCTACTATTTTTTCCAACTCCTTCAGTCTTTCCGGCTCGTCGACTAGAACTCCACATTATATATATATATACATATGTATATATACTTATCGTTGCAGCAGTACTCGGAACTGAGTTGTTTTCCTCCTCGTATCTCTGGGAGGCGTAATTGCCGATTCAGGAAAAGTTTCGCGGCCGCATCCGTGGCAAGAGGGCGCCATACTCGAAGTCCGTAATCCTCATACACTTTTTCTTCTTATGCGATTTTTCAATGCCTACCGCCTACTCTGTTTTGGCTATTCTCATTCTGAGCAGCAGAACTAAAAGTTTTTCCCATCCGTTGAATGGCATAATAGTTCTTTACTGACGTTGGTCGTGTTCCATCGGTCTCCTTGACCTCCATCTATGGCGGCACTTTCTTTGAATAATAGAAACTTCATTATTCACCAATTTATTATTGTCAATTTCGCATCGTTGATTTTCAATCGTTGACTTTCGATCGACACCTTTCGATCGTCGACTTTCGATCATCGATTTTCGATCGTCAATTTCCGATCGTCAATTTTCGATCATCGATTTTCGAGTGTCAATTTTCGATCGTCGATTTTCAATCGTCAATTTTCGATCGTCGATTTTCGATCGTCGATTTTCGATCGTCGATTTTCGATTATCGAGGGTTCCTAAACCTAAAGAGGGCGCTATACTCCGAACCTGTAATCCTGCTGCATTTTTACTATTTTCCTTTGCGATTTTTTCAACTCTACTGTCCACTCTATTTTTCTCGTTCTCATTCTCAGCAGACGAACTAAAACAACTAAAATAGAACTCATACTAACGTGAGTTAGGTACACAATCGATATTTGTCTTCCATCTTCACGATCCTCTTCCAACCCTTTGGCGAAGTTTAAAAAATTAACGTGGTAACTGCTTATTGTAGGAGTTACAATAAGTTGTAATATCTAATATTGTGTTGAAAGTCCTTATTGTAGTTTACTGCTTTAAAGCTTTATCGATTACATTATTTTCTATCATATCTTGTTTTCAATGTATAAAATCCGATGAGAGCGAAGCACAGACAGGTCAGCTTCAAGAAGTAGTTGTCCTCGCAGCCACGAGCCCTGATAACTCGAAACTCCAGGAACTGAGGACTTTCTCTCTATAGAATCCAACTCTAAGCTGGATGAAGCAGAGATATAGACCGCTATGAACAACTTTTCATCTAAAAGGAGGAGCAAATCCCTCTCAATTTACACTCGGTCCACTGAACACATAACCGACATGTTTACTCGTCGTTCTCGTTCTTCTCCTGAGCCCCGTATCGACTTGCTTGATTGCCGCTTCAGAAAAGTTTTCTATAACACTTGGGCCTTCCAAGTATATCCAAGAAGAGCTACAGTGTACATCAGATATGTGTGCAATCGCTCGTCTAGCACATAACACGGATATCGGCAAAAACTTCGACTCTTTACTACTTACTTCCCCCATCACTCGGCCCATCATTTGACCTTCTAAACTTCGAGACTGGAATACGAAACCCCGAGAATCGGGCAAGTGATGTATCTGGAATAGAGATCATTAAAGTAGAGCAATAAACACATAGTAACTTGAGCCCCCTCTTTTTATCTTGGGTTTTGGGCTGTCGCATCGACAGGAACTAATCAAACGGATCTTGATCGGGTCGTTTAAACGATAATTAGGGTCAAAGTTAGAGATTTTACTATCGGCGTTATGGCAACAGTTGAAATCGTCAATAAACCGTACTTGCATATAACAATTTTCATTTCCATGGGTAAAAAAGTAATATACGATTTAAGAGGCAATCGTGTAACTGATAGCATACAGAAAATCGAAAGTTGGTTTGTAGATTCCACACAAAAAAGTATATCCAAAAATATATGGAATATTTGATAACACATTGTTTGAAGAAAAAAAGAGGTATCCAACACTATTTTCCCTGTCAAATTATAAATATTTTAACGATAAATTTCATTGTCATTTTTCTGCACGAAGATATCTCATGTAAATAGTATAGAAAAATTCTGAAATAGCAGTAAAGTTTACCTGATTGAGATCAATATCCTTGATATTCATAAAAAACGTGGTTGAACTGACATCTTGTCTCATTCAGAAAAAGGGCTGAATTCCTAAGCAGAAGAAACTGCGACAATAAGCTCCCCAAGGAACTGGGGCTAAATGGTCGATTATAGACCGTAAATCTTCACTGACAGTGCCAAGTATAATACTATATTGACGATAAATTCAGGAAGTAGACGACCATAACCACGTAGTGATATCACAGCCAGGAATTTCGGTATATAGACTATAAGATATTGGGAATTCCGGCGAACAAACGCTATAACTCTAACCACTATGAGGGTAGACTTGAACGTGGAAAACGCAGCGGCCAACGTGGATTTACATTTATGTTTTGGGCGGGATACAGAACAATACATAGCGAATTTTTTCGCTATGGTACAATACGTACCATTTTTTCTTTGTCGAAATTTCAGCCAAATATCCGCATTTTTACTAAAAAGAGTATAACTTTGAAAAAATATAAACTTGATATTCGGGCTTATGGAATTTTATTAGAGCATGATTAATCCAAGATGGTATTAGACTAAGCTTTAAAACGCCACATTGCGTATTATGGTTCGTGGAGTTATCAATATTTAACGGATTTTTCACGTTAGAACATCTAAAATTCTGAGAAAAGTTTTTGGTGAGATTTTGAAGCGTTTCTGGGGGCTTGCAACATGATATCCCTATTGCAGTGATATTGGTTGTACGTGTTTCGTTTCGGCGAGTTTTTTTTTCATCAAAAAAATCCAATCGTCCAGTCGTCGAGCGGCCAACTGAAAGAGGGATACCAGAATGGGAGAAAAAAATTTCCGGAAGAACCGGAAAAAGAATCCGGAATGAGAAAAACTCGGTTTTACATTTATATTTTAGCTGGAATGAAGAATAATACATAGCGGATGTAGCGGTTTCTCCGTGTTGAAATTTCAGTATAAATGCAGTCTTACTAAAATGATTTCAAGTTTAAAAAAAGATGTAATAGCGATTGCGGCTTATGCTATATTTTGAAGTATGTTTCATTAATGCTAGCAATGAATAAATCTTTCGAACGCTAAATTGCGCATTAGGTTTCGTGGAGTTTTTGATTATTGACAGATTTTTCAACTTGAAAGATCGAAATTTGAAACAAAAATTTCCGAAATTCGTCCAGTTCATCTCTCCATCAATTGTTAACGCGTTCTCAGAGGCTTGATATATGATTTATCTATTGCAGTTACATCCGTGATATGTGCCTCGCTTCGTCTCGTCTTTTTTTTTTTTTTTTCAAGAAAAAGGAAATAGAAACTCGTTTGACTGGTAAACCCGGAAAATAAAACCGGAATGAGTGAATCGCAGCGTTCGACGCGGATTTACATTTATATTTCAGCCGGGATGAAGAATAATACGTCACGGGTGCAGTAGATTGGGGTGCTTGGTGGTCGGTCCGATTTTACGAATGGCTGAGCGTCCAGCTGCAAGATTTTCCTCCAGAAGTTCGCTCTGCTAGGAATGCGCCCAGCCGCAGGCGCAGCAGCAACGTTTGCGCCAAGAGATTCGCGGCAACGGAGATAATAATATATATGGAAATGTTCCTGCGGTTTCATATAACCACGTGTCTATATGTAGGTTAAATGGAATACCGCACAATGCACGCATCCACATACCACAGGTACATAACTCGTGATATTCATGGTTGTTATACCTGTGGATATTTGAGTTTCCGGGTCAAATCTGCGTGTAGTCCAGGGCGAAAATTATATATTACATAACCGAATGCATCAAGTCTGCACGAATAGTAATAACACCGTCTATCTGCAAACACAGCAAAGGAAGTAGCTCTGGTTGATGATTGCGCGAATGCAAGTAGAAAGTATTTAAAAAATTAGATCGCATTTTAACTGCCACCTTTACCTACTATGGCATTTACTCAGCAAATCATGTTTCACTCGAGTTTCTTTTTCAATGGAATAAATTTAATTGAATATAGTTTTCGTGGGCTTGGGAAATTCGCAAAGTGGCGGTTTATAGCCTCTCGCGTAAGGCACTGAGGCATGAAATAAACGTAATATCCACTGAGGTACAATAAAATGTAAACTTGACTCCGCTACTCACTCAGAGAGTGTAAGAATGTACCTTCACCATATTGTGTACCCTTACCCTCGATATCTCTCTCCGAAATTTGCAACTGCACCCACCACTCGACCACTAGGTGGCCAAAACCGTAAAAAGTTTCTTCCAAGGGAAATGAACACTTCTAAGTGTGTATATGAGTTAGCCCGATTGCTGTAATGAATCAGCCTATCTCCACATTGAGCGTTTCATCTGATAACGGCACAGCTCTTTTTTTTACGAAGTTAATTATCTCTTCCTTTGGTATGGCTGAAAGTTAGGCTTGTACTTTCGACTTGACCTGCATCCCAAGTTAATTCGTTTTTCCTTGGTATGTAATTTCTTACTTCATCAGACTGGACAGGCTGGGCAGCGCCATCGTCGTCTTTGAACTTCTCCGAACCTTCTGACTAATTCAAACGTGTATATTTTTTCTCCTTCAAACTTGTTTGAAGAAGTTAAAAGGTTTAGCATGAAAAACACTATCGAAACCCGAACTGGCCTTTCGATTTCGAAGTTATTTTATTCTCTTGTTTGTTCATTAAATATTATGACGTTGGAACATTGGGAAAAAATGTTAGTTAAAGACCATAAAAGGCCGTTTTTCCAGGACTTCTACGTTTTCTTTTTGCTGTACAATCACGCGAATAAAAAGTAATGAGTGTCACGTCATGACTTTGATTTACTTTATTTTTTTTCTAACTATCAAAATTTATTTGATATTTTTTGACCGATCGTGCAGCCTCGGGCCTGAAGGGTGATTAAATGGTGAACGCCGAACGCACTTTTTCACAATATACAATGAATTTTATTAACAATAGGTTACCGAATCGAAATTCCATGTATTCGCGAATATAGTCCGTTGAATACGGAACTTTAGCGTTATCTATGTACAATTCGTTATTACCTGGATGGCTTATTGCAGATGTATTTATTGATTATAAAAGTTTTTATAAATTATTTATTATAATAGTTCTCTCTTATTACATTATATACTCACTTTCCTAGTGTCCAAAAGCATTGTTCGTCATTGTCCACCGCCTGTTTGCTATTACCCCGATGGTGTGGGTAGGGGACGTGCATCGGCAGAGTTTTCATGTATCCTAAAAACTTAAATTTTTCCTTAATACATCAAACAATGTTGTCACTGTGCCAAAGAGGACATTTCAAGCTGTGATTGAAAGCTTCAAATTTTTCAGTTACCTGTTTTTTTGTAGTAGAGTAAAACATACCACTTTTGGAGGTCTATGCAAGGGTATATAAACCTCATCTCACTCTGTACAACCTAACCGGAGGTCCACGCATAATAATTCCAGTTTACAGGAGTTTTCGCTCATTCCAATTGGCAATTATCTGGCATTTTCGGAGGTTTTGAGGATCGTCAAAGGAATGGAGGAACCTTCTCCATTCTTGTACTCGTACTCGAAAGGAAGATGAATTCTAAGATCTATTAGGGTGTCCTAGCTTCGTTTTTAAACGAGACATTTCAAAAAACAGTTTTTAACCTCAGGGGGTGGTTTTCCCTGAAGGGGTCGTACGATTTGGTCAAGCCTAAATTTTTTCGGGAGTCGATAAATAGCCGATAATTTGGGTATAGTTTTTATCTAAAAAAAATCGCATGTGGATGTCCCAGAGTCTTTGACATCTTCGTGTACCCGGCGTGCCGACTATATTCAGGTTTCGACGAGAGTCTGAATGTTAACTCGGACGTTCTCTTCTAGTAAAATGGGCGTTTGTACCCTTTTATGCATATATCGAAATTCAATTTAAGCGTTGAAATGTACATGCAGTTCGATATCACCTAGACTGTAACTATCGGTTATCCTAAATGATAGTATTACCCGCCCCCGAATATATGACTGGGTATAGAGTGCAGACTGGGCGTGACGTTTATGGATAATACGTGAGAGTCCAGTAGGAAGCTCGGCTTGGCGGATGCGATGGTTTCCTCGCAGAGTTGGGCGAGGTTAGTGCCGTCGACCGGGTGGCAAATGGACCGTGAAGCGTGAGTCCGTAGGGGTAGAAATTGGACGAGGAAGTAACCAGGTTCGCTGGGCTGCTGGTTCTGGCGCTGACAGAAAGCAGCGCCTGTCCGGATAGCCTCGCGACTCAAGCTGGACCAGTTGAGTTATACACGTTGAATGCAAATTGCGCCGTACGTTCTCGTCGACTAGGAGCTATAGGTGATAGACGGCCAGTTAGGTGGCTACGTACTATGCACCGACGCGTCAACGCCCCCGAATATTCATTAGTAGATCCTTTCCCCTTCACCCGCGCGCACTTGGCCCTTCCATTCTCCATTTTCTCACGTTGAAATCCCTCACAACTTCTCCCGTCGGCCAACTTAATGCAATTCTGCTGACCATAAACGACCGGCAATGACTAGCGAACGAAAACCCTGAACCGGGAGAATTTATGACTGAAAACCCCGAAATTGTAATTGCAAATTAATTGTACTTTCAGTTTGAACATTCATACATGCTGACGAAATAAATTTGCTGGTTCCACTGGAGCCGTTAAACATCAACACCATAAAATGGATGCTTACAATTAAAAATGTGGTAGTTTGTGGAAGCAGCTCAGTCTGATTCAGCTGAACGTTTTGTGAACCGTTTGAGCCCGGATTGAGTTGAACCAGCCGATTACTTTTTGATGTGGAAACATCTCTAGAGAGGTACTCAGAAAACTTTGTAATCTCTGGGAAGACATCCAAGACTTTGAATGATGGTGGCCTATAACCTTAGCCCTTAGAGGACTTTGGACAAGGACCCGTTTTGGAGGACCTGGAAATGTGGTTCTTTAGGGTACTAACAAAAATCAGGGCCCGTAAGGAGGCTCACGCTTATTGGGGCCTAAAAGAGTGGTCCCCAAAGAGACTTAAAATAATCAGGCATTGCACGGAAAAAATGATAATTTGGGAGAACTAACGAAAAATGGGTTGCGAGGAGTATTTATTTAGTTGCGACCACCACGTCGTAAAGCCGTATCAACAATTTAATGTGGGTTGGTGAGAAATAGTTGTCACACAGAATCGTGTTAATTGGCGTGACTCACTGACATAAGTTCAACGCTGACAGTTTTGGGGACTTGAATGAATTTCCACAATCAATAATATTAGTTTCCCTCAATCCTACCCGATGAGTTCGGATGAGACGTGTGCAATTGATTGTGAAGACTACTTTTATGATGCACGGTACACTTTAGTTAGGCAGCACACCTAACTTCTATAGTAGTACGCGTGTAGTTCGCCGGTTGGTTGCCTCAACTGACTTGTCAGTCGACGCGACTCATTGGCCGGTTGGCGCTACTTGTTGGTCGGTAACGGCAACCAATTCATTGAGCCTGTACAGCCGCGAGTGTTTCAGAACGAGAGTCGTCGTCCATCGTTTAGTAAAGTTTTTTTTTTATGATTGATGACATTTTGTTAAAATAGAATTCATGGGCGAAGGATTATAATTTTCTTATCGATAGAACATATCGAGATCACCTTAAATCAAGTAGAATCCGAATTTACAGGCTAGGTAGGAAATCTAAAATGCACATAACACTGTAAGAAATACTAACCTACCAAGAGAATTTTTCATTGCAAAGTGTTGACCAGTGAAAATTGTTGTTCATATAATGAATTGTATTGACGAAAACTTTTCTCAAGGAGAAAAAAAAATTATTGATCAAGGTTTTTCTATCGAATGAAAACTTTTCACAACATTAATTTCTTGCAATCATTATCAATAATTTTTTTAAAGCAAATACTTTGATTGTTACCATTGAAAAAATTTCATCAAAAGTATTTTTTCTTGAAAAAAGTTACGACATCATCTTTTTCTGAAAAAGTTTCATCAACATCATATTTTGCTAAAAAAAAGTTCTATTGACAGTATTTCTCGTTGGAATATTTCCTTCGACAGTATTTCTTGTTTAAATAGTTCCATCGACAGTATTTCTTGTTCAAATAGTTCCATCGACAGTATTTTTTTTGCAAAAGTCCCATTGACGGTATTTTTCTTGAAAAAGTTCCAACGAAAGTGATGAATTGAAGGATTCCATTACATGGTTAATAGCATTCCAAAGTCCACCGGAAAGATTACAATTTCATTTCAGAGTTGGCTTACGGCAAGCATTATATTGATGAAGCATCGTTATAATTGCCTCATGTGATCTGGCGCAAATTGATTCGGGGAAGAGAGTCCCTGCAACTAACTTTTGGTCTGTTCCAACCCATTTTTTTTCGTATAGAAGTCAATCTTCAAGAAAGATGTTGAGCATAGTATAAATAAATAAATTATAAATAAATTAAAACAAAAACGTGAATGTTGATTTTCAACAGATAAGTAACAATACAAATGCCATTTCGATCAAATACCGAATTCGCAAATAAATGAACCAATCTGATTATGATCATTTAAAAAAAAATGAATCAACCAAAAACACAGCTATTTGCAGTCGTTTATTCATACTAATAAGCGGCCGTTTATGAATTAATATCCCCTAACCGAAATAGCGCATAAAATGCTTTTGGTGTTCCTGATCAATCCCTAGCGTTAAAGCGAAGCCAGAACCATAATATACATTTTCTGCAACGTTCACCTCTAAGCTTCTGACTATAAACACATTTTCTAGTGATGTTTGACGACATACAATAGCGCCAATACGCTCACGTTCCGCCTAGTTCACGTTGACCAATTGACCGCATTGAATTGTTTTTCGATCTATATCCAACCGCTCTCCCTTTTATTTCACTTTATCTATATACCACGCGGAAGCGATTCATTCAAGTTTATCGTTTGCTCGTAAAACTCGCATGTGCAGGATTTCGACGCCCTCCAGTTACCGTTGCGGTTTTCATGCCGCAGTTTCGGCCCATGATCTGCGAACGAACCTCGTGCACCATCAATGCGGTAGTACCCATTTTCCAACGCCCGATTTTCGCATCAACCGATCCCATGGCATTCAATTGGTGGAATGGAGAAGCTTACGCCAATACATTAGTGCCAAACCTCCAGCGGCTCTGTCTGTTCTGATTTCTGTCCTACGGGTAAAGCTTGTAAGTTGAGGCCGTCGCAGCAGAGCCTCCTGTCATGTTTACGAGGTTGACCTGCAACCCCAGGCTCCAAAATCTCAAATGCAAATCGCGATAAATTTTTCGTTTTGTTTGTTTGTTTGTTTGTTTGTTTGTTTTTTTGTCGTCCAATCCCGGATCAAGCAATGGCCTTCTGGCGTTTGTCGTGCTCTTCGATACCCTCGTCGATAGTACCTCGGGGACGAAGCGCGTTTATCGACATCCCCTGGCACTCACTCTCGACGTCCTCGTACGAACCTCATGTGCCGGGACTTCCCTATCGCCATTGTCCATCGCATTTTCTCTTCGTATCCAGCATGGCCTCCACATCGTCCGAGTTATCGCTTCCGATAGCCATGCCAGCTACTGTACACACTGATATACATGGTTAATATTTTTGTTAGATGGCTTGCAGGAAATGTCTGTCCACAAACGGCCGCTAGTCCAGTTCCTGAATATGTTACGAACGAGTTCGCTATTGTTGTTGATGGAGAAAGAGGGTGAAGAGAATTAGGAATAGGAAATACCAGCTATGGAATCGCGTATCATTTTTTTTTTTTTCATTAATAATAAAGATAATTCTTTGACAAAATTACCAATGATTCTATAGCAACTGATATTTGCTGGATTCACTTGATATCTGAGGCATATGTTCAGGACAATAGAGTCGTTGGTGTGATCGACAATTTCGTCGATAACTTTTTTCGTTTCGATATTATAAATCATACAGAAGAAAACAAAATCAATTTTATTCGTTAATTTAGAAGAGTAAAATGGATTAGATTACAGCTAATGCTATATAGTTAAAGCATAGATATCCTTTTTCTCTATCTGAACAGCGAAATCGTCTAAATTATCAACAAAATCCGCTCATGCACAAAGATAGCTCCAACATTGAATATGAAGTTGCAAAAACTGTTCAAATATCGGTAATTGTAAATGAAAATTCATATGCATACGGTTAAAGGGTCACCCAACTACATATCGAAAAATCATTAATGTCGCACTTATAGTTTTTCAGAAAGTAATTGCCGGAACTAATTCCATTTTCAGATTGTTTGGCATAATCCCTTAACCCAATCCGAAGCCTAAGCCATCATAAGGCATCTGATCCCGTCGCTCCGGTATACGAACCTAATGCGTTTCGTGCCTTCAGGCAGTGTCTATGAAATGGTACACGTTCGTCTTTATGAACCCGAGTAGATCTTATTCACGATAATATTATTCAACAATTTCGCATAATACTAATAGCGAATGTACTGTCGTAGTTTCGCCCTTGCTATTTCCTGAGAATCCGATAACTAGTTACGAACGTAGGAAGCATAAGCTTACTGATGAGGGTAACCTTAGCCAGTAACGTTGGTAATCCGCTTGCGAATCTCGAAGTCGTATGGAAAACAGAATTTGCGTATGGGCGTACGTGCAAAATGTTAGAATGGTGGTCGAACAGTTCGTTCCCTAGTTTTACGTTCAATAGAAACGAGGAAAGGTCTTACGGTAGTGGTTAGTACAGTCACGTCAATGGTATGCTAACATCTGGAAAACGTTGTCAATCATTTTAATAAAGTAAATTTGTAGGTTTTTTCTTCTTCTATTTGCAAAAATAATGGCTCATGTTTTTTCAAAACTTCCCAAGTTCACAAAGTAATTTTTTATTTATTTTACTTCTGAACTACACGAAAAGTCTTGTTAACGTCGTAGCTTCGTTATTTTTTTTCTGTTTGTTACGTCTCGACTAAACGGCACATATAAATATCATCGATTACTTATGTTAGTCGAGGTTCGTTGTTCTATAAATCATTAAAATTAAGATCTCGGTATTTGTAAGTAAAATGTATTTATCAAAAATATGAAACCCAAAAATATCAGCAATTAACAATTAAAAGAAAACCGAAGGATAATTAAATACAATAGAAGATAAACTAGCGTATAGTTAAAATTACCGCGGTTAAAGTAAAGGTTTAAGTAAAAGTCGAAGTGAACTCGTTGGAGATTTGAATAGAACTGAACGTCTGAAAATAGAAAATGACGAGGAAGAACATGATTTGAAAATATAGTGGCGGTATTGCGATGCTCGTGAGGCCGTCAGTGGGCCCCAGGCTGCTGACGTGCATCTTGGGCGCAGTCAGCGGAATAGTTGTAATACGGGGAATCGGGATATAGCGGGCGGATATGCGTTGACGAAACGCGAGATCTTGAGAGGTAAGCGTCTGAAGTGCTTCCGTTATAATTGCGCAGCAATTATGAGGAGGAAGAGAAAAATTTTAGAAAGAAAGAAATTATTCGAAATGTGAGGAATTAGAAGACAATTCGATTCTTATAAGAGTAAGATATTAAAAAATTGCCAGGACGTCACACTGTTAGGAAACAATGAATATCATCATTCATATTTCACGGTGTATGCTTAGAATATATATCGGGGAAGAAAATAAACTGTCACTCGACAAGATCAAAATTCTTTTACACTAAGTAACATTCATGCTGATTGTTGCTTTAAAATCGTTTAAACAATTTTTAAAAATGTAGCACTCGCTTTTATTCATTGGATCGACTGTATTACCTTAAGGGGACTAAATCACCTAAAAAATAAAATAAAAATTATTTTTTATTTGGATTCTATATTATGTGGACTACATACCCACCAAACTTTAGACCGATATTTCAAAAAAATACAAAAATTACAGACATAGCAACCCCCCAAAAAACCCAATGGGTAAAAAAATGACACAAGTACATCCACATAAGTAGCAATATGTCTCAAAATTCACAGTGAATAATTTAAAAAACCTTAGTGCTGTACTGTCTATATGTGCAAAAAGTTATGAAATGAACTGAAATTATACGCTAAATGTCATGTCAGGAACATGTATGTAACGTCACAAATTTTGATCACCAGAACCAGCACTTGGATGGTTGACTACCTTCGGATTTGGGAATATTATTGCAACTAACGGTAGAAATTAAGCAAATAAATCGCTTCTATGCTTCTATTCAAACGTCCCAAAAGATTTTTCATAAAAAGGATGCATATCGTTTAGAGGAATTGATAAGAATAATGAAGAAATTTTAATACAATAACAATTATAAAGAAGATCCTGCATTTAAGGAAAAAACATTATTGAAAAATAGGAATAAATATTAAAAAAAAAAAAAAATTCAGGAATTTTATTGCAAAAAAAATCGACCATAGTACTTGGCGAGTTTGTAAAATGTCAATTAGTTAATGTTTATGGGATCATATCAACTCGCCAATTACAATGGTCGAGGGCATTTTGAATTGAATATAGGATTTTGGGCTGTAGTGAAGATTGAATTAATCACAGATCAATACCTATGTGGTAAGTTTTTGAAAAAAGGAAATTTCAAATCATCAGGAAAAAAATCCTGTATTCAAAGCGAAATGCCTTTTCTTGTAAAAAAAAAAAAAAATGATCCATCAAAACCCATTTACTGCCATTTGGTTCGGTCTGAAGTTTACGACAAATGAAAAAAGTTACACTTTTTCCCATGATCTCATCATATTGCTGCACAAAATTGCACAATTACAGTAATTAATGTAAACTGCAAGTGGTTACAATTAATTTTGCTTGTGAACAGAATGGGTATTTTTAAATTAATGTTTTATATTAACATTTTTTAGCTGAGTTTGTCCCCTTAAGGGGAGAACCGCTAGGAACCTGACTTTAAAAGGTGTAAGTGGACACGACAACAATTCTTGTGAATTGCTAACCTAGACTCCGGATAAAATCCAATGCAGAGCTCTGCTTTGATATCGATCGGGTTTCCATCCCTCCCGACCTCGCGGCGCCTTTGCTCGCTCCTCTTGCTGGTTCTGCGCTCTCCTGTCTTCTGCCACTCCCTTGTGTTTTAGCCTTAGGAAGGGGCGCGCGCTTTCCCGTCTATCCGGTACATGGACAGTCACTCGCCGCTCCTTTCTCTTCTTCTCCATTATCTTTATGTCCTCCATTCACTCTCTTTTCACGTTTCTGTGTCTCCCGATCCTTAGCTCTCGTACCCTCGATTTCCCATTCAAACCGCCTTTTTCTGCGCCATTGCCAAGAGTGAAACAAATTGGCGCTGCCTTTACCAGCAATTCCCATAGTGTGCCGCTTTCTTGCATATGGGGCAATCCATTCCGATTTGACCTGGGTCTGGGCAAGATTTTTTTTATAGTTTTTAATCGAAAAAATATTTTATCAAAATTTATCTGCTGTAGGTCACTGGTCGGATGTTTAGTTAGGTAATGTCGGATTTTTTAAAAAATTTTATCAAGTCCTGAAGTATTTTTTCCAGCACTGTACAAGACACATTCTCGCACCAGCATTCTATAATTTGAAAATCTGAAAAATACTATGTTGAATATCAAAATAAGCCTAGCCTTTTTTTACTTAAAAAATTATTGAAAAACAGAAATAAAATATGAATCTACTATGGATGATTCTCGAAACAGGTGGTGCCAGAATGTGACTTGTATGGTGCTGAAATTAATAATATGGTGCTGGAACTAATAATAGTCTTGGTCGGACATATCCGAAAAGATCCTAGCAATCTGAGACAATTCTAAAAAATCAAGTTTTATATAGATAAACGTTTGACCAATTGCCTTAATCAATAATAATTAATAATTAATAAAGATTAATTTTTCTTTCTATTTAAAAAAATGTTTATTCACCACAAAAGCTTACAAACTATAAAAAGAAAAATGGGAGCCTAATCGAGAAGGGCGAGGATCAGATCCACGTCGAATTGGGATGGAATGCCCCATATATATCCACTTGCAATTATCGCACGGTTGAGAACTGCAGTCTTAAGTTTTATTGCAGCTCGGCCAACTTGTCCCCCTTAACCCTTTATGTTATGGGGAACTTTTTGACGGCAGGGTGTAAAGTGGACTGATTTTTTTTTTCTGTTAGAAGGTTAGAAGTTTTCTGATAGAAAGAAACGACAAAAGAGTGGTTGCCATAACTACTCGCATAGCTAAATATGCTTCGAGCGGCGTAGTTGCGGAGGTTAACCAATTTTGTGATGAGGCCGTGAAACTAGTCGAGATTTGGGACTCAATTCTTTGGTTGCAAATCAATTAATTTGTTAGCATAATTAACAGTTTCGTCGGTCGAAACCGACAAATTATTTATTGAGAATTGTAACCAACTAGCTTATTGGTCCAACCAACTTAACTGCTCAGAGCTTATTCAACTAACCATTAATGTAGGTGTAATGGGCTTTGAATTAAGGAATCTTTTAGGAGAACGGGTTAACAGAGAATTTAAGGAGAACGGGTTAATGGAGTTAAACTGGATCCGGTAATGAAAAATTTTGTCATTCTCCTATCAGTGTGAGTTTAATGAAATTCGTCGTGACATGACACTTTATCAATTCAATTTCTTAAAATGAATGACGCACTTAGTTTTAATCTCCTGTACATAAAAGAGAAGAATGAGCTAACGCACCGCAAGAATAAACTGGGACAATTAATCCATTATGCTAATTCACTTACAGCATTTTCCAGTTATGATGGATATGAATTATTCGCGGAAACCGGAGTTTCGTTGGTACAATTAAGCTGAAATGTTTCACTAGAATATTTCTTACATTTGGTCTTGAAAATAAATTTAAAAATCATAAAAAAAGTTCAGTATTATATTCCAACTTTTCCTCATAATTTACCGTGAAACCTTATACTACTTTTATTCTGTTGATGGTATTAAGAAGCGTTTTATTGCTGCAAATTTTCATAACCAAAATAGTTTCAACATAAATTTTTGTCACAAAATTAGATGGTATCTTCAAACACTGATTCAAATGTTACCATAAAAAATGTTGACCATCCCCCATTTCTAATCATCAATAATCGAGTCATTCTGCAATGCTTCTTAGCAATAATTCTCCAAGTTCCTTACAAACTTACACTATCTCAAGTTAAAACCATAAAAGTATTCACCACAGCCACTTTTTCCCTTTTACATCCGTGTAACGAATTAATATTTACGATACGCGAGACTTTTCGATATAGTTGCAATCTACAGCACGACGAATACATTAAGAGGTCATATTTGATATTCATTATGTAACGCTTGGGCATAATCAACTACCCCTCGTTCACCGCGTCTAAAAAGTTTCCTGTGGCAGCTCGTAGTATATTCAAACATTCTCGGTGTATTATCATATTTTATTCGAGCCCCTGCTCCCTGCCCGCTGCCCGCAACCCTAGCCTCTTCCTCCTCCTCCACCTTCGTCCCAGTTCATTCTTCTTCCCATGCGCTGGAAGCTCGCAAACGACTCCGTTGAGTTATGAGACTCCGTCGCGCCCTCTCTCGCTCACTAGCGCCAACTCTGGCTTACCAGAGTGATGAAAAACATTTTCCCGCTGTGTAAGATAGAGAGTGAGAGAGAGAGAGAGACAGGGAAGATGGCTCACCGTTTTTGTAGGTGGACAGCCACTCCTCCTCTTTTTCTTCTGTACCAAGTCTCTTCTCGCACTGTTCCCACTAACCCCTAACCTAGTGTCTTATGCATGCGCGTTACACGTTTCTCAATGCATCACGGGATCACTATAATTCCCCAGTGCCACAGTAACTCGAACTTTCTCTCTCTCTCTCTCTCTCTTACACACTTTTTGGTGGAGCTGCCACCTGGTGATGCACGGCTAAAGTTCACTTTCTTCGTTCGATCGAGTGGCGCCCTCTCTGGAAGTATAACTGTACATGTATATAGAGTATAGTAATACAGTATAAGACACATACGAGAGACATTGTCACAGCGTAACTGAGCACAAGAGGCGCTGAAATCCACTCACGGATTCCTCGCCTGCTTCGCTCATGGGGGAGGGGGGGGGGGGGGGGGGGGGGAGCTTCTACTTCCCTGGATGGCCGCTTTTGCTAATACACCCAACGTCGTGACAAGCGGTTCTTCGGGCTCGCTGCGATTTATCACAATTTCATAGTTACCATAGCTATAGTATATCTACCATCACCGGCGAACCTCATTCTACTCGAAGGAGATTTTGTAGGCTGCAGCGCCATCTAGGCTGTTTGTGTGTGTGCGTTACCAACCTTCCACGTTGGTTTTCTCCTGCTACCTTTCATCGTCTGTCCCTAATGGGCGAATCTATAATACAAAAGAGTGAGCTCGTCTTTTTCAGGGACCGCAAAAGCCATTCCGAAAACTTGAGCATGTAACATTTTTTTTAACCCCTTAAATTTTCATCGCCGCACGGAAATAATGTTTCGAAGGCATGATTTTTGCGAAAAAGGATCAATATCTCGAGACAATGGTGTTGAGGGATTTTTAGATTGTTTTTTTCAATGACGTTAAGGGAAAATGAAAATATTTTTCCGGCTTACAGGTGCAATTCGAAGTCACAATTAATATTCCATATTTTATCTATTAGGTCCGAGAAATAATAATCTAGGTCTGCGAGAAATGTTTTTCATGTATTTTTTATTTAAGTTTTTCTTTTAATTGTTCTCTTTTCATGATAATGAAGCTATATGTAAGTGAAACTGCCAACCAGTTATCGATATAAATATTAATAGAAAATAAATATAAATTGTCGATAAAAAACATTTTCCTACGTATTGGATATTTCGACTTTCTTGGTTTATTTTTTCCAAAACTGATAAACGGTTAACGAACAAAATAGTTGTAATAGTTTTTCGATACGGTAATTCCGTGTCCATAGAAAAATGTATTAAGCTTCGTGAATTCATAAATCACATAATCTCTTTGTACAAGAGAATGTATTTTTCTGAATTTTTTTCATCTCCGACTATTTCTTTATGGGTAATGGAAAAAGAGATAAATTATTGTTCGCTCAGGAAGACAACAATGTGCACATCGTGCACGACGAGTATTTTCCTTGTTCCCTTTGCAGACACGAAAACTACGTGAAATTTGCTTTGCAGTTCGCTCGCAACTGTTTGCACGGCTAGTAGGTGCAAGGTGCAAGCCTCGTTCACGATCTGCTGCATTTTTTCGACATTCCCATTCGTACAAACTTCTCGGTCAAACTGACAAAGCGGAAGTTGAGAAATTAACGTAGCGACTTAGAAATAGCCTTTTTCTCATCTCCCTTCTTTGTTCAACAACGTTGTTTGAGTGCATCCGGCAAAAGTCTACGGTCGGAATAAAGGAGAAACAATTTGAAGTCCTGCCGGTGATTATCATCTCGTCTCTACCTCCATTATCTTTTTCCCTAAGCTCCAACTGTAATTGAAAAAATCGCGTGGAACCGAGTGCGATGCTTTGCAAAGTGGAAGATGAAGCAATCTCTGTTAGTAAATCTCTTAGTAAATTAATAATGCCGAAAAGCGGAGCATTTACCTCCTGAAATGCTGGTGATGGTTTTAATTTCCGTTTTTTAAAAGCGAATCTCTCGACTCGGTTTAACAGTTTTGCCTGACCATCTTTTTTTAATTTGTAGCAGAAAATCCCCACTTGTATTTTCGTTGTGGAAGAGAATAAATGCACATTTAACGTGGAACCAACACATTTGTCCTCCGTAATTTCCGTGGTGACGGGAAATATTTTCACGCGGTTAAAATACACATCCGGCGACGAGGAGCGAATATGTTTCTTTTACCTGCGTGGAAAATATTCTACACATTGAACAAAACAGGGAATGCTGCAGGCTGCCTCTCGAGCTATCACAATATTTTTCTGCCTCCTCTCTCCTCATTTTATTCTGCACAATGGCAAGCGCACATTTAACCGTCAAGTCACAAAAACCTTTGAAACGTGAATGTATGAAACAAGAATGTTTTTGCTGATCCAGCAAAGGGGAAGAGAATAGAAGAAGCTGACGACATAAGAAAAACGTAGAATGATAAACTCATGAGAATGATGTGGTTAAGATTGAAACTTTTTCTTTCCACCTCGTCCAAAACCTTCGAGCACAATTTAGTAAAGTCTAGGACCTCTATTTCAGCTCGCAATTTATTTTGAAGAAAGAGCGAACGCTCGAGTGCAGCATTTTTTTCTTCTGAGAGTAAATGAATAACCAAGTCGGGATTTTACACTCAATTGACACAAAGTCTTGTCAAATTAGCGGTTTTCAAAAAATGGACTAATGTCGATAAATAATGGAGTTATTATTATTTGAAAAAAGTGCCGTCGTATTATTATATTATAGGAATTGCTGATAAATTATCTTCGCTCGACTCACTGTAAATTCGGAGACCTCATAGCGTGTAACATTTTTATGACCGGATATCACTTCTTACCAACAGATGAATGAACATATTGAAAAACCATTTGGTCATAAAATAAAGAATGTCATAATTCATACTCTGACCGAATTTGAAGTCAAACGAAAAAAAAGATTACACAGTACCTTATTCAATAATAATATCATCATTGTTCATCAATACTTTTTACTAATAAACACGCAAAAATAGCCAGACTGTGTATCAATTGTGTGTAAAACATTGACCTTATTATCGCAATTCTCTTATCAGAAAAAAAATATTTAAAATCAACCTGTTTTCCGGTTCACGTTCTCATCTAATTCTTATATCTTTCTGTGTGAAATTTTTTCAGCATAATTCAAGAAGTGCTCGTCGGGAATGAAATAGTCATTAAAAATTCCAAGCTCTTATTTTGCTTCAGAGAGAAAAATTAATTTCTTTTATGCAATGTCAAGTTTTGCACATTGTTAGTAACACTTCAAAGTTGACGATAACTAGGTTTCAATCCTCAAATCACTGAAATCTTCAAAACCTCCATAATTATGTGTAATAAGAATGTTTTTGTTCGTCCAGCAATAAAACAAAACAAGAGTAAGCTCAATGCTTCTATTTGTCTTCATCCCGTATATAGCCTTTCCCATGGCCGAATATATGAAATCTTTCCCTGCTATATCAGCGTGCATTCCGTTGATAACGAGGAGCGAATGCTAAAAAAAGGGAGAAGAATTGCTCGACAGATTCAATAGTAAAAAAAAAAAAATATGGGCACTGAAAAATAGGAACTATTTTTAAAGTTTGCGCCTAACAGTGCAGTTCCACTTTGGTCTTTTCGGAAGAAAGTCCATCGTCGCCTTCTCTCATCAGACGTTTGCACTATTTTTTTTTTTGGTTTATTCTCATTTTTGTCGTCTCAGCTTCCACCTCTTCTGGCCCTTCTCGTCTGGGGGAAAAACTGGACCAACCTCCATAGACGACTAAACGCTCGGCCCGGTAATTACCAGCCGTAATTTACCGGGAGTTTTCGTTTAATTACCGGGAGTAACCAGTTCGCATCGTCGAGTCTCTTCCGAGGCCAGAAAAGCCCGAGGGAAGACAACGACTGCTACGACGACGAGGACGAGAGGCTCGAGGAAGTCTCGAGGAGCAGAGAAGAAGCGTCTGAACTCCAGCGATCCAGAGAAAGTAGGGAAAAGCGGCAAATAGGAGAAAACAAAATGAAGTGGAGGGTGAAAGCCAGGGGTTGGCTTTAGTTTGCGGGACCGTACAAAAGCCTACACCTTCGTGGCCCTTCTTCATTCTCCAAACCGTTCCCTCTCTTTTCATTTGTTCTCAGTCGGCGGCAGCGATGGGACAGAATAAAAATTGTTTTCCTCCTCATTGCACGTCACTCATGTTTCGTTGCTTCTCGTAGCATTAACTGGAATTATTAAATGAAGAATAGGGTTCGTGACGCGCTGTCCGGAAGAGCGACAACTTCCTTCCCCGGACGGAAATTTATATATCGAAAATATATCTACTAAATATATTTCATATATAAAATGTGACGCATAAAATATCTATTTTACATATATGTGCCCATATACCATTATTGCCGCTTTTTGTATATAAAAAATATATATGTTTCATATTTTTTATATATCAAAAATATATCTATTAAATACATTTCATATATAAAAGGTGACGCATAAAATATCTATTTTAGATATATGTGCCGATATATCATTATTGTCGCTTTTTCTATATAAGAAATATATATATTCCATATTGTTTATATATATATTTACTGCATCTGAAGTATATACTTAATATGCAGTCACATATAAATAATATATATGTTCCATATATTCTATGTATATAGCATATGTACTTTTTTATGCAGCGTGCATATATATATATATATATATATATATATATTTCCTAATGTAGTTTATTCACATTTTATCCATTTCGTTTCATATTCATATGAAATGCAATAAAATAGAATTAGAATTAGAGAAATAGAATTTCATATAAATATGAAATTAGATGCACCATTTAATGTACTGAAACGGATGTGAAACCCGCCAGCAAAAAAAAAAAAATTTGATACACATAAATTCGTTACATATCCGACATAACGATTGCCTGGGCGCATCCCAACCATGTCGAACTACTAACAGAATAATTATAACCATATTAACCCATATCGGTTTATTACTGTAAATTTATTAAATAAGTTTAGTAGGAAATAAATTCTTTTATAAAACAGTTGAAAATTTATGATTGTGAACACAAAACAAGCACCTGGATCCTTCATGTATAATCTTCCATTCTGCTTATACTGCCACTTTTACACAATGTTGCAGATTTTGTATCAGTTAGACGTGAAACACTGAAATTTGCTGATATAATGTTGAAATTATAAATAAAAGTGTCGAGTCTATATATAAAACATGGATTGAATTTGTATACGCGGGTCTATACATGACAAGTATATTTACTATTTGCCCATTTAGTGGGATCATCTTTTATATTTATATTTATACGTATATATATTGGTAAATATAAAAAAATGTATAATAAATATATCCGTGTATATTGTATGTTCATAGAAACGTTTATATTTTGAATATATAAGATATATATTCAAGATTATATTTTTAATATTTTGTATATATTCAAAATTATATTTTTAATATTTTGTATATATTCAAAATTATTTTTTTAATATTTTGTATATATTAAAAATTACATTATGTATACATAAAGTATACATAATGTATACATTCTATCACGATATATATATTCGGATGCTTAAATCGATATATATTTTTCCATGCGGGTCGCCTCAGCAGGAACTAATGAAAACTCAATGATTGTCCTGCGTTCTTTTTCATCTGTTCAATTTATTTGTGCAAATTTATAGGAACGAATTCCTTTCCCTTCAAGGAATTAAATAGAAACTTAGACGGGAGATTTAGTGATAATTAAGGACTTTGAGGAGTTGTGGCATTGAAAAAAAAATCGTTTTTTAATATTATTTTCTGACATGCGGAAAAGTCACTAGGGCGGAATTCCGCACACAATTGATAAATAGACTTCCTGAGTGTGAGGATTTTTCAAATTGGAAAAAATTGGTTTACAATGAAGTTCTTATTTTCCAATTAAAGTGAAGCGGGATAATCAATTCGCTCGATTCAATTTAAACACCATTTTCAATTGTATGAATTAAAATGACGCAAAAGCGACAACGTCCTTCACGTGGACAAGAATTAATTACCTTCTGATTGTCCCTGTGCCTTTTTGTATTTTTTCAATGTTGTCTGATTGTGCAAATTGTCGTGGAATTTTTTTTTACTCGACGTAATTGTATAGACAGTTGAAAAGAAGATTTGGGCATAATTAAGTATATTTCTGCGTAATTCTTTTAACGTTTATTAACAAACGTTCGTAGGACATCAAAAGGTGATTTATGATTTTAAGCTCTGATTTTTATGAAATTGATGATGAATGTTCTTTTTTTATTGTTTTCTGATAAACAGAGACGAAAATCAAGGTTCTCACTTCCAAGGATGTGCCGCTGGCAATCGAATGCGAAAACCGCACCTCCAGCAATCAATCTGTCGACTGGCAAAAAGAGGGAGTGACCGTACGCACTGCATTCGAGAAAGAGGATATCGTGAAAGTTCTGGAAAATGGGACTCTTGTGATTCTTCAGGAACACGATTCCGTCTTCGGAAATTACACCTGTAATACCACGTCTTCAGGAAAAGCTTCGGCTTCATACAAGATCGTCCGTAAGTCCTTTTACCATTCGTTATCCTTAAATGGCTCTACGTCCCTTTATCTTCTGACACCTTAAACCGGGTTTCTCGATAAAATTTTACGTTCTATTCTTCCCTTTGCGGGATCATTTTTACAAGGCAATAACGGGCTGCATTTAACATTTCATCACGTTTCCGTATTTTTAACTCGTATTACAGATGATAGCACTGTTCGCGCTCGTTTTACTAACGCTAAGGTTCGAAGGTTTTAAGCCTGATGTAATGAAAAATATTTTAGTGAAAATGATTATGGTTTTATTTATCAACTGATATTATAGTCTATTGAATGTTCGATAATTGCATTTGAAGCAATTATTAATATTGCAGTCATTAGTAGTTAGAATAAATGTTAATAACACAATTGACAACCTATAATTATAGTCTAATAGGGTTATAAAAATATTTATCTTCTTTTGAATAACTGCAGAAAATAAAATATAAACAAGACACTCAATATCACATCAACCTCGAAAAAAAAAGATTTCTTCAAATGATTTCTGAAAATCTTTTATAGGATACTAAATGCATCAAGTATGAAAAACAAAAATGTTTGAACATTTTTAATTCCATGTACCGAGATATAACTATTTGAGTCACAAGTTTGAGAAATATAAAATACTCCTTGAAAAGTTTTTTTAAAGTTCATAATTTTACAAAATAACGGTAATTTTTCAGTAAATTGATGGTTTCGCAGAATTACCGTCATTTTTTCATCCCTACATACGGGGCATTTCATACCAATTCGACCTCTTGGCTTTCATCCCTGATTTTTCATGTTATTGTTCTATTTCTAAACAGCAACCACAATTTTTATGAGATTTTTTTTTAACAATTAATATATTTATAATTATTTATAACGGAAGTACTGAAGGCCACTTTATTTAATCTGACAAAATCTGGGGATCCTGTATCATATGTAGGGATCCTGTGTCAAACTATCGCAGTGTCGCCGATAATATGAAAACCAGATGTGAAAAGAAGGCGCGCGTGAATTCGGAAGAACGAATTGACTTCGAATTTGAAAACGCGATTGTAATAAATTAAAGTGAGCGAGAATTTCGTACATTATTTCCAATCTACGTTAGATTGGAAATAATGTACGAAATTCCTCCAATTTCTATTCGTACATTTCGTCAGTATACTCCAGTAAATTCACGCCACTAATTCTTTTTATAAAATTTTACAAAAAAAGCAATAAAAAAATGAAAGAGTAAGATTCTCTATTTGGTGTTCAATGTATTGAGCATGTCTCTATTTTTTCGTGACATTTTAATTCTATTTGTATTTGGCAATTGAAAGAGAATTATAAGAAAAATCGTTTCGTAAAAATTTCAATAAATGGTTGTAAAATAACATGCTTAATTGCAGATTAGTTTAATATCATTTTCACATGCTAACTTAACAAGCTAACGCCGCAGTACTAACGTCACAACGTTAACGTCACAACACTAACGCGATGCCAGTAACAATCGTAATAAGAAAGTCACGTGTTGCTTCACGCCAATAACAACTGTTTTATTTCAAATGCACGTTTTTGTGAAATCTTTTGGATTATTAAATTACGATCTTCAATATGTTCGTTATAAATAAGCAGATAAATTAAAATCAAAGTTTGAAAAAAAAATTAGTTAAAAAAATCGCTCTGAAAAAATTCGAGGAAATTCTCCGAGACCTGAGGTATATAGAAATGTTAAAGCGATGCCTGCGGTGCAAGGATTCTTACGCAACTGACTTTTTTCAATTTTCGTTTTGAAAAAAATTCGCAAAAAATAGAAGCGAAGTCCAGCCCACTTTGGGCCTAAGCTTACTAATAATATTGATATCTGATTCAGGATTTATGATTATTTCGTCAGATTAAAAAAAAATTGCCTTTAATAGTTGTGTTATAAATAATCATAAATATAAAAATTGTTTTGAACAATCTAAGAAGAATTGCGGTCACTGTTTAGAAGTAGAACAATGACATGAAAAATCGGGGATGAAATTTAAGAGGTCGAGGTTCAGACCAAGATCGAATTGGTACAGAATGTATACATCTTTGTGCCAAGACAGTTATAAATCTGGCTCTTCCTCTTTTATACGGACCCAATAAATCATCATCATTAAAAGAAAAGCAATTTACGACAACGTTTGATAATTGCAGCGAAGCCGACTGCAGTCTTGGTGAAATCCGTGAGCGTCGTTGAGGGCGAGAAGCTCCATTTGATCTGCACTGGCAAGCAAACACCTGGAATAAAGATTAGCTGGACATTCGCTGGCAAAAGTTACAACTCGAGCGAGGGTCGCGTCAGGCTGAGCCGAGATGATGAGAGGGGCATCAATCGTGCGGTACTCAATGTCGACAACATCGAAATGGACGACCGTGGCAACGTGACGTGCCACGTTTCTTACGATTGGGCGGATACTGTCGAAGATCACGGAGACGAGGCAACCTCGACGCTCAGAGTCAAGGATAAGCTCGCTGCACTATGGCCATTCCTCGGAATCTGCGCCGAGGTTCTTGTACTCTGTGCCATTATTCTAATCTACGAGAAGAAACGCAACAAGGCTGAACTCGAAGAGTCCGACACTGACCAAAGCCCCGACACGTGAGTTAACCGAAAATTCACAATTCCTCAGCCTTTTCTCCTGCTCTTCATCAATTTCCTGCTATGCAGCACTCCACCTGATTTCAACTTGAGTCTGACATCTGACCTTCCGATTGGGTCTAGAATTTTTTAAATGATTAAAATAATAACTCTAAAAACCGCTAATATGAATAAACAATTTTTTATATATATTGTTAATTACATAAAATTTGTTCAAACAAACTATCAAACGACATATTTAGAAAATCAGGAAACGTCTTTTTTCGAAAACAATAATAATTTAGTTACCAAACCGAAATAGGTCAACGTTTCCATCGATTTTTTTCTACTTTCAGAAAGAATAAAATAAAATTCATTGAAAAATAAGAACTCCGCGGTGGGCAGCAGCTAAAGAAATTGTGTGCATACAAAATGGATGTATTTACATATTGGCAAAGATGGTAAAAAATTATAAAAATCCTGTGTTGCTCACAAAGTTTTCTAGCTGCTGCTCATCGCGGAGTTATTTTTAATAAGTTTTCTATTTTTTATTTCTCAATTTCGAGGAAAAATCGGTAGAAACGTCGAGCTATTTTGATTTGATAACCAAACATTTTTATCGTCGAAAAAAAAAGATTTGTTTTAAATTCTATTTTTTTAGCATGTTAAAATTTTATAGGACTTGAAAAATGTTTCGTTTAATAATTTTATTAAACAAATCGTTTATAATTTTTTTAAATGAGCGAAATGAAATTTGCTTTTTGGAGTCAATCATATAAAAAATTGCGAACCTAATCGGAAGGGTCAAGGGTTAGACCCCGAAGCGAGGTGGAATGCCTCATATATTTCCGGCTTTTGCTCACGTTCTGAATTAATTTCCTCGCCCAGTTCCGATACGTTTATTCCATGCTTTTTTATAAACTCATTCACCTTTCCATATTTAAAGTGAGAGAATTTGCTTGAAAGGCTCGCGAAATTAATGCTGGAGGGTAAAAGGTCAACGCGAGAAGCTCACGACGGAAATTTTATCCACGCGAATGGTTTCATAAAGTTAAGCCCTCGACTGTGCTATCGGTTAATGAGAGATTAATGAGATTCTACAAGAGTCTTGAGGTGGGAGTTGAGGCCGAGTTTGACACCTAGGGAATTTAAAGCATCGAGACACACGCACTACGATTTGCTCCCGAAAATTAGCGTGACCAGACACTAATAATCTCTCTTACTAATTTCTAGTTTCGGGTAATTTATAGGCACTAGCTGTTCTTTTTCATTCGGAGCATGAAAATTCCATTGCACCGAAATTTACTTTCGATCATTCTAGTTATTATTGACTAAAGATGTTCTTTTTTATTTTTCAAAACTGTTCTTAGGCCGCAATTTTCAAATTCCAATAAAATACAATATCTTGTTCGACATGTAGAAATGAATAAGTTTTTTAATAAAACATCAACAAATCGTGAAAGTGTTATTTGCCTAATAATGTCAATAGCAAAAAAAAATGGAAAATTGAATTCTTCGATATAATATTTTGTACCAAAGTGAGGTGAACATTCGGCACGAAACAAAACGGAATATCCATTCTTCTGATTCCAATAGCGCAAGATCATTAATTCACGCAGTCGAGTCGGGACGTTCGTTGTTAATGCTTTGCGGTTTTGTTTGTATCGAATGCGTTCGATTTTTTCTTTCTATTGAATTCGATAAACCCATTTTTTATACCAATATTTAATAAATTATTATTCTCATTGTTCCTATTACCGCAAATTTGTCACATTCGAATGCAATTATGAGGAACATGTCAAATGAAAATAGTCATACCGAAATTTGTTTTAAAAGTGATACGCGTCTTTAAAAAATTATTATATTTAAACTTTATTAAGTGTATAAGAAGCATTATTGTATAAACGTACAGTGCACCAAAACGGTGTAAGGTGAAAGATAAAATGGTTCACTTGTTGAAATTTTCAGATCGAACCAATGAACCAATTCAAGTGTTAGATATATTATTTCATCTGTCGAAGAGTCTATTCCAGAATAAATATAGCGATTCTGAATGTAGTGAGAATTGAATTCACTGTAACGAATTGCTTAGTGTTTTTTTATAGAAAAATATTGATTTGCGCATTTCAAATCATAGCTTTATCATAACGACGTGAAATGAAAATTCCTACATTCGACATTGAACACTGAAATTTATTCGCCAGTTTAATCTGAAATCTACAACAAGAAAACATTCATACTTTTTACCTTACACGGTTCTGCGTCACTGTATGTGTTTCTAAAATTGCGGAATTATAATGCTTGTTCTGTATTTGACGAGGTTTTGAAGTAAAATTTGTTAAACGAAATGCATCATTCGGAGAATTTCTTTTTTTATAACTTTCTCCAGGTGATTGGGTTCCCTTAAATGTTTACTTACAAAAGAAGCCATCAATTTTAAGAAAAATAAGAATAAACTGTGAAAACATAATCGTCAGAAAAGTACTATGCCGAACGCAAAAAATACGAAATTCGTTTATTTCGCTTAAATATTTGGTACTGAAGTCCCTAACAATATCAACGACCGCTGCTTCACCGTAAAAACTACCCGGTGGCTTCTTGAAAAAAAAAAACGACAACCCAGAAATCGTCTATAACGACTACTAAAAAAATAAACCAAAAAACTCGCTCATTTTTTTGGTAATCGATAAATCTAAACGATTGTGAAAACGACCTTCATGACATTTATATCCGGTCGTTATTCGGTAAACGAGTGTTTGGACAGTCGTTATGAACAGTTTTCTGTTTCGTTTTTGCAAAAAACGACCCGCTGCAGTTTTTATTTTTGCGAAATCAAATAAAATCAGTGAAAAAAAATAACAGCTGTCAAGGTTTCTAGGGGTGCCGTAAACTTTCGATGAAAAATGAAAAAGAATATATATTTCTCTGGTTCGGATGACAGAGATCGTCAATTCACGAAGCAAAACTCGGAATGTTCGATGGTAGCGCTCCGCGGTCCTCTTCCACCCTCAAAGCTTCCAGTCCGTCCGCCTGTGACTCCGCCCCGATCCTCCAGTCCCATTTACAAGACCATGCAATTTCGCTCACCCTCGAGGGAGCCACGACGCAATTCTCCCCTTAGATCGGCGCCACCTTCGTCGTCCAGCAACCAACACGACGAGACATCCCGATAAGATAAGAAGGTCCTATATTCTATACACATCTAGTATTACTGTATACCATTATCGTACAATCGCGATACTGCAGGTCGAGTTGTCCCATCGTGAACCAACAGAAATCCCAGTGCCGCCGATGAACCCCATGACAAAATCGTACCGAGACCGGGACAAGTCATTCGCTCTGCCGAATAAACCCTCTCGAATGGACACAACCTCTCTAGACGTTGCGCAAACATTCTCATTGCTTGCATTTGCAAAAAGCTTTTGTCCTTCCCTTCCGCTGCCTTTCGGTAGCAATAAGAGACAATCAGATCTTCCCTCAATATCATTCAATGCAAGACAGCATTATTATTCTTATTACTTGTATTAAATAACGGGGAGAATTTGTTTCGCGCGTTTTTATAAAAGATTTAGTACAATTATGTCGGTTTCGTTATAATTATCTAAAGAATTTTATTGACTATCATGAAGTCAAAATATAAAATGGAAATATAAAATAAAATATGAAACGTTGAAAATATAAAAAATAAGATTTTGGATACAAAACTTGAAGTAATAATCCAAAACTTGGTAATTTAAGTTGCGTCTCCCCTTAAAACTTTTTCAGAAAAAAAATCCGATTTAGCCGTATATCAAAAGCAAAATTACTGTCTACTATCATTAGACTCTCACAATAACGTGTTTTGTGTTGTCCCATCGTGAACCTACAACATTTCCAGCAACATGTGCCATGGACCGCTCAACAGAATCCTGCAGAGGAAACTCCTATTCTCTGCTGAGTGACTCTCTCGAATCGGCGAGCGTCAACCTCCCTGGGCGCTGAATAAACATTCTCGTTCCCTGAATTTGCAAACAGCTTTTGTGCTTCCCGAATTCGCTGTCGTTCGTTAGCATTGCAATCAGATCTTTGTTCAATATTACTATACACAAGACAGTATTATTATTATTATTTCATGTATTAGACCAACGTGTGCATATACTTTGTACATCTAGAAAATGCAATTGCTTCAATGTCCACTGGATTTTTTCAAAGGATTTTGTACCATTTTTTCTTCTCTATCATTAACTCAAACTTTAATATGAAAATGTATGCGCAATACATCCTTGAATAAATCCATAGGCACTTGTCCGTACGATACTAAGATATTGATGAGTAGATTTTGCATCCAAACGATGTTCATCAATCTTTCAACTTTTAATACGCAAATTAGCTTTGAAACGGCAATAAAACTGCGAATAAGAAGTAGAATCGCAATTCACATAGAACGTTGTTTGAATGAAAACGGGCTAAAATTATTTTTCCTCCCACATCAATTATTCGAACGGAAAGAAAAATAAAATAAAGCGCAATAAATCTGTTCCGATAATACTGAAATGATGAGAAAATACGCATTGTTATTGCTCAGTAATCTCCAGAGTCATTCACAATAATTGAAATAAGTCATAACTTTTTTCTTGAAAATAAGGTTTTGATGAAAAGCGCTCTTAACATAAATGCTGAAAAATATAAGAGGTATTCCTGGCCAACTCAATAATCGTCTAACCCTGACACCCTCCAATTTGTTCCATATTTATTTATACTATTCTATACACGCGAAAAAACACTTCAAATTTTAAAAAAATGATTACTGAAACTTTTATTATCATGAATTTTTTAAGTATAAATGTTGTGCCCCAATTTAAAATTTTGAAAGTATTCTTAAAAATCCTGTATTAGATATCAACATTTTTTTAGTTATAACCCACAGTGGGCAAACATTAGCGTCGATTTTCGAAGCTGTTTTTTTTTTCGGGAAAAAAAAAAAAACAACATGGCAGTCCATGGTCGGTTGATGCGTAAACATTTTATATATAATTCAAGATTATTTCAGAATTTAGCCGAAGCTTTTTTTGTCGGTTTAAACAAAATCATGTATTCAATAATGAAATAGAAAATAAAGTGAGACATTTTTAACCCTCGATTTGTAAATTTCTCGAATCTCATTATTAACCAACAATTCTTAGCCATGATGAAACGTCGGTTTACGGTTAAATAAGACAAAATAATCATAATTCCAACCCTAAGCTGTAAGTACATCGATGGTTGGCTTTTGGTTGATTCTTCAATACTAACCATTGGTGGTTAGATGAGGCTAGTGGTTTAAAGTCGGTTTTGGAAAATCAAAACCCAACCACCGTCAGCTCAGATTTGGAATTATGATTATTATTTTTTTTCAACAGTATATCAATGTTTCATTATTTAATACATGATTTTTTTTTATATCGACAAAATACTTTAGCTACATTCTAAAATAATCTTACGTTATGTATAAAATGTTTATGCAATCAATCGACCGTGAACTGCCGTCTTGTTTAATTTTCTTCAATTTTCTAACGAATTTTCTTTCGAAAAAATAACTTCAGGAATTGACGCAAATATTGAATCCCCCTCTGAATCATAACTAAAAAAATTTGATATCTAATACAGAATTCTTGAGAATAATTTTAAATTTTTTTGTAGGGGCACAAAATTTTTATTTGAAAAATATATGATAAAAAGTTTCAGTAAAAAACGCTTATTGTGTTAGCCAGGAATACCTCATAAACAATTTGAAATTGTGTGACAGTCCGACATTTTGCTGACGCTGAACGAATTTGAATTGAAGCGAAAAAGCTGTACCGTAAGAAAAAAAACTTCATCGGTCTTCGAATAGATATAATTTTTTTTCTGAAAATGAAGACCGTCTAGAAAAAATTGGTTTCGACGTATTCCCGGAACTCTGAAAAAATGTTGTATTACAACCTGAAATGCTATTACGAATAAATGGAAGGAAAAGAAAAAAAAAATTCCTGAAAATGAAGACCGTTAGGAAAATCGGTTTTCAATATCCACCGCTGATCGTTTTCCTGGAGTTTTTTCATTACATCATCCCGTTATTGAAGAAATAAAAATAAAAGCGAATAGAAGAAATATAATATTCTTCCTCACGATTGAGACATAAAAAAACAAATTGGTTCTTGGTGAGCGACGTTCCGATATCATTACAATGAATTGAATAGAAGTCGTACCTGTTACTACAAATAAAAAAATCCAAATAAACATATATTTCAAGCAAAATTGTAAAATTCGTTTCGATTCTTAAGTAACAAAAAGTAACCAGATTCTCATTTAGTTCAATAGACGAAAAAAAAATCTCGGCAATTTCATCTGCCGTCTCCCCTTGAAAAATGATTTAAAAAACTACATTTGGCTAGATACCAGAAGCAAATTTATATCACTACACGGTCGCAATTCAAGTCCATTTGAGCGTGACTCGAAAGGCAATTAGAAGAAAAGAGGTACTCATTACCTTCTCTCTGGTCGGTTTCCCTATTCGTCCCGCTCTTGGAATTGAAGAAAATAACTGTCGGTACTGAATATTGATGAGACCCGTCGGAGCAACGTTGACGACGTAGTCCTCGTCGTCCGCGTTGGCCTGAAATGCCATCCGCGCGTTGCCTAGTGACTACTGAGAGGATACCAACGCCGCAGTATTCTCTCTGGAAGATAATGCTCCGGTCGTTTACGCCAAAGTGGGGTAGACGAGCTCGGCTTCGAGTGAAGAGTAGCTGGCGGGGAAAGAGCGGAAAATAGAAGAGGCCGTGTTCCAAGGGGAGGCAGAAGCCGTGAAGAGACGAACGATGAGCCTCTTTCTCCGATTTCTCTCGCTCTAAGCCCTCCGATCCTCTCTGACTCTATTTTTCTATCCACACTGAGAGAAAAGCATATCGTTCATTTAACGATTTCACATGGTAAAACGAATATATGAGTCATTCCTCATGACTTCAACCACCCAAAAAAAAAAAAACAATATTCGAAAAAATATACAAAAATCAGGTTTCATGGTTATAATAGATACGCCAAACTTTAATTTTTTTGAAATTTTTTCTGGCGAAATATGCCATATTTTTCATTTTTCATTTAACCTATAATATCTCGAGAACGATTAATCGTATCGACACCTTAAAAAAACGAAAATGTGCGTTTTTTTATGGTCCACAAGAAAATAATTGATTCAAAATTCATTGTGTAACTTCAGACTATATTTTGCTACAAAATTAATTAAATTTTTTTTTTTTTTTGCGAAAAGGACTTTGGAAAGTGCATCGAAAAAATTGTTGTCCATTGTCTATTAAAATCCTCAATTATTAGTATTTTTTTTTTTGGACCGCGCAAAGTTCATAAGTTATCGCAGTTTAAAATATTCTGGCGGATTTGGATCTGATCGCCTCTTGAAAATATTGAATCATAATGTTGTTCATGCAATATACATCGTAGGTTTTAATCGATTAGACGGACTGGATGATGAAATGGAAAAAAAAGGTAAAAAACTGTGTCGGAAAAAGGATTTTTGTCCCAAACTCGTGTCGGAATTTCAACTCTATTGGCTATTTTATTTTCGACATACCATTGATGAATTATATTTCAAGAAGTTCATAAACTAATTTTAAATGTAACAAAAAAGTGTACGACCATTTTGATTTTATTGCTGATGTGTGCTTGATGCTTTTTCGACGTCTTTAGTAAAATATTGCGGTTCATTAGAAAAAAAAAACCGCATGAGTGAAGAGTAAATGGCGGAGAAGGAACGGAAGATAAAAGAGGCCACATTTCGAGGGCTTCTGAGGCCTACAAGAGCCTTCCGCAAACGATGAGCCTTTGATTCCTCTCTCTCTAAGCCAAATTTTCTCTTCCACTCTAGTTTTCCTTTGACTAGCTTAAGCCGTTGATTCGAGCACGATCGAGTGAATTCTCTTCGATGAATCAACTTTTGTGTTCCCAATTTTTTTTATCACTAATCACAATTTATATTCCCCGAGCTTTGATTTAATCTTTCACATTTTTATCGACTAACAAGGAGGCAACTTTTTTAGTCCATATTATGGAATAATTCTGTCAATCGGAGACTGTATTTTCGTTCGATATTTTAAAGACCCTCTGTTCACAATTTTCTGTTAGCAATTTCTTTTTCAAATGTCCTTTGTGTCGAGAATCTGTATTTTTTACGCACAACAAAATGTGGCTGTTTATGACAGCTGAAGTAAACGACTCAACGTCGAATGTCTCTTTTATCAAAAAGCAAAACAGCGATAATTAGAATAAATAAAATTCAAATACCATCGACAGCGTAATCAACGAGAATTACAGGTCTCAATGCGTTAAAGTACTTTCATTTTATTCCCCGCTTCCACAATTCTACCTTTGCCTCGCATTTCGTTGAGCCGGTAATCCTGAAAGGAATTCCATCACGGTGGTTACAGCTACGCATAAATCCTGCATTGCCAACCTCTCGCACGAGTCTCCAAAGCAATAATCACTCCAGCACGTAATCCTTAGAAATTAACATACGAAAATAAGACGACGTACAATGTACCACATGATGAATATCTATTTATCTCCAAATGTAGCAAGCCAACGCCCAACAAGGACTCGGACGTAAGGCAGAGAAAGTGAGTCGTCGATGTCTATTAAATTGGAGGGATTGGCGGTGCCGAGATGATGAAACAGCAGCATCAGCAGCATCAGCAGAAGCGTCTACCAGCCTCAAAGCGGTTCACAGTTTTTTCAAAAAATGAAACTCCAAAAAAAAAAAACGCCAGAACATCGTGAAAGCATTGCTTGCGCTCAAAAGTTTGCTTGTTGCTTCTCATCATCGTTAAAAGCTCGACGCGGCGTCGGGTACCAAAAACTGAGAACAACTCGTCCTAAAAAAGCAACCCGACACCGAGTTAAAATTTACAACAAAAAATAATGAAAAAACCATAAACCACAAAAGTAATAAAACGAGGCCATTAAAAAAATTGAAGGAAATGGATTAGAAAATGTGAACGCAGCAGAAGAATACCTCGACACGTCTGCTAGTTGCACGCGGCAACGAAAGAAATTCATCACATGCGGTTACAATAAAAAGTTCACACGGAAGTTAATGCTTTTTTTATACGCCGCCCACTTTTCGGTTCCTCAGGAAACTCTTCCCGACGAAATACGAAGACGCAGGTACGCGCGCATGCGACGCTCTTGTCGTTATCAAATCAATATCGTCATCAATACCTATTGAATAAATTACTACCATCGCTAATACTGTCACCATAATTATTATTACTACTATTATTACGAATTACTACGAAATAACTATTATTAATATTACTGTTGTTATTATTATCATTATTATTATTATTATTATTACTACTATGATTATCACCATTATTATCAATATTAGTATTATTATTGACCACTCAGTGTCGTTTCAATTATTACTCATGTAAACGACGGTTGTTGATGAAAAAAACGGAATTCGTTTATCGCAGGATACCAACGCAGAGTTTCTCGTATATATACATGTCCATATATATGAAGAAAAAAAAAATTTAATGATCGGCAAACGATCGCGGGTCTGTCACCGGGGATGAAAAAAGAAGCCGCGAAAAGAAGAAAAAAAGTTAACAACGCCTATGACCTTATTCGTAGTGCCTCGTTACGATCGAGATCTTATAAATTGGGAGGACCATGCGACGCTCTCGAAACGTTAAGTGCACGTTTTGTAGTGATTATTATCACGACAATGCACGTTATTAATTTTCTCGGATACCTCTCTTCGCTCCCGATGATACCGGTGACTCTGCGCGTTAATAAATACGTCACCGTCGGGGCTATTTCCAACATAAAAATGAAGGACACTTAAGATTCTATAGGGATATATCATTTTTATGCGCTACATATAACGTCAAAAACTCTTGCAGCTTTTATGTATATTTTATATATATCTTTTATATATCCTAAAAAGATATATTTTAGATATATGGCAATATATATATATTTGGTCACTTATAAATTATCGAAGGAATATAATTGCTCCACCAGTTCAGCCACTATAAATATTGAAAATCTTTTTTTACTCCTCTAAATGTTTTATGTCCACTCTGTACATTTTTCTATGGACTCCGTGCGTACCACTGAACGTTATATAAAATTAAAATCAAAATCTAAAGGGCCCGAATAGGTGAAATAATATGTTTAGGAAGAAGGCTGAATTGGAGGAATAACCAATATTTTATGCGTCTAAAAATTCTATACCTCGTATATTTCTTTTGATATACTTTGTTTTCATGTGGAAACGTCCGGCGGTTCGTTAGCCTTTTCTATCTCGAGATTCCGACACGGGCGGATCGTCCCTCGTTTAAATATTATTATGTACTATACTTATTGAAAGAAATAACAACAACAAAAATCAAGGCGTTTTCATAGGGTATCATCATGTTATAAAATAATACCTAAGATAGCACTTAGTTCGTTATGGAATGACGGAAGTGTTAATGAAAAACCACCGGAAATTATCGCAAGAGCAGCAGAAGAAAAACAATGGAACAACAATTCTACGATTAAGAGATTAAAAATTAAAAGAAATACTATTATAGGATGAGAATGATCGCGTGCGTGAGACAACGATCGAGTGCTCGAGATTCACATAGAATTTTCTGGTGTCTATGGATAAGGCTGTTTGCGCTGCCACAATTTATCCCATTATTCGTAAGGATCTCGAAATCAAATTACGGTCGATCGATATGTTTTATATTGGGGCTTTTCTCAAATTCATCTATTGGCACCGAGAAGGATTTTAAGGGAACTGAGATTTCGCATATTTCTGCTTAAATTGCACTTCAAACTTATGTAAACATTAGAAACTGAGAAAAATTTAGGCCACATTATAGCAGTGCAAATGCTTCCCTGACCTGATTATAAGGTTTAATTAATTCCATAAAAAATAGAATGTTGATTCAGCAATTCTTTGTTATAAAAACAAGCATCGTCGAAAAATCGTCGACAATGTTTAATTGTATTATCATTCAAATGGTCATTCTAAGTCGCTACAAAAAATTTCTTCAGCCAATAGGAGAACAATTGGAAGTTTCTAAATAGCCACCAAGATAAAATTTACCCCTAGTCTATAATTTTATTTCGAGACACAACTAACTCAGTATATAAAAAGTTAATGATGGAATCGATAAAATTATGGTACATGAGGTGGATACAAATATAATAAAATTTAAATAGTTAAGATCAAGGTAGGGACGGTGAAACACAAGGGCGCACACACGGACGGACAAACAGACGACACACTATCACAACACATAAACTGAATGACTGATTAGAGAACGTTATGATTTAAATGAAACTTATTGATATAGCGACGATGAGAGAGAGAGAGAGAGAGAGAGAGAATACGTTTTTTTGCCGCTTGTGATTTCTACACGCGCGATAAACACACACACACACACAAAGACATAAAATATACACACACAGACACAAATACTTGCATATATGTATGATGTATATGTACCCGAAGATAAACATGAAGAAATTAGGTTTAAAAAGCGTTTTAAGCGTTGACGATCTATCGGTGACGATAGTCGAGATTCTCTGAGAAACTCGCATGCCTTCAAGATCGGTACTTAAGAATAAACGATATTGACACGTTTAGGAGTCTATTAATCTTGTCAACCTTCTTCCCGCGGAAGCGGAATCCCTTCGTTCCTATCCTTTTGAAAGTATAAGAGATAGTATATTACGCCACTAGGCAGCGAAAGTAGACTATGTTCAACCGCGTGTAAGATTAAGACCCGAGCCGAAGGCGAGGGTGGTAAACACGCGGTTGGGGATAGTCTACTTTAACTCCCGAGTGGCGTATACTATTTTTCACCATATCTGCAGCGGAAAGTTCGAATTACGTAAAACCCCTAGGACGGGAATTCGAACTTTGCGCGCAGGTATGGTGAAAAATTGTTTTTTGTAACCCTTTACTACTTTCAAGTAAAGCCTAAATTTAAATATTTTTAGGTATGCATTCAAAAAAAAATATTTTTTCTAAATTCTTTGTACTTGTCACGTGGAGATTTTACCTATAAATATCTGTGGAAACTTTTTTATTTATTTTTTATTATGGTCAATTCAGACTTTTGGATAGAAATTACGAAAACTAATTTGTAAATAAATAGTTTGTCATAGTCTCGAAATTTAGAGACCTCAATAAAAGCGCTGATCGATCGAAGAAGAATGCTGTACGACGCAAAAATAGCAGATTAACGGTAAGACATGGAAATTTAACGATTTCAATGAGAAACCTAGTGCTTGAATTTTAAACATGTCGATCTCGATAAACTAAGTTTTTTCAAAAAGGTGCGCATGATATTTCAGGCTAATATTAATGATTCGACTTATAATTTGGTACACATGTTCATACAAGTAGCACTTTTGTGCCTGACGGACGATATTGTCAATATTTATTTGTTTTGCAATGATTATTAATAACAATGCGCATTATCTGTCGAAAATAGCGAGCAAAGTTGAAAAAAAATTAAAATTTCCATCATGCAATACAATGCTAATACAATGTTGTTAATCAACGTATTTTCCGTTTTTCTTTCAGAACACTCATATTTCCGTAACCCGCCCACGAAAAACATTATCAGACTCGGAGTTGTGAAACTTATGCACATCTTGATATTTTGTAATGAAATTTTTTACACACATTTCTCAATCATGGTGGCCGCGATCAGGGAAAACCGGGAAAAGTTAGGGGAAAGAAATTGGTCAGGGAATCAGGGAAAAGTCACGAAATTTTTTAATTGGTCAGAAAAAAATTGGTGCCGAATCTTCCATTCGGCGCCAATACGTTTTTTCAGATGAAAATGAATTTATCTATTTATTCAAAACAGGAATAAACCTCATTACTTATAATTACAATTTTAATATAATTTATCAATTAAACCTAAGTGACGGTATCTGATGCAGATTTTTTAAATTTAATTTAGCCAGCTTACGCGTGTTGTTTAGAGCACACGAAGCGCGAGCTCCTTGATAGCGCGTAAAAAAAAACAATCTCTTCTGACCGAACAAATCGAAGCTCCAAGAAAAAAAGTTAAAAGAATGTTATATTGTTATAATAAAGATAAAAATTTTTTTTACTTGGCGTTGAGTCGCTACCGCGACTCTTGATATAACATGAATTATTGTAATAATATTTCATGTTATATAAAGCTACAAAAGACGTAAAGAAAAAATATGTTCATCGTGGATCGGCAAAATAAATTGTTTATCGAAGACTTTTACCTGTTTTAAATACATTTTCATTGGCATTATTAATTTTTTAAGTGGAAATCGTCAGAACTTTGGTCAGGGAAAGACAGGGCGCTTTTTTCGGCGAAAAAAGAACAGCCACCATGTTAATGTGTATACAAACACCTATTGAAAAAATTAATAATATTGCACTTTTGGTTGTTCCGAAATTATTTTCCATAAATGAGCATGTTTCGACGCTGCTGATAGTAAAACAACTCCTGAAAAATGCGAACTTATTTTCAAAAAAGCGCGAACAAAGAGATAACCTATTTTAGGGATAATATCTATCGGAATTGGCGGGTGTAAATTCGACTGCTCGATAAAAACTACGGTAGTTTGTGATTCTCAAGAACCACTCGGACTGTGCGAGAAATCTCCTTAGGGAAATTCACTTCGTCATATATTCTGAAGAAAAATCAATCGGCTTTTGGTCCCGGGTGTGGAGAAGGAAAGTTCAGAACTATCAGCCTCTCAGTGGAAAGCTCACGTTTCAATAAAATCGTCGCTCAAGAGTAAACGATATTGACAAGTTGACGAGGGTATTCTCTTCAGCAACCGCTTGTAGTTGAAGGGTCCAGTCTATATCTGCAGCTACTCGCGTGTTTCTCCTTGAGAATACGTGAGAAAAAGGTGAGTTTCATATCGTGTTGGCAAATTTTTTCACTCTACCATTAATTTTTGTAACGAAGAATGATATAGATTTTTTCAAAAATGACATGAAACGGAAAATAATACATATTCCAATAATTACGAGGCAAGCTGTACGCTATCACTTTGATATGGGGTTTTTTTTACTAAAGTTTTATGGCATTTTGGTATTATAATATCACTACAAGAAATACAAAGATCATTGATATGAAATAATAATTATTTTAACAATATTATTAATAATATTGCAAAAAAAATAATTCGCCCAACTTTGAGAATTTTGTTAGTTAATATGAAAGCAATCCTTTGATTTTTCCGAGGGTATTAGAATATCAGTAAGTTTCCATTTTTTTTTTCATTCAAATCTTAACAAAACCTTGAGGGAAAAGAATATGAATTTGTAAATAAAACAAGAAATTTTTACAAACAAGTTTATTTTATTGCACTCACGTGCTCGATGCTGTTTCGACATTTTTCGTCACAATTTTTAGTTGTTTATTGAAAACATGAGTTGTCATTTAGCGCTTTAGACGCCGAAAATTCGCATATTGTCATGTTTCTCTTGTAAACTTCGTACATTTTCGACTCATAATCTTTTAGTCTCACTTATCTACATATTAAAAAAACCAGGGGCGAGTTACATATCATATACTAAAATACAAAGGTAACTTACATAAATAGCACTTTACGCGAACAACAATATTCGATATCTTAGAGTATAACGTGTAGGTACTTGGTACATTTGTTGGCGAAGAGCGTGTATTTAGGAGAGACGAGCGAATGCAGCAGCTATTTTTTTTTTACTTCGCAAGAATATACATAATATGCGTTATGCCAGTCGCGTGTCTTCGTGCCTCGAAGAAAAGTAGATAAAAAAGCATGTAACAGTTTCTTTGGTCGTGAGCGCTTGACGCGCGACTTGATTCGGTGTGAAAAAATATATAAATACATATATGTATATATATATATGGGGTCAGCCACGTCAAATCGGCCATGACCCTCACGCTCATCGATTTTGTTCATTTTTTAATATGATTTTATTACCGACCCATAAAGGCCTTGCAATATTTTCAGATTTTTTTTTACCACCAGCAACATTTTTAAATCCTCAAAAAAACCAATTTCAAAAACGCCGTTTTTTAAAATCTAAAAAATTCACACCGATTCTATGATTTAAAATATGATTTTTGAGCGCCATGCGATAATGTGATCTCAATATTTACTATTTTTTCCACATTTTTTCTTATTTTTTTCAAGCGATATTGTATTGCGAAATGCGTTTGCGAAATTTTTTTTAACGATATCAATTGTTTTCGGGCATTCTGGTAATTCTACCATCTTCAGAGAAATTGAGATCCATTGATATTTAAGAAAGTTATCCTGATTTAACGAATTAAAAATCAAATTGCGACATGCAAAAAATTAGATAAAATGTGGAAAAAATAGTAAATATTGAGATGACATTATCGCATGGCGCTCAAAAATCATATTTAAAATCATAGAATTAGTGTGAATTTTTTCAGGTTTTTAAAAACGGTGTTTTTGAAATTGGTTTTTTTGAGGATTTACAAATATTACTCGTGGTAAAAAAATTTTTTTTTAAATTCCGAGGCCTTTATGGGTCGGTAATAAAATCATATTAAAAAATGAACAAAATCGATGAGGGTGTGGGTCATGGCCTGCTGATTTGACGTGGAATGCTCCATATATATATGTATATATTAAAATTCATGTACAGAAAGCTTTTGGTAAGTTGATTGCAATTCGTTCGGAGTTTTAGGCACGAGGTCCCGCGAAATGAAGCGTTCGCCGTTCTCCCCAACAATAATTAATAACATAATGATAATAACGCTCATACTGATCGATCGCCTCGATTTCATTTTTTCTTTATTTATTTACAACTAACAAATAACTAACGATCGTTGGTGCGGCCCCTACGAGCGACTACCTCTTAGCCAAATTTGTCATTTCAAAGCCTTTTTTCCTATGATTTTTTATCTATTGTCACACAATTCTAAGGAATTAATTTATGGAAAAAACAACCGTGTCGAGACAACGACACGTTTGCTGGACTGCCCAAATTTTTAATACTACAGAATTTTTTTTACTGCAACAAAAAATGTCGTGTAGGCACAGAACATGTTAAAGATGTACCAACAAATTTTCTGTACACACAGAAAAATGTTACGTTGTACCAACAAATTTTCCTTTAACCAAAGAAAAATGTTACGCTGCATCAAGAATTTTTCTACACGCACAGAATTTGTTTTATCTGTATTACGGAGTTTTCAGCAATCAGAGAAATATTTTAAGGTCTACCAGCAAACTTTGTACTTGTAGGGTGGGGGTCAAAATAGCGAATGGCTAAAATAGCGAATTTAAAAATAGGGAACGTCTAAATGTAGAATGTCCATAATTATGGAATTCGGTTTTTCAGCCATTCGCCTTTTTATCATTCGCTATTTTAAGTGGATTTTTATAAGATGGAGGTAAAAATAGTGGATGGTCAAAATAGCGAATGGTTGAAATAGCGAATTTCATAATGAGGACCATTCTAGATTCATACGTTCCTAATTTTGAAATTCGCTATTTTAACCATTCACTATTTTGGTCATTCGCTTTTTTGATTCCCACCCTACTTGTAACAGAATTATTTCAAGCTGCCGGAAAAGAAATGCTACATCATGAATATTTTGTTCAGTGTGACAAACCATAGCCGAAAAAGCCTTAAGAATGTCGAACTTAACCGAGGGACGTGAACAATTGTCGTGTTTAGTGTTTGGTAATAAATGAGCGACGCAATGAGCCTCATTTTCTCTTCGGCCCTCAAAACCTTTGTAGGAATTTCTGCACGAGGGCACTTACGAAAAAAAATTCCCACAAAGTTTAGCACCGTTTGTCTTTCCTCCGCGAGGCTTTCGACGAAAATACGTGTATCGCACCAACAAGAAGAGAACCTCGATGATTCGACACTTTGATTATAGACAGCAAGCATCAAGCTCCGTCGCGGCAAAATGCAAACTTTGTTTTTTTTCTTTCAAAACTTTATCCGTATTTACACTTTCAGCGTGAATGAATTTGCCGCGCGTTTTGAAAAGCATCGCGCTCATTTTGAGGGAATCATCTTCCCTTTATCACGAGCCCCGCGAAGAAAAATTTCAGCGTTTGACTCCCACAAAAAATAGTACATTCGGAAAATAAAACCTTTACCTGAAAATATTTAATTTTGCAGGAGTGATTCTCGCGAAAGTATCTTTTTGAATATATGTCATATTTTTTACAAATAAAATATTTAATCCAATAACTATTATAGCATATTACTCTATTATAAAAACGATACTTTTTTTTTAAATTTTTTTTTCTCGATACTTTTGTTAAAATATATGTCAAAAACATCTCAAACATCTTCTGTAGTATACATAAAATAATAGTTCCTGTAGGAATTTTCTGATATACACTAAAAAAAACATAGAATCGATATTTCATCCAATAATTTACAATGACACTTTTTTGCAAAGAAGTAACTTAATTTACAAAACATCGAAATTATTATATCAATAAATTCAACGAAATAAAGGTTTCAGTTGTGTTTTTCCTTTCAATTTAATCTTCGTAACATCAGAGGTAGCCAAGAAGATTTTTCGAACATACCATTATTTGTATATTAAATATATGTAAAAAATCTTATTTCGCCTTTGCTTTACTTCGTGTGAGCTTCCGGAAAATGATATTTTCCGTGCTTTCGGAGTCTGCGTTCTCGGTGAATAGTCGAGAACGAATTGCTCAATAAGGTCTCGTCTATTTGGGCTTTTGATTACCGTAATCCACGTAAACGCGGACGACTTCACCGCTGTATTTCCTCTGACTGGGCATGAAGTAGAAATCGGGCTGTTGAGAGGCCGATTGACTGCCTGAATTTGCACTTCCGTTACCAGGCGGCTTGAATCGATTGTTTCGACGATCCTGGGTATAGTAACTAGGCTGCGGAGGCGGCGGAGGTTGCTTCGATCCTGGCGCACGTGGCAAGCTGTACGTTGCTCTAGGCGATGTCATTTGATGGCTCTGATTACCATTTTCGTTGTGGTGATGCTGATTAAATCTGTGAGACTCGACGGGATTAGCAGCTAGGGCGACAGCCGCAGCACCTGCCGAGGAACGAGGTGCAGCACCGTTGTCAGTCACGTCTCTCGACCGAGGAAGACTCGAGACAGGCGGAGGCGGCGCTTTCTCCTCCGTTTCGAAGGCCTCGAACGCAAAATTAGTATTTGCACCTGAAGAATAGTCGCGCCATGCGTTGTTCGCTATTAATCTCTCCTGCTGTGAATCAAAAAAGAAATTGTCAATAATTACAGCCAAGAAATTGAAGGAAAACATTGATTACTGATATTTTTTCAAAAAGGAAAAAGCGTGATTCCTCTTTTATCTACACGTTCCGAAGAGTATATGGGGCATTCCATACCGATTCGACCTGGGTCGGACTCTCGACCTCTCGGAATTTTTTTCAGATTTTGTTTATTGTATTTTTTTTTTTTGCGATTTCTCAAAGCTAACATATCGTTAGCCCAACTTTAAAAACCTAAAAAAATTCTCAAACACGCTGCATGAAATAACGAAATTTTTCAGCTTAAAACCAAAGTGGGCCGGATTTTAGTTCTATTTGATTTCTATGAAAAACTATTTAAAAATTTAGAAACGAAAGAGGAGAAGTTATCAAGTTTTTCTAAAATATTGCTTTCTCCTGTAAGTGCTTTCTTTTCGTCAAGAAAAAATGCGATTCACAGAAAATATGTTTAGAATGTTAAGTAAAAAAAGCGTATCTGGAAAAATGTCCGGTGCACGTACTCTCCGGTGCAGGAGAAAGCAATATTTTAGACAAATGTCATAACTTTTCCTCTTTTATTTCTGAATTTTTAAATAGTTTTTTTATTTAAAAAAAAAAAAAAATAGAACTGAAATCCGGCCCACTTTGGTTTTAGGCTCAACATTTTTTTTATTCTATGCAGAATTTTTGAGAATTTTTTCAGATCTTGAAATTTGGGTTAACGATATGTTAGCTTTCAAAAATCGCAAAAAGAATTAACATTTCAAAAATGTGAAAAAAAATTCCAGTACTTTTTGGAGTTGGTCCAATCATATAAACAATTTTTGACCAAATCCGAGAGGTCGAGGGTCCGACCTAGGTCTAATCAGTGTGGAGTGCCTCATATAAGAATACCTATGTAAAAAATCCTATATTCGTTTAACGTTCTGAAAGTGTAAGAAAATTCAATGCTCTGAATATACAAAATTACAAAATGGAATTGAAAATAAATTGTATTCGTAATTAACTAAAATTGTTTTACTCCAATTAGTTATATTCTAATCTGAAGTGTATTCGGCAGGTTTAGAATACTAACATTAACATTCAAGGATGATAGCATAGAGAAAACTGAAGACTGTGATAGTAGGCGTTTTTCGACCCTATCGAATGCCTCGAAGGAACAATAAGTTTTTTCACCGGACGGATACTCGCAATTATTTTGAAAAACATTGTTAATATTCACTGTCAAGAAATTGAAAAAAACCAATTGTCAGTTTAAATTTAAAAAAGGGTTGAAAATCCGTGTGTTCCTTTTCCATCTGCACGTTCAAAAGAGGCGATTGGAAATCCCAATTTTTTTCACGAGCCTAAAATATTGATAAGAAATGTATACATTTTTTATTGAAAAATGAGAAATGACAATGTTTCCATGAATATTCATCCCAAAATGTCACTAAAACAAAAGTAGTGAGGAAACATATAATTTTTGTTTTTTTTTTCATTACTCATTATTAAATATTTTTCATATTTCTAAATATCTTGCTGTATTTAGTCATCTGCGAGAAAAGGAGTACAACCTGTTGAAAAAAAAGCGTAAAGTGTTTCCATCTTCTTAAATAACTAATATAAAATCTTTTGTTGATTCGAATTCTAAATTTCTAACGAATTTCGTATAAATTGATATTTTTCTATTTCTAGGCACCGACGAGGGATAGAGTGCAAACCTTTTGAAATGAAAGAAGTTCAACCTAAGGAACTACAGTAGAGAAAATCAAGTGTGCGAAGAGAATTTTGTTTCATTAGAAAATTGTTAAATTAGTTTTGTTAGAGATAGAGAAAGCAGAGAGACAAGTGAGTACCTCGATCAACTCGAGCAACCATTGGCCAGCTAATTTTCTCTTATGAAGAGAGAAGGTGACAGGAAGTCATGACGACTACCAGTTTGGGGAGGGACGGTGCATATTTGGCGGAAGGTGCTGATGATGAGGTCGATGATGCTGAAGCTGGGGTTGATATTGTTGCTGCTGCTGCTGAGGCTGATACTGCAGCTGCTGTTGCGGATGATGCTGCTGTTGATGATGATGGTGGTGGTTTTGATGATTGTGGTGATTGTGATGATCGTTTTGTCGATGATACCGCGTCGCGTTCGTGCGATGAGTCGAATTGGCCGAGGCGGGAGAAGATACCAAAGGCAGCGAGTATACCCTCTATACGCACACACCATTGGACAGTAGTCGAGGAGAGGCGCGCGGGTCATGCAACACAAGCAAAGCAATAAAAGGTAGTTTTGCGTATAGTCTCACACGAATCGTTATTTTTCTACAGCTCGAATTTTTTAAATTCTCTACATCAAAAAATCTGTTTTTTTTTTTTACTATAAATGGTTCAAAAAGTTGAACAGAATACAGAGCATTTTCTGCTGAGGCTGTATGATAGGTACAGTCCCGCCAATCGTGAATTTTTTAGAAAATTTCGATTACTTCCCGGTGGGATAAAAATCAGGAAAAAATAATCGATATTAAACGTACTGAAAAGATAAATTTTGCATAGTAATGATTCCAAAATGTTGTTAACAAATTTCTAAAAAAAAAACAATCGTTTAACATACAATCAGTCAACCTAACTTTTTTTCTGATGAAAATAATATGTTAATTTTTTTTCAATGCGTATCAATTTTTTCAGATTTTTTTCTTTATTTTCATTTTGATTCTTCTTATTCTCGGAAAAGTGCGGAAAATAACGAATTTTGGATATGAGTTCGGCATAAAACCATCTATTACACTCAAGATTTTTTTGCTAAACGCATATCCAAAATTTGTTTTATCCTGCGTATTTTTTTAAATGAAAAAAATCAAAAACAAAATAAAGAGAAAAATCTGAAAAAATCCATACGCATTCAAAAAAATTAAGATCATTTCCATTAAAAAAAAGTTAGGTTGACTGTTTATTTGTTGAACAATTGTTTTTCTCACCAATTTGTTAATAAAATTTTGGGATTATTATTGTGCGAAATCAATCGTTTCAGCATGTTTTAAATGTATTATTTTTTTCCGATTTTCATCCCATCGGGAAGTGATCGAAATTGTTTCTAAAACTCACTTTTGGCGGGACTGTACCTATCATATGTCCTTAAGGACAAGTGCGATAAAAAATTGCTTCTTTTTTTCAACTATAAAGACTATATTACCCTTCACCAAAATAAAAATAAAAAATAACTTTCCCCCTTCAGGATGAAACCAAGGAATTTACTGTAATCTGACCAAGCGGTTGAATCAATTGGTTGCATCAAATTCAGATTCATGGGTCTTCCATTTTGCGCATGATCCAGAGAATACTGCTCGAGAAATGGATCTTCGCTGAGTATTATACTCTTTGCAGTTACACACCTTTTAATGAAATTGATTTCCTTTTTATGGTTCTTGGAGCAGTTCTAGAGAAATGTATCGAATTTCACAATGATGTTGGCATCTTGGAACTGGATCTTTTAAAGTTTGATCTTCAAAAAGCAATTACTCCAATTACAAGGTGCTCAGTGTAACTGCGAAAAGAATGAGCCTCAGCAAAGGTTTATTTATCGAGCTATGTTTTCTGAATCATGCATAGAGTGTAAAAAACATAAATTTGGGTTCGATGCAACTTATTAGCCCAATCGGTCGGTCAAGTTACAAAAAAATCATTCGGTGTCATCCTCAAGGGAAAGAATTATTTGGAATGTTCCCTTTGAATTAAAAAAACAGGTTTTTGCTTTACTCATTTTATTACCATGTGAAAAACCGTGGTTTTTCAGAGATATTTTAATTAAATATCAAAGAAATTAATGGTTTAGTTTTAAATCACATTTTTTTAAAGATTCTAAAAAAATTATCTAGATAATTGTTTGTGTAGGTGTAAAGGTGTTTCCTGATTTTCATTTAAAATCTGATGTAACTTTTCATTCATTTTTTTTTTTTAATTGCGATATGCAATTGTTGAGATACATTGAATAACAAAAACCATTCTTGAAGTGTTGATTTGTAAATTTATAAAATTCACTAATTCTTTCTTCAATTCATAAGATAACATAAGACGTGTGAAAGAAGATGACACCGTTAATAGAAATGAACCAATTTTTTAAAGTTAAAATAGATAAGAAAAAATTCAGTCGCTGGAAAAAATGTAATGGAAATATTTAACAGTTAAAAAAAATTAATGTATTCATCAAAATAGTGACAGTGACCAACAATTCATACTTAACATTTGTACTTGTCAGAAACAGCTCAATTTTCTTTTTTCGCAACAAGATGAGAAAATGATCAACACTATTTTTTTCGGGTTTGTTTTATCCTATGGGATTTTTACGGGATTCGGTGGTTTGAGTTCAAGGAAAAATATTAAACGAGACTACATTTTGTGGTTGTGAGGAGTGCGGATGCGGATGAAAACACACAGAAGAACAAACACAGAAAGAATAAAGTGAGAATGAGGAAAGTAGCAAAGTTGCAGAGAAGAATAAAATAAGAAAATTGTAGTTACCACTTTTGAAATTATTCATCTAAGAATGTAACATGTAACAAACGATTTTGCACTACTAGCCCTCGGTCGACGCTTAGATTAATAGCTGTTATTGATGCTACGATAATTAGGAAAATCAATTTGGTCGTTCTTTTACCTTAGTTGTTCGCTTCCTCGTGGCTCTATAAACTGTGCAAGTCGCCTGAAGAAGAGCGAGGGCCACTAGCGCGGCCACACAACCAATCAGTATATACACCTTCGTTGATCCAAAAAATAGATCCATGGAATTAGGACCGCTTTCGTCGACCTCATCGGTTATTATGTCGTTCGCTGTTAACGAAAGAAAATTCTTTCAGAATTTGATTAATAAAATATCAGTTTGCAGATAAACCTACAAATTAATAGGTCAAATATTAGATAATAATTGTCAGTTGTTCATAAGACGGATTCTCCCGATGTGTAAAGTCATCTACCACACGAGATAAATTTCATTTCGATAAAAGTTTTGAAAAATCGTTAGCAAACAGTGGCACTCGCCTTCGGCTCGTGCCACTGTGGTACTCGTGCGGCGTGCGGCCGACTTCACACTCTTCGTATAAAGTTCGCCATCACGCCCTTGTATCACAATGTACTATTATAAGTAAGCGAATTTAAAAAAAATTGCTACTGGCGTGACGCAACACGTGACTTTCTCATCTCGATTGCTGCTGGCGTCATGTTACTGTCGTGAAGATAGTTTGTGAAATTAGGTTGTAATGTTCGATTGTTTGTTTTTGTGATTGCATGAATTTGAGACAATAGATTGTTTTTTTACCTAAAAATGTTTTTTAACTTTTAATTTGATTGTTTTTCAACTTTTATTTAATTGTTTTTTAATTTTTATTTAATTGTTTTTTAATTTTTATTTAATTGTTTTTTAATTTTTATTTCATTGTTTTTTAATTTTTATTTAATTGTTTTTTAATTTTTATTTAATTGTTTTTTAATTTTTATTTAATTGTTTTTCAATTTTTATTGTTTTCCAATTTTTATTTTTATTTGTATTTTTATTGTTCTTTTTAGATTGCTTCATAAATACCATTTAGAAACATTTCTTACTGGCGTGAAATTTTTAATGTGAATTTATTGGGGCATAAACTACACAAATAGAACTTAAAGAACTTCGCTCGTTAATTGTAATCTACATTTCGCGCTATAATTTGTTAAGAACGCATTTTTTAATTCCAATTCAACCTACGACCCGCCCTCTCGTAGACGTGCGCGCTATGATCGCGCCTTCACGCCACATCTCTCTTTTTTTGTTGGTGTTCTTGTCAGCGCTGCGATAGTTTGACAAGTCGGTTTATATTTAAGTTATTGATATACTAAAGGTTTCTCATATTATGGCGTATATGAGGCTGCCACAGGATTTAGAATTCATATGAAATGCTATGCGAGTGACAAAAACTATGGATGGATTAGTGTTTATAGTCTAACATCATGAGTGTTTGAACCTTGAATCTTTTCTGTCTGTGCACTTTTCTGTAAATAATATTTTACGTGAATATTTATAGTGTATTTCTCACTGAAAACTACTCAAGATCATTGATAGCAGCCTTCTTTTAGTAGACCTGTAGGGCAATCCATATTTCACAATAGAAATTTCTGATTGAGGATGGTTTCAGAAATGGCATGTAAGTAACTAAAAAGACAATAAAGTCTTCACTATATTGAATCACTTGTTGTTTACTGCTTATTTGTTGGTATGTCTATCTGTATGTATGAGACCGAAGGAGAATAAATTTTATATCAGCCTGCAGACCAAAAATGTGTAAAATATTTTATTTATTATTTTTCACATTTCAGGTAAAGTGTCAGAAAAAGTAAAGATTTTGGATTGGATTTCAATACCAAAACTAGGATTCGGATGCAGAAAGTCCACACCAACTTTCTTTGCGGTCCACAGCGGTTTTCAAAAGTTATTGTGTTTCCGGACGGCACATACAGAAGCCAGACAGACAGACGGACAGACAGAAATGAGTTAATGTGTTTTTTGGTATCTAGAACACTTAAAACATGTATTTCCATCAAAATCTCAGAGTCGAATTTTTTTTTGATTGCAATACTTTCTCTCTTACATACTTTGTATGTAATGAAAAAGTAAAAATACTATGATGAAGCGAAGGTCACGTTATATTAAATAGAGGGAAGTTAACATTGTTCATTTGCAAATCGTTAAGACGTCGAGAGTCGCGATACATTGTGTTGTCTGGTCTGAAAGCTACAAGAGGACATTTTTTAATTCAGTTTCTGATGTTTAAATTTCCTACATCACTACGAAAAGATTCAAAGAGGTAGTCCAGTATATGAATTTTACGACCGTGAAAAACTGTTTGAATTCAGATAAATAATCTCACTGAAAACAATAATATGTCGAATTTTTTCAGGTCATTCAACCCAGTTAATTTAGTAATTGGAGTGACTTATTGTCGAACAAAGGAAGAGAGTGAGACGTATTATTAAAAGCGTTAAATAATACATTTCGCTTGTTAAAAGTACATATTAAATTTCAAATTTCAAATTTAACGTGAACTTAGTACATATTTGAAAAATGTTCCGAATATATAGGATCCGAAAATAGAAAAGTATTTTGTATTTTATAAAGTACTTAAAATACCTGAAAAGTATTTTGTATTTTATAAAGTACTTAAAATACCTGAGAAGTATTTTAGTATTTAAAATACTTAAAGTACATGATGTATTTTAGTATTTAAAATACTTAAAGTACATGATGTATTTTAGTATTTAAAATACTTAAAGTACATGATGTATTTTAGTATTTAAAATACTTAAAGTACATGATGTATTTTAGTATTTAAAATACTTAAAGTACATGATGTATTTTAGTATTTAAAATACTTAAAGTACATGATGTATTTAAGTATTTAAAATACTTAAAGTACATGATGTATTTTAAATACTGCCCAGCTCTGGTCAGAACCAGGTCGAGTTAATAAGGATTAATTATTTGATTAATTCTTACATAAAGGAGCTCTGACAACGAGATACTGTGGATCGACTGTCAAAGATCCAACTCTGCCAGTGAGGAGCGCTTCCTTCAAAGCGCCTTCGGCGACCGCAACTGTGTCAGCTGGTCTGAGAGCTCTTCCCTTTGCCTCGTTCTTGTCCAATATCAAATTCATCTTAGCGATCACCCCGTCGTCACCGTTTCTCTCCAACTCATTTAATTTGAGACTGTAATAACCAGGCAGTTTCTCTAACGTTGGCCCAAAGTTATCCGAAATTCGGCTGGATATGATGTCGAAATCTGGTGTACCCGGTTTCGGAGCTTGGAAACCATCACCAAGGTTCACCAGTTTCACTTCTACGTCATAGTAGAGCCTGGCAGGTGATGGGGTCGATGGAGCATCTTCATCCTCGTCTGTACAATCATGAAATTAATCAACGAAAATTAATGGAGCCGATAAATTCTGACTCGAATATTATATCGTTAAGGATGTATGATAGGTACAGTCCCGCCAATCGTGAGTTTCAGAGAAAATTTCGATTACTTCCCGATGGGATAAAAATAATCGATATTGAACGTGCTGAAAAGATAAATTTTGCATACTAATAATTCCAAAATGTCATTAACAAATTTCTGAAATAAACAATTGCTTAACAAACAATCAGTCAACCTAACTTTTTTTCTAATGAAAATGATGAGTTAATTTATTTGAATGCGTATGAATTTTTCCAGATTTTTTATTTATTTTGATTTTGATTTTTTTTTTTTTTCTTTGATAATGTGCGCGAAACAACGAATTTTGGATACATGTTCGGGATAAAACCATCTACTACACTCAAGATGTTTTTGCAAAACGCATATCCAAAATTCGTTATATTCTGCGTATTAAAAAAAAAATCAAAAACAAAATAAGGAAAAAAATTCATACGCATTCAAAAAATTAAAATATCATTTTCATAAAAAAAAGTTATGTTGAATGTTTATTTGTTGAACAGTTATATTTTTCACCAATTTGTCAATAACATTTTGGGATTATTATTATGCGAAATCAATAGTTTCAGCACGTTCTATGTGCATTATTTTTTCCGATTCTTATCCCGACGGGAAGTGATCGAAACTGTCCCTGAAACTCACTTTTGGCGGGACTGTACCTATCATACATACATCCTTAATGAGAGTACTTAGTAGATTGCAATTACTTGACGATTGATAAGGAGTAGCTCACACATTTGAAAAAAAAGATCCAACTGCAATTTATACAGAGTATTGACTAAAATCGTTATTGGAACTATATATTCGTGGTGAAAATATTTTTTCACCATACCTGCGCGGAAAGTTCGAATTCCCGTTCTAGGGGTTTTACGAAATTCGAGCTTTCCGCTGCAGATATGGTGAAAAATATTATACGCTACTCGGGAGTGAAAGTAGACTATGTCCAACCGCGTGTAATTCACTGCCTAGTGGCGTAATATACTATTTCTTGCTCCCCAAACCGAAAGTACCGGCTTCCGGGCCGCATTTGAAGCCAGGAATAGCGGCTTTTGTGGCCGGCTCGAATTGTAGCGCGCTCTGGTGGACTATAGTTTTTTCGTGGCCCAGCCGCCAAACTTAAACCGTAAAAACAATGAAATGCAGCTTCGAGGTTACAAGCTGCGTCTGCGACTTCGTCTGAAGGTTCTGCAGACGAAGAAGAGATTTGAAGGAATTTTGACAAGGAAGCAAAAAAAATCGTACATACAGAAAGCTACCCTAAAAAATCGTCTGAACGATACCTACTCAAACGTCTGATCGATACTCTACATACATTTGTAAGTATTATGTATAATATATACATAATACTTACAAAAAGTGGCAAGAGAAAAACAAAAATTGTTTATCAATCTCAGAGAAAAACAATTTAATTGTTTATTTTGAAAGCCTTAAAAGAAAACTCAAGCCACCATCTTTAGAAAAAATCTAAATTTAAGTGAAAAATCTAAATCTAAAGAAAGTGATAAAATATGTGTATTTCAATGCTCGCCCCGACCAGCAAGAACCTCGGCTTCGCCTCGGTTTTGCAAAAGCTGGGCGGGCGCCCCCCCCCCCCCCTCCCTCCCTCTGCGGCATGCGGTACTTTCGGTTGGGGATCAAGAAAAATAAAAACCTCGGCTTCGCCTCGGCCCTTATATCACACACGGCCAGGAAATCCACCTTTCGGGCCTTGGGTCGTAATATACTAATTGTGGAAATATTTATTTTGATCAATATTTTCTGATGTGCAAAGCAAAGTCCCAACCATTTTACTATTTTTTAATTTTCACTACTTATGTATTAATTCCAGAAATAATGTATTGCTAAGTAAAACTTTTTGCTTGAATCGGTCGAAAAGTTCACATTTTCAAAAAAGACTTCACGCTATAACTTTCTTGAATTGGGGTAAATCAGGCTGAAATTTTTTACCCGAATAATCTTACAGTGGAGCATGATCGGTGAGAAATTTACCAAGCATAGATAGAGTGGTTCAAATTTCATGGCAATTGCATTTTTTTTTTAATATCTCAACTCCACATTTACTCGTGTAAATTTTGAAATATTGGGCTGCATTTTTTAATGTGAAATTACAATTAATGATTATCGATGATGAATTTATTCAACGTAACCGTCGGTATGTAAGTACATTTCATTTTGTTTGATAACAAAGACAAAAAAAATTATTGTCATAAAGAAATTTAATTTTTCTACAGAATTCGCTACTGCAACTCTTCCCGAATGAATTTCCAATAAGCATTATATAAAAAAGGCTTATTTGATTTTCACTGCCAATTGATAATTGGGAAATTAAAAGAAAACATACAAAAGTTGGACCAAGTAAGGTTTCGGTTGATAAAGAATGAATTATTACATAGACAACTGGATAATTAAGTTGAATGGTTCAAATAATAATTCCATAATTACAAATATAGTACATACTTATTTGCAAAACAATATCGTACCTTCATCGCCGCAAGATTTGATGCAAATTCTCTCGGAAGACACTATAGGCGTAGCCGCATGTTTTCTTATCTTCTTATTTACAGGATTGAATTCACCTCCCTTCACAGGGAACATCATGTACAAACAATGGTCATCGGTGAAGGAAAGATCTCTGCTGTCCTTGGTAACTCTTTTCCTGGAGAATCTGAGCGTTGTAGTGCCATCTTCGATTTTTCCACTTTCGTCATAAATATCCTGCGAGGGATCCAACAGCGGAGAATTATAACCACTCATCCAGGTGTCCATAACGAAGGCTCTGCCGTTGTTTTTGTCCACCCATCCGAGAACTGCGTCCGTTTGCGTCTGAAGAAATTTGAAATTATTTACTTAACATTTAATGAACTATTGTTTTAATTAATTCGCAATTGATCGACAGAACCTGCGAGTTCAAGGGAGGCCGAGCCTTGCAAATTTCTATTCGACCATGTTTATCTGATAATGTGAAAAAGCGTTTATCGATTTTCCACTTTACCTTTTCATTTTAAATTAATAATTATAGCATCGATTTTTAGTTAAATTGTAGATGTGAAATAATAGCAAACAGAAAATTGAACAAACAAAATTCGAACCCTCCTACTGATCGACACTGAATTAGATATCTGACATGACTAAACATTGTTTCTTACTTTGCGAGTTTTGCAAAAGTTAATGCAATAAAATACAAGTGTTAAAAAAATCCAAAAGTCCATAAAATGCAAACCGCTTTGCAGTTTCTTCTCCAAATTCGATACCAAAAATTTTGATTCACGGTGTTGACGGACTGTTTTGAAAATCTCAAAATTGTTATCATTTCCAAATGCCTGAAGCGATTTGAATAAAACGTTTGCCAAATAAAAATTGGCTAAAACTTCCGACGGCCTCAAAATTTGAACTCATTCGTTCGGGTAATTAACCAGTTTTTTTGGTATGAATATTACTCGCTTCGTCTTACACAAGAACACACCACCGTAAACATTTTGTAAACCATATTTATCGCTTTTTCGGACACTTTGAGCACATCAAAAAGAGAAACCAAATAAAAGTCATAAACACAATGCTTCCTCTATGAGAAAGTAAAAAGACAACCGATCGGCAAATGCAGCGACGGCCACTTTTCTTTGCTGTTACTAGCAAATTTAATTTACCATGCTACATTTCCTGATAGAGAAATTAATTTGCTGTACTTAGTCGAATGAATTAGATCTGGTAGCAAATCATTTGGTAGATTACCACATAAAACGAAATATGCATTATGTATTTTCCCATGAAATGCTCGATCCGTTAAGAGTGCAAATTGATTTTGCCACATGAGCGACACAAATGATTGGCAAAAAACAAAACTGCCTTATAAATAAACTACTGTTATTTCACTAATATTATTTTTACCGGCGAAGCTACACTGTGAAAAAAATCTACTTGAAAGTTCACTTTTACTGGAAATTTTTATTCATAAACGACTATATGAAATTGACTGTACAAGTGTAACGTAAAATAATGTATGGTACAGCATGTTCAATAATTTTCTGTAATTTAACAGTAAAAGTACATGAATTCTATACCACAATTGTTTATTGAATTTCGATGACGAGTTTATGAATAAGAACTTCCAATCTTTTCCAACAGTATATAAATAATTAGCATTATTGTTAATTAAGACAATGATAAATATTAGCCATTAGCTTGCCATTTTCTCGTTATCGGAAAATCCCACGCCGGTCCAAGCTGTGGTGTTCTTCGAGATGATCGTGAAGGACATTTGATCCTGAAAAGAAATTGAAAAATTATCATGGTTATTGCGCTTGGGACTCGGTCATGTTTCGCTCGATTACAGGCGTAAGCGCTTTGCGGGGCTTCGATTTGCTTGGTTCGCAGATGAAAGTTTGCCCGCAGGTGGTTCGGCCCAATCGAGTCAAGAGAAAGCGAGAAAACGGTTAGGTCTTATATTTACCTTCTTCGTCTTGTAGGTCCACTTTATGTAGTACTCGCAGGTACCGTTTTCCGTTGAACAGTGCCTTGGATGTCTCCATTCACCGCCGCATCCGCCGCCCTCGAGAATCGTGTGGCCACCGTATTCCTCCTTGTTCTTCTCATCTGCAATAAATTGCTCATTTCATTTCTTCCTTATTCGCAGAAGAAAAAACATTAAATAACGCCTGTCTTTATTGCATGCAGATTAAGATTTTGCTGAGAAAAAAAATCTCGTGTTCGTAATCATAACTTGTAATTCAAAAGTGCTCTTAAATTATATAGTTAATGAGAGCAATTAGTGGACTGTAATTATTTTACAATTAATGAAAAGCATTAATTGTGAAAAATCATTTAATTTCTTCCTCAATCGCAAAAGAAAAAACATTAAATACCTCCTGTCTTCTTTGCATGCAGATTAAGATTTTGCTGAGAAAAAAAATCTCGTGTTCGTAATCATAACTTGTAATTCAAAAGTGCTCTTAAATTATATAGTTAATGAGAGCAATTAGTGGACTGTAATTATTTTACAATTAATGAAAAGCATTAATTGTGAAAAATCATTTAATTTCTTCCTCAATCGCAAAAGAAAAAACATTAAATACCTCCTGTCTTTTTTGCATGCAGATTAAGATTTCGCTGAGAAAAAAATACTCGTGTTCGTAGCCATAAATTGCAGTTTAAAAGTGCTCTTAAATTATATACTTAATGAGAGCAATTGGTGGACTGTAATTATTCTACAATTAATGAGAAGCAATGCACAGGGATAAAAAAAATAATGATCCAAGTGTAACTTATAAAGTGAACTGTCGAAAAAAGTTATTGGAACTAAGATTCTAAAACTTCCAAAAATTAATTACTCCAATGCAGTCTATTGAAAATAGCTTAGGTTTCCATAAAAAATCAAATGAATTCAGATGTACTAGAATTTTTTAAAAGCAGCTCACATTCAGTGAAATTGCAATAGTACAGTCAACCATAAACTGACACTCATTAATTCGGGCAACTATTTCCACAGTCACGGTGACTATGAAAATAGTCACAGTAACTATTAACTAGTTGTGGCAAATATAATTTTTCAGTAAAAATGTTAAGAAAACATGATATTTACATTAATTATTAAATCAAGAGCAAAGAATTTCAATTTTTTTAAAATTCTCACCTATAATCTTCATAATAAAAAAGTACACTTTTCCAAATACATTTAAATTCGTGTTGCACGTACCAAAGAAATTGAAGGAAGCAACTCCTCTCTGGGACTTATGGCCGTGATATTTCAGCTCATCGACCTTGTAAAAATCTTTCACGCTGACTTTGCTTTTTTCGACGCCACTTGGTGGCTCGTGAACGTATTTTCCTGGCTCCTGTCCTTTAGCCCAGATCACCTGCATGTCACCGTCCATTATCTCGTGATCGGTCAGTTCGTTCGATTCGAGTTTCTTCCTGAAGACAATGGTCGTGACGCCATCTTTCTCGAATCCCATAGCGGCAGTGAGGCTGTCCTTTCCACCCCAGAATGAGTCGACCCGAGGTGTGGAGCGATCCCTCGTGTAGTAGTCACCAATTCTGTGAGTATTTCCCCTCGCCATGCCAATCACCATGTCCGTACAGTCCATCGGGTTGAAATCGTGCTTGGGTGTATATTTGTGAACCTCTGGTCTCACGGGGGCTGACGTTTTTTTTTGTTTTTCATTGCGTATTGGAGAATTTTGATAAAAAAAATCATAAAATTAGCATCGACGATAATTGTGTTAACGACGAAAAAAAAAGTTTGTCACGTTAATTGGTACTTTGCGACTAATATATGAGTCATTCTCCATCAATAACTGGCTTTTGAAAAACCTTTTTTATCCGAAAACTCCTGTTTAGTTTATTCCTGGAAACAACAAAGAAGAAATTGTTTCCCTCGAGACTTTTGATTTTAAAAAAGATTCTCCCTGAACTAGCAATTTCATGTTCGCCAAGTCATAATATAATATATATAAATGAATAATACGATATGACAAATAGCTTCTGAGGCCTTTAAAAAAGTCTGTATGAGATTTAATTTTTTTTTTAATTCGGAAAAAATTGAAAAAGTATAATCGCTGAATTGATGGAGAATGTTTCTTAAGTGTAAGTGCTTTTTGTACGAGGTGAAATGGAAGATTTTTCCTATGATCTGTTGTCTGTGCGATGACGGCGGTGATATGATCTACTTTCCTGTGTTACAGTTATGACGTTTATGGTAGGTGAGTTAAATTGTACACGAATATGATACACTACAGAGCTGTTTGACGATGCTAATGATTTGTGAAGATATATGGCTGAATAATAATGTTACAACAGCGACAGTACGCCAGTACTTGTAGCGTTGAGCTCGTATACTGTATATTTTATTTCTACCAACTACTTTCTGCTACTGATTGTCATGCACTTTCTAATGAAGAGCGTCACAGTAAACATTCCGCAGTGCGGTATTCTGATTCGCTCTCTCTCTCCCTCCTTTTTCTTTCTCTTTCTTCCTACATTTATTAAATTGTTACCTTTCGTAGCTCCCGACTTGGTGCTAGGCTCTGCTTCCCCGATTGCGTGGTTGGAAGAAGGTTCCGGTTCAGACATTGGCTCAGGTTCGGATTTTGGTTCAGGTTCGGATTGTGGTTCAGGTTCGGATTTTGGTTCAGGTTCGGATTGTGGTTCAGGTTCGGATTTTGGTTCAGGTTCGGATTTTGGTTCAGGTTCAGATGCTGGTTCCGGTTCGGATTTTGGTTCAGGTTCCGATTTTGGTTCAGGTTCGGATTTTGGTTCAGGTTCGGATTTTGGTTCAGGTTCGGATTTTGGTTCAGGTTCGGATTTTGGTTCAGGTTCGGATTTTGGTTCAGGTTCGGATTTTGGTTCAGGTTCGGATTTTGGTTCAGGTTCGGATTTTGGTTCAGGTTCGGATTTTGGTTCAGGTTCGGATTTTGGTTCAGGTTCGGATTTTGGTTCAGGTTCGGATTTTGGTTCAGGTTCGGATTTTGGTTCAGGTTCGGATTTTGGTTCAGGTTCGGATTTTGGTTCAGGTTCGGATTTTGGTTCAGGTTCGGATTTTGGTTCAGGTTCGGATTTTGGTTCAGGTTCGGATTTTGGCTCATGTTGATTTTTAGTAAGGGATGCGGATTTTGGTTCGGATATTGGCTCAGGCTCGGAACTGGGTTCCGGCTCAGATTTTGGCTCAGGCTCGCTGGTGGGCTCTCCTGTGCAACAAAGCAACGACGACATGCAACTATTTTTAAACCAACACCTTGTGCGAATTACCAGGGTTCTTAATAAATATTACATTGCTTGAGTAATTTTCAAAAAAGGGCGGGGATAATTTTAATTTTTTATATCTTTACGCAAATTTACTTGAGATTAAAGCGAGCAGGTTTTTACGGCGTGGGATAAAAATGAGACACATCTATTGCCAAATTATTTTACACTACTTCCTTTTTTTTTAGCGTAACCAGGATTCGTTACTATTTTACATTACTTAAATTAAGGTTCTACATTATTTATATATTTATACATACTTATAAATATTAATCTACTGATTCTACTGTACAAAATTGGAACTTGCAATAGCCATATAATTCTTTATATATAATTTCCATCCAAGGACTTGGGATAGAAAAATTATCAAACAGCATAGAAAACTTCGATATAAGTGTAACTCGTTATTGGAAAATAGGAACGAGACGCTCACTATCGAAGATCATCAGCACTCGCGGCAATTAAGCCATGCGCGAATTCAATTAAAATGCAAGTGGGAATATTAACGAAATGGCTAAATAATTCCATCGCGGACACGCGTGAGAAACGTTCAACGATCGTGTATGCATTTTTAGTCATTTCACGCAGACGTCACGACAATGAAAACTAGCCTTAAAGATACAGAGATAGACAAAGCGCGATTATATGCCATAAGAAACTATTCAGGAATTCTTAAACAGCTCAGGCACGAGGTAAAATCATCATCCTATCTTTTTCCAACTCTTGGCGTTCTCTTTTATTCTTCCTACACGCTGTACTTGGAATAATAACGCCGTAACTCTGCAGACAACTGATCGCACACGGCAAGTGAGAGGGAATCTCGCGAATGTACAGTCGGGAACAAAAACTCATTTTTCTCGTCTACGTATACATTAAGTGACATTTCTTTTGGAGAAATTGTAAATATGGAATAATAACAATGATTTCCAATAAAATTACGAGAATTCATAAATTCATTCCTAACTAAAAGTACATGAGAAGATTTGTATTTTGGAAAAAAAATAATATCTAAATTAGTAACCATTGAAAATATTGGTTTTGGACCATAACAATAAGAATAATAATGATGGAAAATTATCAAAAATAAGTTTTTCAAAATTATTCTGAACGACTCCATTCAAATTGATTTCTCAAACATGAATTTTTGGATTCGTCCGAATGACCTTGCTTTTTGGGAAATCACCAACAATTTGGGAATTTTTGTTTTAGAGAATTTTCCAACGTAGTCTTCATAAAATTGTTGTTCAGTTTTCTCCGACCATTTAATATGTGGGTATGCATTGGATGCTTTCTACGAAAATGGTTTCAATCAGTGACTTTTGTATCATTTCTCAAAGTTAATAAATAAGATTTTGAATATTTGGGGAATATTTTTACAAGGCATCAATGATTTAATTTTATGAAAAAAATTAAGATAGAAGCCTTTGAACTCGTTGATGTATTTGGAATAAATCAATTTCTAAAGAACGTTTTTTGCATAATCCTTATATTCAATAATGTATTGTATTAAGGGAACGTATCTTCAATAACGGGACTTTCTTTCTTTAATTTCCTTCCCATCGCACAGTACTTAAGTTCTGATCGGGTTAAACTTTTGGTTCGGTATGTACCTATAAAGGATCATTAATACCACTATTAAAAATCCAATGTTGAAAATCAAATCTGTATGAAACTGTGCTGGCAATGGTGTTAATAACTCGTGCTTAAAAGCTCATATAAATTTGAATTATAACCTTAAAAGGTTATAATTGAAAAATTTCGAGTGAAACACATTTCACTTGAAATCAAGCATATCGCTCGTTAAACGTAAGTTCGTTAAAAGTCCTGACTGTGACATCGGAATAATTCAAACATTTCACGTGTGGGATATTAACCCAGTAAAAAATGCATACATAGAAGTTTGAAAAATGAATACGGTTCCATTATCACCCACAGCATAATTTTTCTTATTTTGGACAATGTAAATTATTATTATTCAAAATCATAATATTATTATTCATGGCATTTTCTTTGATTATTAAAAATTAAAACATTGAATTATTAGAAGTAAAATATTATTAGTATTAAAAATCCAAAGTTTTTTGGAAGATTTGAAGAAAAACATTGCCCTAGCAAAAAGCTAACATCAATTGTCTTCAACATGTTCGATTTTTAACGGCGTGAAAAATGCTTGATTGGAAAATGGTCGGTCGCTTAAGTGCCAAATTTGGGACACACCGATATCGAGCAAATTGGCCTACACCACATCCCAAAAATAAACTGTTTTATATTTTTATCTCGTAGCAACTCTACAGCCACCTATAACGATTTTTACAACCCACGAACCACGTGGAAGTTAACGCACGACGAGTTGAGAAAAAGTTTAATAATCTTACCTGTAGGTTTTGGTGCTGCTGGCTCCGGTGATCGCCGCTTGCGACCTGCTCACACAAAAAAACACGTCTATTAAATATCATACAAGTCCAAAGTATTTTTCTCATGAAATGATTAAAATTGATTTTATACCTAATCAAAATTAATTTGATTCACAACTAAAAGTATGACTCAAGAACTGTTAGAATTTTTTTTACAATCATTTAAATTCATTTAATAAATTAAGTGAAGAAAATATGTGTAAAATTCACGAATTTCCTGTGCCATCTTGCCATTTTGTTCGCCATGTAAACAACTATATACACAATCATGTACTTTTATTTCCAAGATTGCAGCCAAACGTTTCGATCATAAATATAAATAATTAAGATATAATTTGGAACCGATATTTGGAATATCGGTTCCAAATGTAAAACATATTTTTTCATTCCTATTAATACTGTCATTCAATCAACCATTTTACTTTGCATTTCTATTTTCAAGAATGTAGCCGACCGATAACCATAAGATTAAACAAATGAAACGTGCAAAATTCTATTCCGAATGTACAAAAAGAATTGTTTTCAATGCCTGTTGATGTCGTCATGTTATCAACAATTTTATATTTTGCATATTCGGTTCTGATATTCAAGTCAAACGTTCATAAAATTAAACAAATAAATAACGTCAGCATTGATTTTAAATGTACAATATATTTTTCCATTGCCATGAATGCTGTAGCTTAATCAACGATTAGACTTTGAATTACTCTTTTCAATAATGCAATCGAAAGCTTCGACAATGAAATGAAACAAATGAAACCTGGTATTGATAGTGCAGTCAAACGCTTTGATAATAAAATAAAACAAATCAAATCTGGTATTAATAGTGCAATCGAACGTCTCTTTAATAAAATAAAACAAATAAAATCTGGTATTGATAGTGCAATCAAAAGTTTCGATAATAAAATAAAACAAATCCAATCCAATCTGGTAACACTGCGTGTTTTGTATGTTCACAAACATATTTTTGTAAAATTCTTATTGACCTTGTTTAGCGCTGACTTGATACGTGACACTAGTTTGTACAGTGACGTCCGTGTCAGGTCGGTGAGTAATCGCAGAACCAACATCCGACTTTGCTGAGCGTCTTTTGGCTCCTGAAGACTTGAAAGATTCCGAGGCGGGTTCAGGTTTGGCTGAACCTTCAGGCTCAGGCTCGGGATGTGCCGCGACTCCGTGTTTTTTCAATGATGTTCTGGATGATGGCTCGGGTGCTGAACCTGCCGCTTCCGGTTCAGGCTCCGGAGCTGGTTCTTTGGCTCCCGAACGTCTGGAATTCGCTTCCGGGGTCGGCTCGGATTTGGGTTCCGGCCTTGGCAAGGGTTCACCGTCCAAACGATCCTCTATCTTGGGAAAGGCTCGACAAGCTGGAGTCAAACTGGTTGGACGCCAACCCACGCCAACCCACGACGTTCCATTCACGACCATAACGCCTTCCAGTTCCTTCGTGTCCTTCAGAATCCTCCAGTAGAACGAGAAATCATCGGAGAATCGCTTCATCGTATAACCGTCAAAATCAATTTCCATGGTCTTCACGAAAGATCCTGGAAAGATCAACGGTAAATTATTGGTGCAAATGCGTTTGATAGCATACATCAAATTATTTGTGTGTGTTTCTAAAGATTCGACAAAAATATACAGCAATTTTTTTTTCACTTCCTTTTTTTGGAATAATAGAAACACAATGAAAACTGGACACTAAGAGAGATATTTGAAACAACGCGTATTTTTAATGATATAACCGCCAAAATTGACTATAACCTGAAAAAAATTCTGAATGAATGAACGAGTGTTGTCGTATTTTAATCGTAAACGTGGAAGAATAACAATTTTCGAAAAATAGTTATGAATATTCTTACGTAAAAGTGGAAGATGGATTTGTAACAACATTCGCCTGATTGTAAATTTTTTAAAGATTTTTTTGCCTGACGTTAAAAGTTCACGTCTTATAAGATTTTACTACGTAGTATGAATATGTAGTAAAATGTTGGCAGAATTTTTCTGAGAAATGTTAATATTCACGGAATAAGTCATTCCCTTCATAGGAAAAAAATTACATCTTTGAATGTTTCATTCTTGACACAAAATTTTAATTTACGAACAATGTTATTTCATTAATCACTATATTACTTTTTCTCTAATACTTAAACCTTGCATATTGCTTCCGTAATCTTTTTTTGACTTTTTAGAGCTACTATGATAACACATGTTCATCAATTCTGACTGCCTCATAGATCATCTCCCTTCTGCGACGCGGAACCTATCTTAGCTCCGCTAGATGGCGAACGACCCGAAACGTTTCTCACAAGCGATTGTTTGCCGCTCAGCATATAAGTGCGAGCTATCGTAAGTGACCAAGCGTCCATGTTCTGTTGTGGGAATTTTGTACTGTTGTTCATGAGTGGCTCATTAGTAACTCAATAAAAATGGAGCCACCTGCATCGACTATAGGCTAACTGGAGTTACCTTGTTCCTTCGTGCAAATGCGATACAATACTACATTAGTATGAGTAGCTGCGGACAACTCTAGCGGGGTCTCTATGGAGCAAATGAATGAGGGAAGTGGTAAAGCCTGAATAAGCCAGACAGAGGAAGATTCCGATGAAAAAAAAAAAAAATCCAAGTACAATGGTACATTACTTCCTATGCTCATCGGTTGCGATTTTACGACAAAGTTACGAAAATCAAAAGCCAAGTAGTTCGTTATATCCAAAACCGACTGCTTATTTTCAATATATCGGTATTGTATTTGTCCATGACGAATAAATCTGAAAATTAATATACGGTATATATGCATCGAAGAATTATATACCGGCATACTAATTTTCAAAAAAAAATTTTTTACAGTGATATATGATATTTGCTCTGATTTACGACTCACTTTTGTTGCATCCAGGTCCGAACCATCCGACATTACAGTAACAATGTTTAGTAGGGGCGGTAGTGCCATGATTGTCCACGCAGATACCTTGATTACCGCAGTCCGAATCATCAAGGCAATCTTCTCGGAATTCGCACCTCGCGCCGTGATAAAACCTGTCGCACCTGCACCTGCCGAGCAGGTAACGACCGTGACCGCTGCAATCTTCTCTGTATGCTTTTCTCTCCAATATCTGTGCGTATGAATATTGAAAAAAGAACGAAGAATAATAAATAACAAATAACACGAAGCGAATTGACAAAACCGCATATCAGCCACTATATTATCACAGCTATTATTTTGCGTTAACTCACGTCTATATCAGCGCACGACCAAAACCTGTAGCTCGAACCCCATTCTTCGGCCTCGCGTAATAACCGCACAGTGCAATCGGTACAAGTGAAATTCTGCGGTAACTCGACCGGATAATTCTGCGCCCTGTTTTCAAGATAAATACGATGACTCGTTTATTCGAGAAACACTTGGCTCAAGGTTGATCATAATTTATATTATATTCGGACTCTACTCTAGGAATCGGTGAACGCTGAGGAAATTCCTCCATAGGATGTTATAATAATAATCATGATAACAATGTACTCACGTGGCGTCATCTTCTACAAATTCGCTTAGCTTAGTCACCGGCGTGAGATCCACCAATGGCCTGTCGAGAGCGTCCAATATTTGAAGCCTGAATCCTCCCTGAACATAAAAAATAAATAACTTTTTTTCTCTTTTTACAAAGGATTCGATTTTTGGAATCTGGAATTTAGTAACTTTTTATTCACCAACTAATTGTTTTTTTAAAAGTGATCTGCTTTTTGAGCATCAGAAAAATTAAGTCATGAATCATTGTTCATTTTTTCAATACTGTAAAATTTGAACTTTTGAATGGTTTCGCATGAATGTCGTCCCAAAGAGCTTTAAATGTAAAATATCCCTTATTTTACAAAAGCTAGACAATTCACCTTTATTTTTGAAGAAATTCAAAAATCTGTGAATTATGAATGTATGCATACGTCCACAAGTTGGAATAGTGAAAGAAAGAAAAAAAGGATGCGAAGTAGGACTTTGCACATTGCGTCCTCATGAATATTTATCTACAGCAAAGCCACCTCTCTGAGGAAGTTTACTTATTTTATTATTGACTTCCTCACAGGGAAAACTTAAGAGGAAAAATTTGATACTTAGAAGGGTTGAATGTTAATTTTCCTATGTATGAAGTTTCTCTTGATCTCAATAAATCGGCCTTTATTCAAAATATTGATATGTACGCAGAATACGATGAAACAAATTACATTGCTGATAATGATTGTCCTGACATGATAAAACCGATATATGTATTTTTTTTAAATATTTCAAACTGCGATAACTTGTGAACTTTGCATGGTCACAAAAAAAAATACTGAAAATTGAGGATTTGCACCTTCGGTGAAAATTTACACCATTTACACAATTGGCAACAATTTTTAGATGCCACTTTCTGAAGTCCTTTTCGCAAAAAAAAAATTTCATTAATTTCGTAGTAAAATAAAGTCTGAAATTACACAATTAATTCTAAACTAATTATTTTCTTGTGGGCCATAAAAAAAACACACACATTTTCGTTTTTTTTAGATGTCGATACGATTTATCGTTCTCGAGATATCAGAGGATAAATGAAAAATGAAAAATATAGCATATTTCGTCAGAAAAAATTTAAAATAAATTAAAATTTGGTGTATATATTATAACCACTGAACCTAATTTTTGGACATTTTTTCGAATGTTGTTTTTTTGTGGCTGAAGTCATCCGGAATGCCTCATAAATATTTTTCAGTAAGAGTAGTAAGACATATTTGAGCGCCCGGGTTCCGCGGTGTAATTCCTCCTATTTTACAACATAATAATAGATAGCGTTCGGATATACGTGCAGGGAACGAGTAATACTGCTTTCTCCCGGATTCTTGTACAACACTTCAGGTGTATTCGTATACTTGTCGCCCCGCTACATTTAAGCTAGACAGACAGACACACACACACTGGAAACCATTAACCGTATGGCTATCCAAGAGTGAGTACGCGAGATTCTCCCTCGCCCCTTTCATCCATTGGCTTTCGCACGAAGTCTCCCAACGCTCGGCGCTCGCCATGGCATGAACCACGTCGCGCATACCTTTTCCGCGTGTGATGATCGCGTGAGCCGCGTGCTTCGGCGGTCAGGTCGGTTGACATGGAGACATTAGATTGCGTCCTCGACACGCGTGGAATACCAAAACAGGGGCGCGGAAAAAAGTTTAATTCAAAAGCACAGAGGTACATTTTCTTTTTGTCTCCCCTCGAGAATCTTTTGTGACGACAAAAAAATGATTCACCTCTCCTGGAGTGAGAAATATGCGGGCGGAATGTGAAACGGCGAAAAAAAAGTTTTCTTACTCTTCCCATGGGCATCGAGAATGCTGATTTTTTTCTTTATCTTAAGGTGTTTTCAGGATCGAAAAATATTCTTGGACGCTGTTAGCCGACGGATAAACCCTTTATCCGACAACGTGGCATTTTTTCTGGAGTCTTTTCGTTATTTGATGTTGTTATTGTTGCGGCCGAGTTGTGGTATGTGTGAGATTTATCGACTTTTGGCAGCCGAAAGGAATATTTTACATATTCATTTATACGTTTCGACCCTGGTCTGGGTCCTCTTCAGTAAATATTTATTGTACTACAAAACAAATTTAGTTATTATAAATAAATTAACATTAATTATCACAAGTTGAATAATAATAATTTTTTTGTATATGTATCGGAACCTTTCATTGGCTCATTAGTATATTTGTATGTATTAAATTTGAATTCTGTGTGTTTTTATATTATGGGTGTATGTGTTGTTTTAAGTTTTGTATGAGATTTGTATAAGCGCAGGACTTGTGTTGTTAATTAAGTAATATTATAAGCACTTACAACATAACATCATTACGATGTTATCCTGATTTTTTTGTGTTGTGAGATGTGTGAGTGTATATTTGTGGTTATCAACGGACTCTCTGGTTTGTATGCTCGTCTTTTCTTTATTACTATTCTTGCATCAAGAGGATTTATTAATTTTGTTGCATTAAATGGGGTATTTTTTTAAATTGTCGGACTAAAATTTAATTCGGGAATCATCGAAAGTTTTTAGATTCAGTAGATTTTCATTGGGAAGTTATGGTATGATTTATTCCCATGATGAGAAAACGTAATTGAAAAAAAAGCAATTTTTATGATTTTCATTTAGAAGTGTCCACAAGAGTTTTTACTTTCTCATCTCATACGGAGTATGTAAAAAGAGAAAGTATTGCAATCTAAAAAAAATAGACTTTTGGGTTTGATAGAAATACATGTTTTGATTGTTCCAGAATTTCAAAAAATGCATTAACTCATTTCTGTCAGTCTGTCTGTGCCGTCCGGAAACACAATAACTTTTAAAAAAATGTATGGACCGGAATGAAATTTGGTGTGTGCCTTCTGCATTCGAATCCCAGCTTTAGTATTAAAATCCAATCCAAAATCTTATCTCTTTCGAATACATTACCTTAAATGTGGACAAATGTACATTTTTTTAATACTCTTCTTCCGACCGCAAGCTAAAATTTATGCTTCGGACTCACATATACAGAGAGAATCGTCAACAAATGAGCAATAAACGAAAGTATGTGATTCAGTAGAGCAAATAGTGTGTAACAATATTATTATTCACATAAGATTTGTAAAATCATTAATAATCTAAAATTCCTATTAAGTACAATACCGTGTATGTGTTACAGATACACAAAATTATCATCACTGGTATTTGACGGTTTTTTATAAGAAATCTACTAATAATATTTGTTTTGAATATTGAATTCTCAAATTAATATTTTTCTACGAAATGGAAAAAATTGAGTAATGTCAACAAGAAGTTGCTACAAGCTTCAGTAGGAATGGAGGGTGCGATTTTCACTGGTATGAAGTTTTTATCGTGAATTCAACACTGTAAAAAATTCCTGGAACACCCATTGTGTGTACTCGAACTCAGGACAACTTAGCAGTCTTATATACACTCAGGCTTCCGAACACTTGCGAGAAACGCTCCGTTCATTCACCATCTAGTGGTATTACACGCAACTCCGATGCACAATGTTCCGCTAGATGGCGAGTGGCCGAAGCGATTCTCGCAATTGACATGCTTATGCATTGGACTGACTCACTGCTACCACTCGTCTAATACGAAATACGAGTAATGATTACAATTCTCTTTTTTTCAATTTTCTTAATTAATCCTTATGAATGGTCGGTAATCGCATAGAGTGTTTTTCGAATTATTTATGATGTATTTATAACATATTAATTTATCAACGCAACTTGACAACGTTGGAAGCTAGACGGTACTGTTGAGGTTGGCAGCAGTGCCGCCATGTGATTAGATCCTACGTAATCTAACGCTCGATTATCAGGTTAGGAATAATTTTCCCACGTCGCGTCGATAAACGTCGAAGATTCCACAAAAATGAATGTCGGCTCCAATAACAAACTGTACCGCTGGAAGGACAAAGTTTGCACGGAGGCAGTTTTTAAGAAAATAAGTGCTCAAGTGGAAAGTTGCAAGACTGTGTTGTGGCATTCCTGTATATATCTATGTTTATATATTATATCGCTAAGGTAGATAGTTGTAAAGTAGGTATGTCGATAAAGTAGATAGCCTGTTAGTCGATCGCAACGTTGCCGTCTCTCCTTTGCCCGTTCTCCTGTGTGCGAGATTATCGATCAATTTACGTTTCCTCTGATTAATAATTAATTAACGGTGCTGTAACCCTTCATGCGGAATATGCCAACCGTTAAAGGGATTCACCATATGTACTTTTCATATTTTACATGGGCCTCGTAGCATTTTCTTCGGAGATATAATCCACATACGACAGAATGATCAGAAGTTCCCCATAAAAGCAATGCTATTGAGGCTTGAAACACCTTAACTTTACGATTTTTTCTTTCAACAACTGTGCTGAAAATTGTTCTGAAACTTGACAAGATGATCAGCAAAGAGCTGATAAGCATTCGTGCAAAATTTCATAACCCTGGTAGCATTTTGACTTCGCCCCACAACAACCTTAAACCCTTAGCGTATATAAGACTGCAAAGCTGCCCTGAATTCGACTATACACAGGCACAGATCCGATAGAGAGAGAACACAGGAGAGATAAGATCACAGATTCAGTAGCAGATAGTAGCGATACACTGTGATTGTTGTCATAAACTTGAAAATCTAATCGGTCTTATCAAAAGGCAAAACATTGTAAACAAATAAAATATGTGCGTAACGAAACAAACTATGATCTGGGAGAATACATAATTCTTAGAGAAATCCGCAGAATGCGATTTTTTAAATTATGGCATTCGATATTCCACTTTGAAAAAATATTTTGAAAAAATTTGCATAATTCAGATAAATCTGAAAAAAGTTAAAAAAATACGGTTTTACATAAATAAACATTTAAACAATCGCCTGTAGTAGATTCATTATTTTTTATATTTTTCAATAATTTTTTAAATGAAAAAAAGCTTAAAAACGGTTAGAAGAAAAATCTCCCCCACTTTGGCTATAAACTAGATAATTTCGTTATTTAAGAAAGTATTTTTCAGAATTTTTTCAGATTTTTAAATTATGGCATTCGATATGTTACTTTTAAAAAATATTTTAGAAAAATTGCAATAAAAAAAAAGCAAAAAATTTTTTTTTTCGTAGTTCAGGGTCTAACCTCGTCGAAACGGGGTGGATTGCCCCATATACACCCCATAATTGATTTAAATAAACTCATCACGCCCATTTCTCTAGGTGCAGATCAATAAAACCGAGAACATTAATTGAAGAGAATCTGGTCATCAACCAGAAAGGAAGTACCGTAGCAGATGCTTGTTTTTTCTTTTTTTTAAATCCTAACATCGTCATGAATTCCGTGCATGCATGAAAGAATGCACTGATGCATTGAAAAAAAAAGTTGATATTGAGCACGCTCGCGACCTCAAATTCCTCGCGGAGATCTTCAATGTGTCTGGCCTGAATGGGATTTTCAGGAAGTCTCGAATTACTCGAACCGGCTGAGTTTCGTTGAGCCGCTACGTTCGCACCACACAACTCAACCTCGTACGTATATCACATGGATTCGACCTGCTGTAATATATATCTATACGTGTATATGTATGACCGTATATACGACCCAATGTAGGATTCTTTCAGAGGCTTGTGTACACTGTTCAATGCAAGATGGTAGCCAAAGGTTCCACCTCAGAGAAAGCACATCGGCAGAGACGAATCTCTTGTACATCGGACCCCTTGTCGCGTACAACGTGACTATAATGCCGAGAACTGTAGGTATATATTCGAGCGTGTACACATCTCTCGACGAAACAGGTGCGTCATATAAATCCTGAGAGACTTTCCACGAGACTTGCGCGTGAATCTTGACAACACGATATAACTTTCAAGACGCCATATATGAGAGATTCTTCGTCAATTCAGCCACTTTTTATCAAACCTCTTTGATTACTCCCATGATTGGACACATTTTAGTACCACTTAAACTTGGGTACTCTTTCCCAATTTTTCCAGATTTTTAAATCCAATATTATGGAAAATGAGATATGTCTCTGAAGTCAAAATATCTTGAAAAATTAAAGTCATAGAAAAAAATTGTTTCAACATGAAAGTTGTAGTTTCATGTGAACTTTTCGAAAGAATTTTTCAAATAATTTTGCGACCTTATAATATTAATTTTTCGCTAAAAATATTAATTTTTTTTTTACCAAAAAACGCTACTTTTTCTGGCTGAAAGAATTACAGAATCCTTGCGCCTATGTTTTGATAATATAGAAAAATTGCTAGAGTGGGACCGATCGAAGTTACGAAGTAAAAAAATTATTTGTTAAGTACAAAAAAATTTGTCGAAAAAAAAGAATGTTAACAACGCTTTTATTTGAAACTTGTAGTTTATGCGACGATAAATAAATGGGTCAGATCCACTCATGTGGATCTGTTTCCACAATTCCATCCATTGTTTGATTGATCCACAATTGCTTATTACATTTCGATGACGATTTTATGGATAAAAACTTCCAATCTTTTCTAACACTGTAGGAAATAATTTACGCCGAGCGGTAAATTCACCGGCTGGTATAGGAAATTAAAAAGTGGACTCCCACTCTTCTGTCACGGGGAACCCGGCTCAACTCCGCTAGATGGCGAACGACCCGCAACATTTCTCGCAAGTGATTGTTCGCCGTTCCGTGCATAAGTACGGGCTATCGTAAGTCACAAGCCGTCCATGTACTGACGTGGGGTTTTCGTACCGTTGTTCATGAGGGGCTCATTAGTAACTCAGTAAAAATAAAACCACCTGCAACGGCTAGGATTACCGAAGTTACCTTTTGCCCTCATGCAAATGCAATACAGTGATGCATTTTAGCATGAGTGGCTGCGGACAACGCTCTCAAGAGCCTCTATAAAGAAAAAGCGTGAGGGGCAACGTAAAAGCCTGAATAAGATATACCCAGAAAGATCCCAAATACAAAAATTAATATAAAGCAATACTTCATTTTTACTTCACAGAGGTTATACAATCCAGCGCAGGTACAGTAAATTCCAAGTACAATACTCCATGACTTCCTATGCACACCGCTTGCGATTTTACGGAAGAGTTTTGAAAATCAAAAACCAAGTGATTCATAATATTTAAAACCAATTGCTTATTTCCACTATACCAGTATTGTATTTGTCAATGATGAATGTATCTGATAATAAATATACGGTATGTGCATCGAAGCTTTATATATCCGTATATTAATTTTCAATCAAAAATTGTTCACAGTGTACCAAACTACTTTACAATGTGACCACATGCTGGCCGGACTCTCCGGTCTATAATAGTACAAATTGAATGAAATAATAGATAACAATTAAAATAACAACACCGAAATAGAACTACAATAGGATTAACCTAATATGACCGGAGAGCCCGGTCACCAGCTAATACTCAAACGCACAACATAATAGTAAATATTTTGCCAACCAGCAAAGATATTGTTGTCACACAATAAAAGTGTTCACAAACTGAACACTGAACAGAAATAAATTTCTGAAGAGGCCCTGATCAGGGCGAAACGTAAAATGGACTAACAACAACCAATTATAAGCCGTCTTTCGCCGAAGCACTTCCTCAACTTTCCTTTTTACATACGGCTGAAGCATCATACAACACGTACCAAACTACTACCATAAGTTTTTAGTCATAAAGTTAGGGGGCAGAGGAGCCACACCAAGTGATATTAATCATTGAACTATCTTGCAGACACATAATACAGGTGTCAGAAGCGTGTCAGAAGCACAATCTCTCGAGGAGATCCCGGAACCTGCTGTACAGCGCATAATACGAGGTGCGTACGTATAACGGAGAGATCCGCGAGGCGATCGTCGCCACAGAACTCTGCATTCCTGAGGACCGAACATCACAGCAGGCCACGTCAAGCGTAAACAAAAAACTCTAATATGCTTTTGCACATTTTCTTTTCTCATTTTAGAATCGCACTTTTTAACACGTACGCCGTATTTATAGTTTACGAGAAACAAGCTCCGTTTATGATGTTGCGCCTTCGAAGCTATGAATAAAAGAAAAAAAAAATCTTAAGAGTCGAATGGCGATGCCGAGCAATGAAGACGAAGAAGTGGTGGACCTCTGGCGAGCGGCTCCCTCATTCGAGGTCATAACGGACCTCGCTCGTCGAAGCGCCCAAGCACGATTGCGATAAGTGTCCACGTGTCATCGACGCCTGGTTGCATACATTTTATTCATTTTATTTTTTGCCTAAGCAACGGAACCGCGCTTAATCGAACGATAAAGAAGTTATTTGCGAGGTAAAACGGATCTTACCACGTCTTGTGCAATCAACTTCTTGAGAAGCGAGAATTAGGAGCCAGTTTTTTCTGGGTTTTACTTAAGCTAACCGGTATCGCTGCACTGAAAGAAAAGATTTCATCGGCGCCAAAGAAACGGGTGCGTTTATTATATTTTCATTGATTTCCCAACGAACTATTTCTTTGATTTGAATGGAGTAGTAAACCAAGAAGTCGATTACCTATAATCAAAATTGCATATATTGGAAAAAATATGGAAAAAGTAGAAAATAGTTCAAATAACTTTAGTTCGGAGATACTCAAAGTAAGAAAAAATATTAGAAAAGATGTGCCATGGATGATATGTCAATGAGAAATTTTATTCTGTAGTAATCTTTAAAGTCCATCCCTCGACACCTACATTTCTGTTCTGTTGTCGTAAAATTCAGATCAAACCGAATGGCAGAAAATTAATTTTCATGGATAATTTCATTCCTTAGAGAAGGCATTTCGGATTGTATATAGGATTTTGGGCTGCGGTAAAAATTGCATTCATCGCAGGTGAATATGTAGTAAGTTTTTGAAAAATGAAAATTTTTCTCATATTAAAATTGATAACTTTATTTTACAGCATCAGAAACAAAATCCTATATTCAATCCGAAATGCCTTCTCTTAGCAACAAAATGATCCATCAAAACCCATTTTTGCCATTCGGTTTGATCTGAAGTTTGCGACAAATAGAAAAGTTACACTTTTTCCCATAATTTTAGGGTGCACCATATCACTGCACAAAATCGCACAAATCGTTGAAATTAATTTAGTTTGTGAACAGTATGGATATTTTTGAATTAATAATTTATATTGACATTTTTTAGCTGCCTTGGTCAGGAGGTCATTAGTGCCTTAGGTTGAAGAAATCGAATTTTTTAAATTTTTATAAATCACGTCTGGAATATTTTTTTTCTTAAAGATTTTTTTAAACTGCTGCCATAATATCTCAAAAACTAATCGATTGATTCTGCTTTGATTGGCACAGCATCTTTAGCATAACATATATAGCTACAAATTGAACTAGAATAATTAGGATCGTTTCGTCAGTTTTTTTTACCAGTTAAATAGAGCCAAAAAAAAAAGCGAAAAATTGAATTATTTTTTTGCATTCTGACTCCGTTTTAGTTGTTGTATGATGTTGTAGAGTTGTAGACTCTACTCATGTAGAGTCACAAGTCTCACAATTAAAATAATATTTGGTTTTTCAATTTAAGATAGGCAGAACAGCCGGAATCATGACAGCAGTGGAGCACCTGATTTTTTAATGTGTTTCTGTCGGGTGGGGTAACTCGTATTACATTCAATATATTAGCTTTAAAAGATTGAAAAAGCTTGTTAATTTGTCAATAAAAATTATATACGTATATTTAAGATTATGTTATTTTAATGGTTCGTCGGAAAAAAAATTCCAAAAAAGCATTTGAAATACAGCCTTCACACTAGATGACCCCTTAAGGGATATACCCTGATTAGAATTTTTAAACAATTGATTTTCTTTATTACATTTTTTGAAAGTATACATATTTAAAAGTATCATACTAAAATCTTATGAAGATCCGAGCAGTCTGAGTGTACCTTTGAGCGACGTTTACCTAGCTACCTGAGCCCGCTAATATACGCACCACAAACTTTAAACGCGTTTTTCTCAAAATGACATTTTTGGACGGCTTGTTGATAGAATCTCCGAAACTATTAAACCGACCTTTACCACATGGTCTCTATGACTATAGCTATAGCGCGTATCATACGAATTTTGAAATTTTGAGTGTAACTATTTTTTTTTTTTTTGCAAAAAACGATGAATAAAAACGTGCTTGTTCCTAGTTTTTGGAAAAATGGCCGCCATTTTGTAATTTTTTTTTTAAATAAAATATCGTATGATATGCGCTATTGCCGTTTACCTACTGAACCTAAAACCATCTTTTTCGGATCATCCATTCCAGAGATTTTATCAACAGCGCACGGCCATCTTTTTTTTTAACCTGTCTTCTCCCCCTTTTTCTGTACGAAAACCGAGTAAAATGAATATAAATTTTTTTTTGCGTATTCTAATGGTATATTTTTTAGGCCTAACACTTTTTATATCCAAATTTATAATTTATACCGATCAAAAAAATTCGTGAAAATAGCCTCTTTTTGCCCGTCTAACTAGGATAGACCCCTCACAACAACTTCCTGAAAAGTGAGAATTCAGAGAGAAATTCGAACACTTCCCGCTGGAATAAAAATCTTTAAAAATCAAGCATACAAAAGGTGCCGAAAAGAATTTTGAATATTAATAATTGCAAATCGTTACTAACAAATAGGTGAAAAATAAAATTTTTCAACAAATTATCCGTCAACTTAACTTTTTTTGGAATGAAAATGATTCGTTAAATTTTCTGAATACGTATGAATTTTTCCAGAATTTTGTCTAATGTTTGAAAATTGCGATTTTTTTTGTATTAGCTGTATTCGCGAATCTATTTGATCAATCGTTTAGAAACTTCTTGGGTGTAATGGGTGGTTTTGTGAGAAACACATATGAAAAAATCGCGACTTAACTTCGATAATTAGAATAAATTCTGAAAAAATTCGTACGTATTCAGAAAAATTGATGAATAATTTTCATTAAAAAAAAAAGTTAGGTTGACGGATAATTTGCTGAACAATTTTTTTTCACCTATTTGTCAATAACATTTTGCAATTATTGATATGCAACATTAATCTCTGTCGTGCCTTTTGTATGCTTTATTTTTTAAAGATTTTTCTTCCATCGGGAAGTGTTCGAATTTTCTCTCTGAGTTCTCACTTTTGAGCGCGTTGAGCACCCCATCGCGCTCCTACATCCTTAAGGCTCAAAACAAATACTCGTGGCGCCTCGAAAATTATTTTCATGCCGCTCGCTGTACTCGTGAAACGAATACCACTCAAACACATAACAGCGTGAGCGTCTCTTCGATTGGCATTAAAATTCTCGCGACGATTCGAGTGGTGCCGCACCTGACGACACGCACGGCGTAACGAAGAGCGCGGTAAAGGGACGATGAAGCGTGGAATGAGGTGCCGAGAGTGATAGAGACTGAAACGATGAGTGCAAGCGTTGACGATGAGAGACGGAGGTACTGAACTGTGGAGAGAAAGAAGAGGCCAGTGATTACTTAGTGTCGTCATCACTGTGGTCTCGTAGACGCTGAATCATTATCCTCAGATATTTTTTCTCTGCCTACTGTACCGAGGAGAGATCTCGCAGATGGATTGTACACGAACCACGCCAAGGATATGATGAACCTCGTGTTAATTTACAAACTAAATACATACAACTACAATATTAATATTATAATTAAAGCACTCGGTATTTTGCGCATGTTATCATTGAATTGTGTTGTGTTCACGGCCTTTCACGAAATACATAGTTTAGAGAAAGCAATATTTTAAAAATTTCGATAACTTTTCCTCTTTTGTTCCTAATTTTTTAATAATTTTTAATAGAAAACAAAAACAGAACTGAAACCCAGCCCACTTGAGTTTTAGGCTAACATTTTTTGTTATTTCCTGCGGAATTTTTGAGAATTTTTTCAGATTTATTTGCTTCGATTCCAAGAAATATATTTTCAAACAAAAGATGAGACATAAACTTGGAAACTGACATTCCATCAAGATAAACTTAAATGTTTATAAATTATTTCGAAATTTATAAAATAAACGGATTAGTTGAAAAAAATCGTTCAAAAACCACACTGAGAAAAAAATTGTAGGTGTTGTGAACATACATGAGAAATCAAGTCAACCGCGTACGGTTGGCTCAATGACAATTTCACTGTCTTGATGAAATAGAAGTGGACTCAACGGAATGAGGTTAGCTCAACCTCTCGGCGAGGTTATATGCGGCGAACATAATGATGAATTTGAGTCAAGTGCTTTCGATGTGGTTGAGCCAACCTCTATTAGGTTGATTTGACCGATTTGGGGTTGACTCAAGCTCATTTTAGCCGATTGACTCAAATTCACCATGATGTTCGTCGTATATAACCTCGCCAAGAGGTTGAGCCAACCTCATTCTGTTGAGTCAACTTCTATTTCGTTAAGACAGTGAAATTGTCATTGAGCCAACCATATGCGGTTGACTAAATTTCTCATGTATGTTCACTGCACCCGCAATTTTTTTCGCAGTGTATCAATAGCAGTATGCGTTGATATTCCAATGCAAATATCTTCTAAACGGTTAGAGTAATCGATAAACCACTAGAGACCTTTTTTGTAGAGTGTTTAATTTCCTATAGAAATAATAGAATCTCAATTGTCAATAATTTTTTTCAGTAAGTTACAATATTCAAAACAAAAAGTTATTTTTCTTTAAATTCTTCAATCTTTGACCTCGAATATCTTTTGAATGGTTAGATTTATCAAAAAAGTACACGGCACCATTTTTCTAGAGCGTTCAATTTTTTTAAATTTTAACGATGGTACTCGTTTTATAGTCTGTTAGTGATAAGATATGAACATTTTTATATGAGACTAAATTGAAAATGCAAATCGATAATGAGCACAATCTTCCCCTTAATATTAAGAGCTCATACTTGGTGAGTTCTTTCTACAGATACTAAGCAATTAGTTTTCGTGTGTCAGATTTGAAAAAAAAAAATTATCGATTTTTTTTTTACCCACCCTAGTGTGTATGTACAGAGCCGGGGCGGGGTTAAAGTTCCGAACGGTAAATACACGAAGGTCTAAAATTCCGAAAATTAATATCCCACCTACATTTTTGCCGAAATTCGCTAGAAAAATTTTCGTCAAAAATGTAGGTGAGATATTAAATTTCGACATTTTAGACCTTCGAATATTTACCATTCGAAACTTTGTCCCCGAGACGCAAGGAAATCGGGGTTAAAGTTCCGAATAGTAAATAAACGAAGGTCTAAAATTCCGAATCTTGAAATCGCACCTACATTTTTTACGAAATTCGCTAGAAAACATTTCGGCAAAAATGTAGGTGGGATATTAATTTTCGGAATTTTAGACCTTCGTGTATTTACCGTTCGGAACTTTAACCCCGCCCCACAGAGCCATAGAGAAAGAGTGCACAATGGGTACGCATGTACATTTTTGGACACGTTTGTGTACAGTACACAAGCGTTAAGGTATAAAATAGATACTGATCCTAACCAGCGTCACCGTATACGTCTGCTAAATACCGAAGGCTTCTTTCTTGAATAATTCAACGCGCGCTGCCTTGGGAAGAAAACGCGTGTAGGCCGTCCGGTTTCAGTGCGCGTTTCACTGCCCACTATACACCGGCCTCTGTGTCTCTCTGTTTCACTCTACGTTCCCGTTCGTTGTCGTTATCCTTTCCTCTCTTTCTATCTCTTTCTCTTAGCCTGTCTCCGTCTCTTAGTGACTATCAGTGTGTCGCAACTACTCGCGAGCTCAGGAATCTCCCGTAGAAAAGTAGGTGCGTGTGTAAAGCAGAAACAGTCTCCATCAAGGCGTGCGCATGAATGCTCGAGCATTCCGATTTTTAACAAGAACGACAATTTGTGAGAGCACAAAGAAATTGTAATGGGTTTGACAATTCTCTGGAGATGAAAGTCTTCAACAGACAAATCAATTACAAGTTCGTTTTTTTAAATGTTGGGCACGAAAAAAAAGTAAATGGCGGAGGAATTGTCCTTTGCATATTTATAATTTTTTTCTGAAGGATTTTTTACGAAATTCACATTTCGTAAATTCGCCTTATTTCATTTAAATTCGCCCGTACAGAGTGAATTTAAACATGAACTTTAACAAGACTTGAGATTGACTTAAGATTCTTATGAAAATGACTTACGATTGACTTATGATTTTTAAGATAGTAGCAAAGTCGAATTTTCATTCATGATAAATAAAATTTCCCATTAGATGAAGTTTCACATTATATGTTAGGATACTTAACAACACACTGTCTTTTATAACGTGTATCCATAAATGTTCAAGCAATGAAATTTTTCAAAAAAGCGCCAATTTACGGGTGGGTACGGAATTATAATGATTTTGATGATTGTCTGGAGATAAAAACTGAATTCTTCAAAGACCAGACGATTTTCTGGTGGAAATAGATACATTTTTACTATATAGAAGAATATAAAAATGGCTCTTTTGGAAATTTACATTTGACGCCTGATATTTGACATTTTTAAACAGATTTTTTGGATAAAAATTTAAATAGATTCATACAACATTCAAAATAATCGAAACTTAAGAATTTTTGCCCCCGAACTACGGCTAAATAGTCTGTAGCAAAAAGTTTAAAGTGTCTGAAAAGCATCGAGTTTCCATTGCACTCGATGCCCATTTGAGTGCGCCTCAATGCCTGGTGAATAATGATTCGCAATTTCAAGCAGTCCAAAGACCCAAACGACTAGGTTCTGAAAAAGTAGGAGTCAACAGGTGGAACTTCAATGAGATGCTTTTCATTTAAAGTGGATAAACAAGGTCGGTCTGTGAAGCAACAGGTGGTAACTGCAGTTTCAATAACACCTGGACCGGTCATCGTACAGGCAATTCAAGCCCCGTTCTCTTCGCGGTTAGTCACCCTTCCTCGCTTATGATTTAAGCAGAAATCACCTCCGCCTGCAATCTTGTTCCCCTAGCATATGGGCGTATATCTCACAAACCTATAACTTTCACCGCTTCAAAGACCAATAATCTAGTTGAGGAGCAAAATGGTGCGGATTTTTTAAACCCATTCTAAGACCTTTAGAAAGCAATATTTGTCCCGGAGCTTGGCAGTATTTAAAATACATCATGTAGTTTAGGTATTTAAAATATCTATTTTAAATACTAAAATACTTCTGAGGTATTTTGAGTACTTTATAAAATACAAAATACTTTTCTATTTTTGGATGCTATATATGAGGAATTCCACATGACTTCAACCACCCAAAAAAAAAAGAAAATTCGAGAAAATGTCCAAAAATCAGGTTCAGTGGTAATAATGGATATACCAAATTTTAATTTTTTTGAATTTTTTTTCTGGCGAAATTGCCATATTTTCCATTTTTTATTTAACCTATGATATTTTTGAAACGATTTATCGTATGGACATCTAGAAAAGAGGAAAATGTGCGTTTTTTATGGCCCACAAGAAAATAATTAGTTCAGAATTAATTGTATAATTTTAGACTATATTTTACTACAAAATTAATGAAATTTTTTTTTCGCGAAAAGGAATTCGGAAAGTGACATCGAAAAAATTGTTGCCAGTTGTGTATGAAAATCCTCAATCATTAGTATTTTTTTTTTTTTTTTGAACCGTGCAAAGTTCATAAGTTATCGCAGTTTGAAATATTAAAAAAAAACTGGTGGTAAAAAAATCTGAAAAAAATTCCGAGGCCATTATTATGGGTCGGTAATAACATCATATTTAAAAATGAACAAAATTGATGAGGGTGAGGGTGAGGGTCAGGGCCTGCTGACTTGACGTGGAATGCCCCAATGCATATTATTATATTACATAATACAATACTATGTATTATAGCGATATATGTACGGTCTATGATATTCAGTAGAACTCACTCTGTGTGGATAAGCTAAATGCCAGGAAGCGTTGAATTTACTGCCTGACAGAAATGACGTCTTCTTGTCACCTGAAACATTAAAAAAAAACGAAAATCACACACGAGTTAAAATTATTCCTCGAATTAATTGAATCATGATAAATAATATTTAAATAATCATTCAATTTACAGGTTATTATTCTTATCACCTCAATGGTAAGTAATTAACAATTCAAATATTGTAAAATCAATTATTAACCGATCGGGAATGCGAGCGACATGAATTAGTTAAATTGTCTGATATAAAAAATCATGGATGTTTTTATAACGAATTAGGTGAGATTTGTATAATGATGCATAATTTGTATTCGGATTATTTGATAGAAATAACCAAAAATAATTTTTTTTCAATTTAATGACAGACAATGAAAAAAATGCTGAGATTCTTAGTCTCAGTTAAGTCCTAAATATTCTGCAGATGCCAATCTTTTTTTTCTCAGTACAACTATTTTCACCATACAATGGATAATTCACCTCGATTTCAGGCATTATTAAGGTGGCGCATAGTTATTCTTATCATCTGTAAAATCGTCAAATGTCGTTATGCTAGCAAATGATAAAACAATCTTATATCTTCAACTGCGTTGAATAATGTTCACGAGTGAGAAAAAAGCACTTGCACGCATACGCGTTGTACGAGTAATCCCATTTCCTCCTCCTCCTCCTCCTTGATAGCCTCATTCACTTTCTTTTTTCTCACACAACGAATAGTTCCACGAGCATATAATAACCGAGGCAGCCTTCAACCCAGAAGAGCGATATTAAACGTGATATAGTTTGGAAATTAAATAAAGTCTCTCGAGTGGAATGGCACCAACTAGAAGGAGAATCCAACTTCCCTTGAGACATGAGATTAACGCTGGTGCGAAGAGAACTCTTCGTGTTATAGCTTTCGAGAAATTTCTCTAGCTTTTCTCTCTCTCTCACTCTCTTTTCCTCTCTATCTCTCTTTAGATCGTAATTACACTCTGGTTGAAATTCACCTCCATTTTCTCTGAGATCTTCACGCTTGTATTACACGTATAAATATATCAATGCAATATATATACATATAAGTGTATCCCGAATAATCTACACATGGTTACGTATATAGATATTACTCGCAATAAGCTTTTCTCTTTTCTTTTATTTACCTAACCTCCCTGAAGCACGCGAGGAGATGCTTCTATTTTCACAAGTCACGTATCATCTTTATACGATTCACATTTCTTCACGCAATAACAACGAGTGTGTTACGATAGGCCATAGTCCCGAATTATGTAATCAAACGTTGCCTCGTTGAGTTGCGTTTAATCGGGAAAAATTCGTTCTGCATGGCAGAAATGATTTTCGCTAAATTATTAAATGGTTTTCGTTTTATACGTTACGGAAATTTACGAGATTGTATTTTTTATGAAATTCAGTTTCTTCATTGTGGAGAAGGTGTAATGCGATCTCTATTTCCTAACTAAAACTTACTCTACAATTTAATCAATTTAAAGTGATTCTAAAATTTAAAGGTGTCTGCAGGTAGAATATCCACATTTTTAAATATTTTTTATTGTAAATAAAAAAATCGCTTTGGAAAAATCTAAATTATTTCAATTCTCGTTTTAAAAAAAAATCGTAAAAAATACAAGTGAGGTGGTCGAGTTGATATGAAATGCCCTATATGAAGTCTAATACCTGTACACGAGCGATAAACTTTTATCGTATGCAGCTATAATATTGTTACAACAATTAACGGAGTTGGAATATGCATTTTTCATTTAACTACGTATAATTTGATGTAGCGTATTCGTATACTTGCAAGAAGCATAGAAAGTGCATACTTTCGTTAAATATGTCTTGCCTGGATGGTGCTCATCAGGTCATTGAGTTTTTACTCGGGAAAAAAATGTTAAGGTATTTAAAATTCTTCATACTAGTCACATCGAATCCCAAATAAGCACATTCTTCAAATAACTCGTTCCTACCCGGGGAAAACTGTTTTACAGGACCGGGTAATATACCAACGACTATTCGGTATTTTGCTGGGCTAACAAATTTTTTGCTAGGTCTGGACTCACAAATAATTCGGTAGGCTGGCAGAAATATTTGTTGCCTCAGCAAAAACAAATTTGCCGTCGGTACATCCTCAAATGATTTTTCACCATATACATATGCCTATGGGTCAAATCACGTCAAATCAGCAGGCCATAACCCTCACCCTTGTCGATTTTGTTCATTTTTAAATATGATGTTATTAACGACCCATAAAGGCCTCGGAATTTTTTTCAGATTTTTTTACCACCAGTAACATTTTTGAATCCTCGAAAAAACCAATTTCGAAAACGCCGTTTTTAAAAATCTGAAAAAATTCACACCGATTGTATGATTTAAAATATGATTTTTGAGCGCCACGCGATAATGTGATCTCAATATTTACTATTTTTTCCACATTTTTTCATTATTTTTTTTCATGTCACAATTTGATATTTAATTATTTAAATCAGGATAACTTTCTTAAATATCAACGGATCTCAATTTCTCTGACAATTGTAGAATTATCCGGATGCCCGAAAACAATTGATATCGTTTAAAAAAATGTCACCAATGCATTTCGCAATTCAAGCGATATTGTATTACAAAATGCATTTGCGAAATTGTTTAAAATGATATCAATTGTTTTCGGGCATGCGGGTAATTCTACAACCTTCAGAGAAATTAAGATCGATTGATATTTGAGAAAGTTAAAACCGGTGCGGTGGTCTAGTGGTTAGAGTACTGGCTTCTAAACCAGAGCATCGGTAGGTCGCGGGTTCGATTCTCGGTGCCGTCGAAACATAAAAACATGGACGCAGTGAAGCTCCAGATGTATACGTGAGATACACGCAGGTAACTGTAGGTTACATGTATACAGCTGTAGTCTGTGTTTACATTCTTGACGAAAATCGTGACGTAGCTCCGATGCCGTGAGGCGAACGCGAGACCGGCTATATCGACATAAGGTTTTTCCGCAATGTTTTCCTATGCCCTTAGCAGAAATGCTATGACAAATGCGATATAGAGGGGGAAGTCGGATGCGGTCGCATGGGGACCTGGTTACTGATCCGGGCCGACCCTGTAATAGGCGCAATGCCTGCAGACGGAGGGAAATGCGAATAAAAAATAAAAAATAAAAAATATTTAAGAAAGTTATCGAGATTTAAAAATAATTAAATATCAAATTGCGACATGAAAAAAAATTCAAAATGTGGAGAAAATAGTAAATATTGAGATCACATTATCGCATGGCGCTCAAAAATCATATTTTAAATCATAGAATCAGTGTCAATTTTTTCAGATTTTTAAAAACGGCGTTTTTAAAAATGGTTTTTTTCGAGGATTTAAAAATGTTACTGCTGGTAAAAAAATTTGAAAACGCTTCCAATGCCTTTATGAGTTGGTAATAATATCATATTAAAAAATGAACAAAATCGATGAGGGTGAGGGTTTTAGCCTGTTGATTTGACGTGGAATGGCCCATATATACCCATATCAGTAATACATTAGTTGTATTATATAGGGCAATTGCTGCATTTGCAAAATCGTTGTTGTGAGTTTTTTCTACATCCTATTTTTTTTTTTCAAAAACATAAATCAATTTTCATTAGTGCAAGATTATTTTTCATCAATTATGCTTGAGGGGCCATTTCAAGGGCCTCAGCCTTACGATTGGGGCCAGAAATTAATTCGTACAGATGCATTTTTTTTTTTTTAAGTCAACTAAGCTTATGCGTGGCACCCAAAATTAAGCCGCATAGACTCGCAAAAAATAATACAATTAAATTCAGTACTGTCCGACTATTGCGGCACACTACTGTGACCTCCTTCAGATAAATCCTCTTGGATTGCAGTTTGTGATTCGCGTAAATCCTTTGCTGATGAACGGGGTCTCGCGATCCGGCGTTGATTTATCTTGGAAAGCCATCGGAGCCAGTCGTGCCATAAGGAAGACAGCTCCCCGAAGAGGTACTAAGAATACAACGCATAAAATCCGGAAGTCAAAGCGCGGCAACGGACTCGAGATCGCGCGATCGACGATCGTTCCGTTCGGCTGTTCTTTACACTTTCTGCACTCGCGCTGGTGAGCTGAGTTGAGCTCTCAGGCCTCCTCCTACTCCCCCTCGTATTCCAAAGTACAGAGTACGATGCAACAATACTAATAACGATGAGAACAGTCAGCCGGGAAGGCACCTATCATGGTTTCCGTGCTCTGGCCTAGCGCGGCTCTTATAATCGCTATACTCTCACCGTCTCGCTCTGTCCGTCGTGAAAACGAATTTCCCTCAGAAAAAGAGTGAGAGGATTCACTGTTTTGGCTTCTTCGAAGAGGAAGCTTTGTTTTCATGACTTTATGCTTCCTCATAGAAGCGTCGTTTGAATGAAAAATTATATTTTCGATATTTTCATGTCAGTATAATAAGTGGTTTAGAAAAAATGTCCGTATGTGCGTGTGCGTGTGCGTGTGTAAAATTCAATCGTCTCTTATTCAGTAACAGTTTGAGGGATCAAGCTCAAATTTGGCAGGTAAGTGAAGCAGTTGTTCCTCTTTGAACGTCGCGATTTTTGACTGAATATATGCATCCATTTTGATTTTATATCATTTTCAATTTTTCCAAAAATGGACGTGGTCGCTCTTACTTTCGTTGAAGTTCGGGGATTGAGTTAAATAGTTCTTCATAACTGAAGACACATTCAATGTAATGTCGGTAAGGCGGTTCGGATTTTGTTTTATAGAATTTTTAATTTTTTTACTTAATATTGGCATTATCGATCTATTCTAACTTTCGCATAACTAATAATGAGCTAAAATTTTGTATGGATATCAAACAATATTCAGCCATTATATATGTATAATTTAGTGACGAGCATAAGAAATTTCCGATTTCATGAAATGCTGAATAATTTAAAAAAAAACGTTATCACATTTACTTTCGGAAATGGTCTAATAATAACAAAATAACCGAATAACGAAATAAAAGTAGCCAATTCACAACATGTTACTTATGTAATTAGAACAAGGATGCAAAGTACAACCTTGCACATTGCTTCCTCATACTTTTTTGCTTTTTACAAGGCTTCCCGTGTGAGGAAGCCAAAATTGATTAACATCCTTCCTCATAGAAGTAGCTTTGTAAAAATTGAGAAATACTGAGGAATCGATGTGCAAGGTTTTACTTTTTTTCAAGATTTTCATGTCAGGACCCACAAGATGGTCCAAAACGTCCAAAAAAGTGGTTAAAAAAATGTTTGTATGTGTTGATATGATTAGCCTTACATCGTTTTCGAATACATAAATCAGAATCCTCTTAAACCATTAAATATTGCTTCCTAATAGAGGAACTTCTGTTCTCAATGAAAAAGTCCTTTTCAAGATTTTCATGCCATGACGCACAAAATGGACTGAAATGTCGAGAAAAGTGGTTTGAAAAAATTGTTCGGATGTATGTGTGTATGTATATGTGTGTGCGTATGGAAGGGAAAAAATTCAGATAATTGCAACTTGCAAACCGTTTAGCTGATTCGATCGAATAACATGTACGGTATTGGCTACTCTTCAATTCATAGAAATTCTATGATAATATCCAAGGCTCAGAGCATTTTCCACGAACGTAGTATTCGTGAATTTGGTTTGTGTTATCGACATTCTGACGGTTTTGAAAGGATCAGGATAATCACAGAATTCTTGTCCGGTCTGATTCACCACATCTGTGATCCGGGAACGTTTATATTTTACCTCCCCTGTTGGCATTTCCACCGGTCATATTGGTTTTTGAGAGGTTCAGTAATATACTATTTTTCGCATTCCTAGTATGTTTCGAGCAGTAATTCGACCGGACGATCAAGCACAAATGTTTTTATTACATCCCTGCAGAATTCGACGTATATTTGTAGCGTATATTCATGCTACGAAATCGCCCATTTTTACCGACTAAAATCTGTAAAAACTTTACTCCAGCATCCCCTTAACGATCGAAGCGAGCATCAACGAGTGTATTCGTTACTTTTAACATCACGCTGCCAACAATGCAAGCCTTTGTGTCATGGTATGTGTCTGCACAGTGTCCATAAATCCCATTAAAACAGAGAACAAGATTTACACTGACTAATTAATTAATTGGTGACTTCCGCGCGTGGTCTTCGTAATGGGCGAGTCATAATAGATGAACCTGCACTGTGACTTTTAAATAGAATAATTTTGAATCATATTACAGCTGCAGGCACGCAAAGGATCAATAAGAGTTACAATATGAGGGCGAACGGCAAGCGCAAGAATAATCGAATAGCATGTGAGCGCAACTGAAATTCCAAGAGCCTCATTAAAAAAAGCGCAGTAGCTTCACCGCGGTTTTTTTCCCCTTTTCTCGCATATGGCAGTGTTATATTTTTCTTTTTTTTTCTCTCCTCCCTGTCCTACCGTTCTCCAGCCTGGGTGCACGATCTCGTGTCAAGAAACAGTAGCTGTGCAAGTATAGTTCGCTCGTGCTGCTATTTCCCACTCGTTGGCTGATGGCTCGAGCTATTACCGTATCCGTGTCTGCCTGCGGACGTAATTCTCTCCAACCTCTCAACTCCGATGCGCTGGCCTGCGAAAGCATCTGAGCCTCACATGGAATAATTTTTTTTAAGGTTGGTATCTTTTTTTAATGCCGAGTATATATACCTCTAGGCCTGGCAGCTACGAGAATTCCTCTCGAGGTCATCCTGACCCTAGACAACTACGTGGGGACAGGTAAAATTTATTTCACACACTGATTCCATGAGGCGAAATTAAGGTAGTCGTCTCGCTACGTGCTAGTCGAATCAGTGCTAAATTTTGAAAAGCATTTCTACAGATTATTATGGTTTAATTGACGGTTCTTAAGAGGATGCGGGAGTAGATTTTATTACCAACTTTGGTCCACATTTGGTTACACTGTTAAAAAAATTTATTGTAAAATTACAAAACTTTCGTTGGAAGTTTTTATCCGCGAGAACTATTGTAAATTTCATGTGCGTTCGAAACATAAATTTAAAGTCGTAGTACAGAAAAAAAAGTGCCCACTATTTGTAATTTTAGAATACTGAAGTACTGGAAATTTACCACAAACGCACAAGATTTTTCTTTTATCAAAGTATTGTAAATTTCATATGCGTTCGAAACATAAATTTAAAGTCGAAGTACCGGAAAAAAGTGTCTAATATTTGTAATTTCAGAATACTGAAGTACTGTAAATTTACCACAAACGCCCACTATTTTTCCTTTATCAAAGTATTGTAAATTTCATGCGTTCGAAACATAAATTTGAAGTCGTGGTGCCAAAAAAAAAGTGTAATATTTGTAATTTTAGAATACTAAAGTACTGTAAATTTACCGCAAACGCACAATATTTTTCTTTTATCAAAGTATTGTAAATTTCATATTCGTTCGGAAGGTTTTTATATTATCGAATCAGAGTTGTGAAGCCCCATTAATTCATGAAACACAGCTCGCAGTACAGTTTGTTTTGTAATTACGATTTCATAATAATAATATGTATCGATTATAATAAAACAGAGTGTAAACCTTTGAATAGCTGCAGAGAATACTAATTTTCGCTTAAATATTGGGAGAAATAGTGAAAAAAATGGAAGAGATAAGTAATACATTACTTTCTTAATGCATTACTTATGTTTCTCCATTTTTTCAACAAGATTACCATGAAATTTTATTGGAAAATAATATTGTTCGCAGCTATTCAAATGTTTACACTCTGTTTTATAATCGCTACATATTATTATTATGAAAACGTAATTACAATTTATGAATTGAATTGTAAATTTCCCATCTTTTTCTTGTAACGAGTGCATTAGTGCACAAGTTTTGTAATTTTCTAATACATGGTATACGAATCATCATTTCATACACGGGTTTTGTAAATTTCTAGTGACTTAGCACTGTAAATTTACTATTATTTCTAATGGTGATGTTCTAAACGGAGTACTGGAAAATTCAATGACAATGGACTTGTAATTTTTTAGCAAAATTCCAAGCCCTGTACACCAATTTTATGAATTGAATTGTAAATTTCCCATTTTTTTCTTATAACGAGTGTATTAGTGCACAAGTTTTGTAATATTCTAATATATGGTATAAGAATCATCATTTCGTACACCGGTTTTGTAAATTTCTTGTGACTTAGCATTGTAATTTTACCATTATTTTTAACAGTGTACCATTATTCACAGTTAATACGCTACACACATGCACTAAATTGTACACGATGGTAATATCAGTGTATACGAATAGACGTATAATCGAATATTGGATGATAACCGACAATAAATGGAAAAAACGTATATTTTCTAAACATCCCGAAATCAAAATGGCCGCCAGGGTTTGACAGCATCACCTGTTTGGTAAGATATAAAAGATTCTGGAACTTATATACGTTAATCTCGAATGTACGTCCATTCTTTAGCTTTTTTGCATAATTCGTCAGCGCCGAAACAATAATTACACGGAAGGAATCCACACAAACTTGTAACTACGTTTACGCAGTCTGCCCGCTTGGAAGGATTTTTTGTCCGATTGAATCGCGTAAACGTAGTTAGTTTGTGTGGATGACTTTTATTGTATAATTGATGTTTCGACGTTCGTAGATTATGCAGAAAACGCCAAAGAATGAACGTACAATCGAGTTCAACAAATTTGATTCCTATAAATGTTTATATAGTACGAAAGAGTTGGTGTTGACAGTTCGAGCGGCCATATTGCTTCTTTGTAGGTTTACAATGTTACGATTTTTTTCATTTTACAACGGTTGTCACAAAAAATTCGGATTGATGCAAATGTGCCTATCCTGATATTATAACCCCGTGCAATTTGAAACAATAAGAGCGTAGTTTGTGAACTACGAAACCGTACATTTTTATCGACGACAGTCGGTAAGAAAATCCAGTCCTGCATCCCCTTAAATTGATTTGAGCACAAGCGTGTATTCTTAATATATAAATACTAGGGTGTGTCAAAAAGATATATGTATTTTTTTCTCCCTTTTTTTAAGGCGGAAATATGTATTTTGACCTCAATACACACCTCCCATGCAGAAAACGCGCCTAAATATGTATGGTTTTTTTTAAATCGACACTTCATGCAATAAAAGTCTCCAACTGAGTCACCTCTAAACATTATTTGCCAGAAAATTCCTTTGGCACACTCGATTGTTAGGTCAACCCCTCAAGTTTGAGCCATGAAGACCGATGAAAAGTAAGACAATTAGTAGTAAGAATCAGCAGAAGAAAAAATCGGTATTTCTCTGGTTATCGAAGAAAAGTAAAAACATTCGAAGATTATCGCACTTTTCTTTGGTCCATACTTTTCTTTTTCGTTCGTTTCTTTTTCTTTATCGTACTTTTCTTTTGGTAAGCCATGGAGCTTAAAATCGAGAGGTTGACCTAAAAATCGAGTGTGCTAAAGGAATTTGCTGACAAATAATGTTTAGATATGCCTCAATCGAGGTCTTTTTATTATATGAAATTTGAAATTAAAAAAAAAATATACATATATTTAGACGCGTTTTCTGCATTGGAGGTGTGTATTGATGTCAGAATACATACTTTACCTTAAAAAAACAAAAAACAAAAATGATGATGTTTTTTTGACACACCCTAATAAATGCATCTACAGCCATGGTTCAAAAAGAAGGTATACTGATTAGTGTGGGTAAAAAAATCGATGTTTTTTTTAAATCCGACACACGAAAACTAGTTTCTTAGTATCTCTAGAAAGTACTCACCAAGTACGAGCTCTTAATATTAATGGGAAGATTATGCTCATCATCGATATGCATTTTCAATTTGGTCTCATATAAAAATGATCATGTCTTATCACCAACGGACTATAAAACCAGTACCATCGTTTATATTTATTGAAAATAAAACGCTGTACAAAAATGGTGTCTTATACTTTTTTGATTAATCTAACCATTCAAAAGATATTCAAGGTCAAAGATTGAAGGATTTTAAGGAAAAGTAACTTTTTGTTTGGAATTATGTAAGTTACTGTAAAATAATTATTGACAATTGAGTTTTTATTATTCCTATAGGAAATTAAACGCTCTACAAAAAAGGTCTCTAGTGGTTTATCGATTACTCTAACCGCTTAGAAGATATTCGCATTGGAATATCAATGCATACTGCTATTGGCAGGGGACTGACTCTCCACATTCCAAGTCGACACGAAGTCATTTCGTCTACGCAAATAGTCGACACAGAATCACTTTACACGAATGCAACTTAACGCGAAATAACTCGATACCTAGCACTGAACATCGTCGGCTTTACGCGAGAACGAATAAATGTCTTCGTGTCGACTTGGGAGGTGTAGAGTCGGTCCTCTGCCCTGCTATTCATAGTTTTTTAACGATTAATTTCAATTAATCCGTTTGATTTATAAATTTTGAGATAATTCATAGGAATTGAAGTTTATCTTGATGGAATGTCAGTTTCCAAGTTATGTCTCATCTTTTGTTTTAGAATATATTTCTTTGAATCAATTTTTTAACAATATTTTCTTTCTATAATTGTACTTTTATCACAGTTAAGGATCGTTATTTAATATTTTTCAACGGATTTATTTAAAGTGTAACTCAGCAATGTAGAAATATAAGAGGAAACATAGAAATGACATTAAACCACAGATGGCACTAGTATGAAAAGTAATGAATAACAGAACTACCAATATTTAAAACTAAATCCCCACACAGAAAATAGTTAATTATAAATTTTGTGGAAAATAAAAATATGAACTAAATGTAACTGTAATAAAATAGAATTCCTCTTAAAAATGTTGAAAATTTGTGTTAAAAAAAAAAAAAAAACTGATACAAAAACTAGAAGCATGGGCTGAAGGACTGCGGTCGATGGCCCATTGACAATATTGTTAATTAATAAGGTTAATCCTAAGCGTTGTACTTAATCAAATTCTGTCATGTATTGTCAATAAATGTTAACTTACTACTACTACTAGAAATATGAGTTACATTTTAAATGCACAGAATATAACAAATTTTCGATATGCGTTTTGCAAAAATAATCTTGAGGGTAGTAGATGGGTTTATACCGAACACATATCCAAAATTCGTTATTTCGCGCACATTTTTGAAAATAAAAAAAATAAAAAACAAAATAAAGAAAAAAATCTAAACAAATTCGTATGCATTCAAATAAATTAACATATCATTTTCATTAGAAAAAAAGTTAGGTTGACTGTTTGTTTGTTAAACAATTGTTTTTTTTCACCAATTTGTTAATAACATTTTGGGATTATTATTATGCGAAATCAATCGTTTCAGCACGTTTTATATGGATTATTTTTTCCGATTTTTATCCCATCGGGAAGTGATCGGAATCGTCTCTGAAATTCACTTTTAGCGGGACTGTACGTATCATACATCCTCAATTTGCGTTGCGCAGTTGTCCTAAATTTTGATAGATAGTGAGTCTGGGGTATTTGTGTCTAGATCTAAGGTGTTAAGATGTGCACCTGTTCGGCCAGGTATGCGAAAACACGAATAATAGGGTCGCTGCTGTGCGAAAATTCCAGAGTCAGGTGCGGCTGACCTCTCAAGGAAATATCAAAGCGTCTAACAACTGCTCCCACTTCTGCTACTCCACCGTCTTATTCTATACTAATCTTGTGCTTCTACTATAGCTTCTGTAGGCTGGAGGCTCGCGTGTAAGCCAATTCACGTATCTACCTACGTATCGAAACGACTTTATGCACCTCGGCTACATACCTGCTAGTGCATATTATCCATGATGTTATATGGTGCACATACATACGTAGGTATGTCCCGAAGTACAGGACCCTCGACTGCGCAGCACACGCTAACCCGAGAGCCAGATAATCACGTAGTACTCGCTCCACGACACGACTCTAGGGACTCAGGTGCATTCACCTGGGTGAATGCGATATCCACCACATCGTTCTGGAGCTTCAACTAACCAAATTGATGTGATGATGCTTCGACGATAACAACGTGTAATCCTTTTTATTTCTTAGATTAAAATTTGGCAAGTCGTAATTCGGGTCTGAGTCACGGTCTTACATACAGGCCGAGAAACTCGGGTGGTGGGGGAAGACCCAGATAGTGAGGCAATATGCTTGATGTTCATAATTCCGACATGCGAAGCGCTGCGATCTAGGAGGATTTCAGGATCGGCACAAATAATCGCGCCTGATGCATGATGTGAAAAATATTTTTGTTCCTCATAAAGGAAGCTTTGTTTTCGTGAATTTTTTGTGAATTTGTGGTCTAAAAAATATCACTGTGTGCGTGTGTGTGTGTGTGTGTGTGCGTGCGTGCGTGCGTGCGTGCGTGCGTGCGTGCGTGCGTGCGTGTGTGTGTGTGTGTGTGTGCGTGTGCGTGTGTGTGCGTGCGTGCGTGCGTGCGTGCGTGCGTGCGTGCGTGTGTGTGTGTGTGTGTGTGTGTGTGTGTGTGTGTGTGTGTGTGTGTGCGTGTGCGTGTGCGTGTGCGTGTGCGTGTGCGTGTGCGTGTGCGTGTGCGTGTGCGTGTGCGTGTGCGTGTGCGTGTGCGTGTGCGTGTGCGTGTGCGTGTGCGTGTGCGTGTGCGTGTGCGTGTGCGTGTGCGTGTGCGTGTGCGTGTGCGTGTGCGTGTGCGTGTGCGTGTGCGTGTGCGTGTGCGTGTGTGTGTGTGTGTGTGTGTGTGTGTGTGTGTGTGTGTGTGTGTGTGTGTGTGTGTGTGTGTGTGTGTGTGTGTGTGTGTGTGTGTGTGTGTGTGTGTTCTGGCACAAATTTGGCACGCAACTAGAGTATTGACTCCTTTGTAATTAACGTGATTTTTAATTAAATGTATTAATGAATACAGATTTTATATTTTTCGAAAAAATGCCGTTATCGCTCTAATTTTCATAAAAGTTTGACAATTTAGCTAAATAGTTCTAGTTTGGTATTGAATTTCAGCGAAATCGGTAAAGCGGTTCCGATTTTTTGGAATTTTGAATTTAAAAAAAAAACACAATTTTCTCTCTAAATCACGTGGAATCTCAACAGATGAACCGAAATGTTCTACAGTCGAAAAATACTATACAGCCCTGTGGCGTTCGAAATTTGGTGCTGATCAGTAAGGTCGTTCGAATTCTACGGCATTTAAAATTTTTCAATAATGTACATTTCCGCTTGCAACTTCCGCAAGAGTTAAGAGAGTGAGATGAAAATTTTTATTTAATCAAAATGCAATGTGACGGTGTTTTAACGGTGTTTCAGAGCTGCACACAATATGGATAATTAAAGAGAAAAAAAAGATGCAAAGTAGAACTTTACACATTGCTTCCTCATATAAAATTTAAAAACAGCTGTAAAGAGGACATTTTTAAATTTCAATTTTTACTGCTATTAGGAAGCCAAAATTAATAATAAATGTCTCATAGAAATAGATATGTTAAAAATTAAAATTTTGAAATATCTTCTTTACAGCTGTTTTCAAATTTTGTATGAGGAAGCAATGTGCTAAGTTCTACTTTGCATCTTTTTATTTTTGCAAATTAATGAATGTACAAGATACTTCGTGAAAAAAAAAATTACATACGTGGGTAACAACTCTGAAACAAGAAAATAAAAGGAAATCGGATTTTGAACCGGTTGAACGTTCGATGCTTGTATAATTACATGAAACAACAACAAGAAATACAGGACATAATTCTGAATCTTTTGTCCTGTAATGTTTTATTTCTTCGTTAATTTAACTAATATATTTTTTGTAACTATTTTTTTTTTTTTTTTTTTTCCTGGTACGCGAAGTATCGCAATATATTTTCTCATGTTTTCAATATGTATTTAAGGGGCAAAGTTTATTCATTGAGTATTATTGAGAACCAAAGAAAACGTTAGCATGTGCGAAAAGACCAATTAATTACTCTTACTCCGAATAATATATAGGTCAGAAAACGGTTCAACGAAACGCTGGGTTGTTGTGATTTGTGTCCGCAACTCGATTGAACTGGCAGCTCGATCGTACTGATACATCGATGTAGCCTTGTTATGTTATTCTTGTATGAATTACATAAAACAATTATTGAAATGCATAATTTCTGTGAAAGATCGTTTCGGACGAATAGGATTATCTATAACCTATACAATATCCGACAAGACCTTGTTACTTAATCACTAATCGGGTCTAAATGTAGGACGGCATGGGTCAGTGTTTGGATTTTCGATAGGACATAAAATACGCCATACGATACAATCAGCAGGACACTAATCGAGTCTTTTACATGTCTCCGTATATTTAAATAATAGTACTTCAAAATTATAAAAAACCAGATAAGTAACATTCGGCAAATCTAATAAAAACTCTGAACTTCACTGCAACATCTTTCATTTTAATCAATTGGCTATTTCTATTCACCTTCTTGCCTCATCAACATCGCGCTGAGCTTAGAAGGTCACTAATTGGGTCATTCACCTTACATTTTTATTAATAGCATTTCTTATTCCAACTTTCAAAAAATATTCAGGCATTCCACATAAACTGTCCTTCTTATACTACCCAACGCATATTTGAAAAAAAAAGTTGAGACTAAAGAGTAATGGTTCTAAAAACTATAAAGTCCCACGTTGAAAGGGTTAAAATGGAGCAAGTCAAACTAACCAACACTAGGAATATATTGTCTCACAGGGCAAACAAAATGCCCAATAGAAGCTACGATGCAAGTACCTCTGTCGAGTTTGGCGCACGAGTTCTCGGCATACATACTTGGTACGCTCCACAACGGTGAAAGTCTCCTGTTGACTTGGACGTGAATCGGACGGTGCGAGTTGCTGCTACATATCTCTGGAGTATACTTGCTTATATCTACTTCACTACAACCAGTATACAGGGTGATACAGAATAATTAAAAACTTTTTAGTGGGTGATGTTGCTTGTTATCCTTTGATAAAAGTTACTTAACCGTTTCTCGAAATGCCCAATGGTTATTAAGTTACAAGCATTACACTGTAAAAAAAGATTGTAAATTTAATGTACTTATGTATATGAAATTTACAAATTTTGTGCATGAAACTGTGATTCATGTACCGAGTGCTGTAAATTTACAAATCTATCATGAAATTAATGTACCTGCATTGGAATTTAAGAGAAATTCATTGTAAATATAAAAAACTTGATCAGTAACTGTATAATTATATGACAAGTTTTTGAAAATTCCTGCACTGCAGTCGATTTTTGTAGAAAAATCACCTAACTTTACGAATATCTTGTAACTTAGATTTCAAACACCCACACTGTAAAAAAACACTTGAAATTTAATGTACTTATGCTTATGAAATTTAAATACTTTGTACTTGAAACTGTGATTCAAGTACTGAGTGCTGTAAATTTCCATTTCGTTTTCGAAATTAATGTACCTAACTGTAAATTTAAGCAATATATATTGTGAATTTACAAATCTTTAAACACGTATACAATGTTTTGTATTCGTGTTCTGCTACTGTAGAAAAAAGTTGATAATACGCTGTTAAAAATGTCGGTAACAGTGAAAAATGAATATCTCAATGATAAGTACGGTTAAGAGAATAATATATGTATAACTCTTATGCCATTTTAATATCCAAAACTACTAAGTCGTTGATAGCGTAGTTGGTAGCGTGCGTGCGTAGTCAGGTACTTAGATAAGTAGGTCGTAGGTTCAAACCCCGGGGTAGACGAAAAATTTCTTTAGCAATAACCAATACCCGACAATTTCTAATGATGTAAAATGTCTGAAAAAATAATGCCTGAGTAATAGTTCTGGTTTCTTTTGTTTTTAAACCCATTTTTAATTTCCAACATATATGTGATTGAATTTTGAGGTACCGCTTTGCAATAAAAGATCTATGACGTACATTAATTTTATGTACCATAATCAGAAATATTTGACGCGGTATATTAAATTTAAAATACAAAGTCACTGCTATTTCAATAAAATTCAAATTATTTTCATGTGTCCTACATTAGAATTTTCGACACATTGGTGCTTGAAATTTAAGAGACGGCTTGCGAATAAAAACTTCCGGTACCGGTACTTTAATTTTCAAGTAGATTTTTTTTACAGTGTACAAATTTGAATGAAAATTTATAAATCAGAGCGAACTATTTTCCCACGCCATACGTCGAGGTGGCCATGGGATATTTTCATTGGTCTGATTATTCAAATTTATAATGCTTATAATTGAACAACTACTGCGAATTTTGAAAAAACGGCTCGGTAACGTTATTAAAAAAAAAACGATCAGCTATGACCTAACAAAGAGTTGATAAATGATTTTGTACCACACTGTATATATTACTGCGAGATAAAAAGCTATGGTATCAGTAATTATGAGCCTTATGAATTTGAATAAATGGACGAAATGATTTAAATGATTCAAAGAGATTTTCGAAATGCCCAATGGTTAAGTTATAAGCATTTGAATTCTAGACGTTGTATACATACGCACACACGGACAATCTTCCCTGATCACTTTTTTGGTTGTTTCAGACTATTCTGACTTTTCTGACATTGAAATCTCGATTTTTTTTTCTGATGAACACAAAGCTTCTTCTATGAGGTAGCGAAATATTTAAAAAAAGTAGAACCTTGCACATTGCTTTCTCATTATTTTTCGATTTCTACAAAGTTAAAATAAAAATACTTCCTGTGAGGAAGCAATGTGCAAAGTTCCACTTTGCATCTCTCTTTTAATTTCATTCTTAATCTTTGATAATTAACAAAATCCAGTAAGTTAAAAAAAAACACTGTCACATTGCATTTTGATTAAGTACAAATTTTTATCTTACTCTCGTAACTTTTCAAGTCAAGACATGAGCGAAAATGTACGCTTATTAAAAAATTTTAAATGCCATAAAATCCGAACGACTTTGCCGATAATCACCAAATTTCGTACGTAGCAGGGCTGTATGGTGTTTCCCGACTGTAGAACATTTTGGTTCATTTGTTGAGATTCAACGTGATTTAGAGAGAAATTTTTTTTTTTTTTTTGAAAAATTCAAAATTCTATAAAATCGAAACCGCTTTACCGATTTCACTGAAATTCAATACCAAATATCATTTAACGTCTCTTTCTTTATAAATATTTATTCAGCTAAATTGGCGAACTTTTACGGAAGTTAGAGATCACGAAATTTCTTTGAAAAATTAAAAATTCTATATAATCTGTATACATTGATAAATTTAATTAAAAATCATGTCAATTACAGATGAGTCAAAACTCTAGTTGCGTGCCAAATTTTAGCTCGATCCATCGTGTCGTTCGTGAGTTATAGACCATTAAATTTTCGGTGTCTGGAACATACATACACACACACACATACACACATACAGACTAGGGCTCTCACATGGAGTCGGATAAGACGAGTACCCGAACATGTTCGGATATCCGGATAGTAGATTTTGAGACTTCAAATTCGGATAAACGAAGTACTCAAACTATTCGAGTACCCGAACAGTTCGAATTATCCGAGTAGCCGAACGCCTCGAACGGCAGGGGACCGACTCTACACCTCCCAAGTCTACACAAAGATAGGTCTACACAAAAAGTCGACACAGAAAGACTGTACACGCAGACAGCTCGACACCGAAAACTCGGCACGAAAAACTCGACACCAAAAACTCTGCACAAAAAACTCGACACCGAAAAGTCAACACGAAAAACTCGACACGCCGAAAAGTCGGCACAAAAAACTCGACACCGAAAACTCAGCACGAAAAACTCAACACCGAAAAGTCGACATTTCGATCGATTTTGGGGAATTTTAAGGCCCTATCCGATGTGAAATTGTCCGTTAATTACAATTTTTATTTTATTCGGTGCGTAAGACGTGGTTTTATTTCATTTTTAACCCACAGTGATATTTTTCACTGAAAACCCAGAAATACATTACTTTTTTCATTTGAAACAAAATATGATCTATTCAGATATCCCCTTGAACGATAGTATCATACTAGTGCGACAAAACTTTTTTTGACTTGTGCAGGAATCTCAAACTTTCTGCTCTTGTAGTGTAATATACTATTTCGCGCGAGTATAGTACCTATTTTTATTTCACGACGTGTGTAAACAAAGTTTCACGCACGCTTCGCTTGCGCAATCGCGATTTGCCCACAGAGTGAAATAAAAATTGTAATTAACGGAAAATTTCACATCGGATAGGGCCTTAAAATTCCCCAAAATCGATCGAAGTGTCGACTTTTCGGTGTTGAGTTTTTCGTGCCGACTTTTCGGTGTCGAGTTTTTTGTGCCGACTTTTCGGCGTGTCGAGTTTTTCGTGTTGACTTTTCGGTGTCGAGTTTTTCGTGCAGAGTTTTTGGTGTCGAGTTTTTCGTGCCGAGTTTTCGGTGTCGAGCTGTCTGCGTGTACAGTCTTTCTGTGTCGACTTTTTGTGTAGACCTATCTTTGTGTAGACTTGGGAGGTGTAGAGTCGGTCCCCTGCCGCCTCGAACTATCCGAATATCCGAACTACACGAACTACCCGAATACTTGAAAATTCTAGTTCATTGTCTGTTTTTAGAGCCAGTGATAGGGCTATTTTTGTTAACGTGTAATTGAAAACAGACTCAACTGCGATTCGAAAAATATATATTTATTCTATGTTTATATCGATTAGCATAAACTATCAATATGAACACATACATCAGCACATCAAGATCGTGTCGTCTCTCTCTCTCTCTCTCTCTCTCTATCATACATATATCATACACACTCATGTGTTTCCTTTCAACAACAAATATAAATCAATTATTTCACTCGCATCTACAAAAAATAATAAAAAAAATCTCTGTTTTTTTGTTTTAACTATGATAGTGCACCGAGAAAACATGTGTTTCCGGATAGTCCGGATATTCGAGTAGCTCGGATATCCGGGTAGCTCGGGTATCCGGATAGGCTCGCAATGGTCTGCTATTCGGATATGAAGTGTCGGATCCGTCAAGTCCGGATAGTTCGAGTTATCCGACCGATCGATAAAATTCAAGCACTACTGTAATACAGACACATTTTCTAGACCACTTTTCGCGACGTTTTAGGTGATTCCGAGCATGTTAACATGAAAATCTCGAAAAAAATTATTTTCACGAAAACAAAGCTTTTTCTACGAGGAAGCAAAAATTCTAAATAATTCTGCATCACCCTGTATATATCACTGGAAGAAAGAGAGAGAGAGAGAGAGCCACGGTTACGGCGCAATGACGAAGCGAGACAGAGTCACCGCGTTTTAATGTCGTTTTCCCATAGTATATAAGCCAGCACCACGAAGTAGACTCGAGCGTTCCTTCATCTTTTATACAACCAGCAACCGAGGCAACGCTCTCTCGAAAACAACTCGCGGCGGGCATTCGCCGCTCTAGCCCATTCAGCCAAGAGTTGCAAGTTTACCGCGAGAACGATGTACACGAGTATATCCAAAGAAAATGTCTATCTTCGCTCGCTCCGAGCATTCTCGTCATCGCGTCCATCGACTTAACTAAGGAAATAATAAACTTGTGGCAATTTTCCTTTCTGACGTTTCTTCTCGCCTCACTGCTATTTCTTATTCGCTATGGCGCGCGCGAGAATTTCCGTGGCGAAAGGCCGACGTACTTCTTTGCCAAGCAAACGGGAAGCGGAGGCCTTCGCGTAGCACAAAAAAATGTGTGGAATGCATTCATCTGACGTTTCATCAGAAGAAACTTATTGTTGTTGCTATGATCTTTTTACTGCAGTTGAGATTTGTGCTTGATATAGAAAGCTTTTAGAAACCGTGTTTTCGTTTAAGAGAGAATATGCGACTTTTGAACTTTCTACCTTTGTAACATGAAGTAAAGTAATCGTAGAGAAACGCTATATTTATTTTCATTCACATGGACATGAATATATATGCCATATATAGAATTTTGGAGTCTTAACTCGGATTTTTATTTTATTTTTATTTATTTATTTCATTATGTATTTTTCATAACTTTTCGTGAATTTGTCATCGTGACAAAGATATATGAGGATCATGTGGAAAAATACAACTTTCTGGAGCACACTTTTCTTATAAATATATTTTTTTATGTGGACAAACATGACAAGATTATAAAAAATTATCTCGATTATAAAAAAATATGATCTCGATTATAAAAAAATTATTCAAATAAATATCGACTTAATTAAGATTTATACTTGCATCATTTGATCTTCATTTTTGTATGATTATTTTCCTTTTTAAAGTAAAGTACATATTGTGATGGAATCTCGTTAGAAATTGCGAATCCTATTGGCAAAGATGTTATTGTGCCCTCTATACAATTCGTTATATAGTTTTATGTCAACTTGACTGACGCTAATGTGCGTAGAATGTATTGAGCGGTTCCTGAAAATACGAGGGACCTTCAAACCATGGAAAATGTCGTACTCGTGTAATGTAAAATGTCCACGTCATTCAAGGCTGCAAGTGATACGTTACCGATTTCCCACTTTTAGAATTGCCAGAAATCATATTATATCTAAACCTCAATATCCTCTTGCAGTTCTTATCAAGCATTCTCTTCAGTTAAGCCTCAGAAATTCAAATTTTTTAGAAATTATTGATACAATACCGATTTTTTATTTTTCGGCTCTGTGAACAGGCAATAATAAGGATATAGATACGTTCTTCGAGTCTCAAGTCATTTTTCATCAAAGGAAGCTTTGTCTCAAATTTAGCTTTGCCGAAAACAATTTTCTTCAGCAATTTTTAACACGATCCGGACTTTTCAATTTTGGAACAGGCTGTAATGAAAATTTAGAGGAACCTTTTCAAGCAGTTTTCAACAGACAAAGCTTTGTCTCAAATCGACGGAAACGATTTTTTTTTTTCTGAAAATTCTCGACGAAATGAGATTCAACAAAAAAGAATATTAGAATGAGCATTCAGATACATCCTTCGATATTCTTATATAATTCGCATTAGAGGAATGTTGTCTGAAATTTGGCCTTGACGACAATGGATCTTTATATTATATACGTTTCGACCATTATTGTGAGTCCTTTTCAATATATACATCTAAAAAGTAGAAAATTAATTAAATGTAATGTAATTATAAGACGTGGTTATTATGTTATATCCCGATAAAATTAACCATTAATAATATTATTACATAGTTGATTTTTTTCCGGCATTTTAGTATCCTATAGTACTTCCATGACTGTATTCAAATTTAAATATGTTTAAGTGAATCTCTGTTCACCGGCACCTCTGGCTTACGTGTACTTTGCGTTTCTTATGGCCGGAAAAAATCACATATATAATAATATTATCAATGGTTAATTTTATCGGGATGTAACATAATAACCACGTTTTAGAATTATACATTATTTACATTAGTAAATCTCAACCGACAGCAGTGGACGCGCGGTCGGTGTGTGGCTTCGGCAAGCACTAGCAAAGTCTACGAAGCTATAATTAATCAAAAAATCTCTCTCTTCTGCACTACTCAAGATATCATCCCTAATAACCAATTCGGGTTCAAATTTGAACATTCAACCTCCCATACTATTCACAAACTATTATCCGATCTTAATACCCAGATCCATCAAGGCAACTCAGTTGGTGCTGCCCTTTTGGACCTGGAGAAAGCTTTCGACTCCGTTTGGCATAACGGACTGTTATATAAGCTCGACCAAAAACAGTTTCCTGAGTGGCTAATACGACTAATCTGGGACATGATTTCCAACAAAAAATTCAAAACATGGGATGGAAATTCTTTTTCAACAGTGGAATTCGTCATAAAAGAAGGCCTACAACAAGGCACGGTGAACTCGCCCGTGCTGTTCAATATCTACACGAGCGACATACTCAATCTCTTCGACCTCAACACCAAACCCAATACCTTCTCGCTAGCATTCGCGGACGACTTAATAATATACGTCTCGGGGGACCGCCCGCCAGAAATACAAGAGGAACTAGAAACCTTGGTCGAGAAAGTTAATAATTATTACATGTCCTGGAACCTTCGGCTAAACCCGGCTAAATGCGAAACAATATTATTTAGAAAACCTATGTACTACCTATCCCGTAACAAAAAACGAGGCGCCAGCCAATTTAGCATAGAAACCACGGTACCTGGAACGAATAACAAAGCTGTGATACCCCATAAAAACTCTGTGAAATACCTAGGCATAACTTTAGACTACCTATTAAGACTTAATAATCACCTCAAACTGCAACTATCCAAAGCCAGAATGGCCTTTAAAGCTAATGCGCGTATTTTTTATAATAGAGACTTAACCAAACGAACCAAAGTCATATTATATATGCTACTAGTCAGGCCAATCTTAACCTACGCAGCCCCTATGTGGTGGAATGTAAACTCGTCAGCAATGGAGGAGCTGAGAGTCTTCGAGCGAAGTTGCCTCAGAGCCTGCTTAAATTTATACAGATCAGCCCATTCAAATTACACCCACCAGGTCAGCAACCAAATCCTATACAACACGGCAGAAATCCCGCGAATCGACTGCTTTACAATTAAACTAACTCGAGACTACTTCAGCAAGTTACCGCAAATTAATAACGAAATCACAAGGTCTCTCTCACAAATAGACATGAATACAACATCCAGACAAGCCATAAACGGATACCTCCCTCCCCAGTCTTTCCTATACTTCGATTCGCGCGGACTAATCCAAAATACTGATAACGTACCAATAATTCATCACTGGAAACGAAATAAAGTAGACAAACGCATCTCAATAAAACGGAATGACTTCACAAATCATAAGGAAAAATTCAAACTCTCCACAACTCTCCCCCTTCATGACTATAATGACTTTCATCGCCTGAAAAACAGAAAATACTGGTGGCTCTCACCCGACGACCCAACCATCCTTGCATTAACCCGCAGAAAACAACTCCGCGAAAGGGGACACCAGAACCAAGCTCACCATCACTAACCAACATACCCGAAAGCCAAGCAGTTCCTCTAAAGGGGGAAAAAAAAAACTGCCATAGCCGCAAGGCATCTTTGTATATATGTACATACTGTTTAATTAGTCCGTAAGCTACATAGGTTAAGACATCGCAGAGTTAAATATGTAATAGGGGTTTTTTTAAAATTTATACGGCACAATTTTTCCCCATCTCCAATGCGCAACACTGCGTGCGCCAATATTGTACGAACTATGTTCTAAAACACCCCATTATCTTATAACCCTGATAACAATATATTGTATGGCGACGCGATCCCTTACACGCGAGGGCATGAGCCACATATTATGATAGTGGAAGGAATTTTTTCAAAACTGTTTATTTGCTCCTAATACTACGTATTATTGTATTACCATTTGAAATAAACGAGTTTAAAAAAAAAAAAAAAGTGTGTGGCTTCGGCGGTCCCCAGAGTTAAGCAGCATTATTTGCGGCCATAACTTGGATGGGTGACCACTTAGCCGGGCACTGGTTTGCGCGCCAATTGCTGAGCGGGAGGCAGTTTTTCTGAGTTTTTAATGTATCCTCATACAGTAGAAACTCAGTAAAAATAAAGCAGTCAGTATTGGCCAGGTTTTCCGCAGTTTCCCTGTGCCCTCGTGCAAATGCGATACAATAGTGCATTAGGATGAGTAGCTGCGGAGAACACGATGGGGGGGGGGGGGGGGGGGGGTCTCTCAATGAAGGAACTGGGAAAGGGAGGGAATCTATGGAATAATGGGGAAAAAGGAAAGAGGGGCAAAAACGTCCCGCGCAAAAAAGATAGTATGAAAACAGTATTAGAATAGTATTAAATAGGAAGTATGAGCAGTATGTTGTATTGGAGGAAATTATACTGCAATTATACTCATATTCCAGTATGAAGTATGAAATCACTATACAACAATTTCGAAATTTCGAAAATCCGATACTCAAATAGTTTTCCGTATCATAATTTCATACTTAATACTCGAATATAAGTATAATTTCAGTATGATTTCGTCCAATACGACATACTCCTCGTACTTTCCATTTAATACTATTCTAATACTCTTTTCATACAATTTTTTTTGCGCGGGGTAGAAGCCTGAAGAAGGCATACAGAGAGAAACCAATTTTAAAAAAATTAAAAAAAAACCATTACAATTATACCATTATACATTAATTAATTTTCTACTTTTTAGATGTATATAAGGCATTCCACATGTATTCAGCCATTGGAAAAAAAAAAAAAAATCGAAAAAATGTCCAAAAATCAGGTTCAGTGATTATAGTAGATACACTAAGTTTAATTTTTTTGAAATTTTTTCTGCCGAAATATGCCATATTTTTCATTTTTGATTTAACCTATGATATCTCGGAAACGATTAATCGTATCGACATCTCAAAAAAACGAGGATGTGCGTTTTTTATGGCCCACAAGAAAATAATTACTTCAAAATTAATCGTATAATTTCAGACTTCATTTTACTACAAAATAAATGAAAATTTTTTTTTCTTGCGAAAAGGACGTCGGAAAGTGACATCGAAAAAATTGTTGTCAATTGTGTATGAAAGTCCTCAATTTTTTTTTTTTTGGACCGTGCAAAGTTATCGCGGTTTGAAATATTTGAAAAAATGCATTTCACGAAATTTTACGCGTTTCTGCTCCGGTCGAGACATTTGCAGTGCTTTTGCAAAGTGCAACCCAACTTTATATGATTTTTACATAACATAGAAGTGAAGCAAATTAGAAAAAAAATGATAAAAAAGGATAAAAAATAAAAATTGGAAATAAACAAAAAAATTTTAACGCCAAACCTTACGATGATTGTGTTCTCAATAAATCGGCCTTTATCCAAAATATTGATCTCCGAAAACCGATATATGTATTTTTTAAAATATTTCAAACTGCGATAACTTATGAACTTTGCACGATCGCAAAAAAAAAAAACATACGAAAATTGAGGATTTTCATACACAATTGGCAACAATTTTTTTGATGCCACTTTCCGAAGCCCTTTCCGCAAAAAAAATTTGCATTAATTTTGTAGTACAATATAGTCTGAACTCACACAATTAATTCTGAACTAATTATTCTCTTGTGGGCCATAAAAAATGCACATTTTCGTTTTTTTGAGATGTCGACATATTTCGCGAGAAATTTTTTTTTTAAATCAAAATTTGGTGTATCTATTATAACCACTGAACCTGACTTTTGGACATTTTGTCGAATTTTTTTTTTCTAGTGGCTGAAGTCATGTGGAATGCCTCATATATTGAAAAGGACCCACACCAAAGGTCGAAACGTATATAATAAAAATTCTTTACTATAATGGAATAACATCATCCAATTTGGCTGTCAATAGCCGATTATCCATCCTCATCATTCCCAGACATGATCATGTCCATCAGAAAAAGGTTAGTCTCGAATCTGGCTTTGGCGACAATGCTTTTTTTGTTATTCTTAACGAAATACCGATGTTTAACGTTGTGAAATGGCAGGAATGTAATCAGAGGAAGCTCAGTCTCCAATCTAGCTATCTTGACAATGATTCTTCAGAAATTCTCAACAAGGCACTGGGTTTTACCTAAATCGCCAGATTCCATGGACAAGCGCTTTCGGCGATTAGCTGACCAACCGGTTTGTCGTATATTTAATAGTATACTACGCACTAGAGTGTTTCTCATTCATGCTACCTCTGGCTCGATGAAAAAAAAAAGATTAAAAAAAAAGCAAGCGGACCGCGTATAATTTTCACTTGAATGAGCTCAGCCATGAAGTAACGTGATTTCTTTTTTTCTTTGCTTTTATCATTATACATTTTTCCCTACGCTTCAGTAATATTTTTCCCGCGTATCTGAATATTATATAGAGTTTTAATACCGCGTCGCGAAGCGGTCATTAAATTTTCCTCCTTTATTTATTTTTATGTTTTGCATCGAAACGGAGTTGCGACCTCAAGCTCACTATTCGTTTATATATTCCATAAAATATAAAACGTACTATCAAAATATCCTACCACATTTATGAAGAAATTTATAAGCATGGTATGTCCCTGAGAATCTAAAGTAGAACTTTTAAATGAGAATGAATTTTAAAAAGCTTGATAAATCGTAGTGCACAAAAATGCCATTATTGACCCCTTTATTTATTATTTCTGTTTTTGTGATATTCTATGTCGATTGTTGAGTTGAAAATGCTTATTTTTTATTAAATCTTTATTCATTTTTTTCAAGGAATGTGTAAAGTGAGATGCTGTTAAGAAAATATTGGATATTGAATGATTCATGGAATAAATAAATAGTTTGATTACGACACTGAAAATTTTTCGGTATATGTTTTTAATACCTAATGTCGAGAGTGAGCAGAGGAAAAAAAAAGATGGACTGGTTGTAATCGAGTAGTGTAGCTAACCGGTTTAGAGAACGTCACATCAGCTGGAATTTGGCCCCTCATCATCTCAATACAACGCAGTTAGAATCGAAGAAGAAATGAGTGAACATTACTCAATCAAATTGTCCCATGATGCGGTAAAGAAAAAAATGTACTTGCGGTCATAAATGAGGAGATGGTGTATTTGATAGTAAACAAAAAGTTCGCGGAATTGCCTGAATCGTTGTAAAACATCGAAATTCAATGACGCCAGCAAGCATTTACCATAAAACTCGATGATAAATGTATCTTTGATGATGATAATGATGATGAAAATGACAAATATATCTTTCATGTTAAAATGTGCATTTATAGGAAACATAGTATTATTAATAATGTTTATTGCTTTGGGTTATTGAAGTGAAGTAATTATTTTTTCTTAGTGTAAATTTTTGCTTTACAGTTTATGACTTTTTGCTTAAGCCCAGAAATTTGAAGATTGATTATTTTAATCACTATTTGTTAATTTCAACATGTGTCATTTAATACGTGTGTAATCTGAGAGCTTTTTATATGCTTAAAAAATAAAAATTCCCGATATGTGTCAGATTTTACAACACTTTCGAGAATTAATCAATGTGAGAATATTACTTCGATATGACCTTGTTACCGAGCATATTATTACTATTATTACATGGCTCGTTACAGGATTCTTTTCGTGATGAATCCAGGCTTAAATATGGTCTCCAGTTGTCTCATTAATTGATCATTAATTGATACATCAATTAGTAATAATACCAGCAGCAATATTAACGTACGAATATTTCAGTTAACTCTAAATTTAAAATCTCTCGATCTCACCCATTTGCCGTTTTGTCAAGTCTCTCGAACACCTCTGCAGATTCTTAAATAGTGATGTCATAAGCAGAGAAATTTATGAATTTTTACTCAAGATCTTTGATCACGAGAACGGACTTTACAAATTAATAATCAGATGCAAATGAAAGTTCACATAGAAAGAACACAGTATACCGTCCTGGTCAGTAAGTTAAAATTTCTAATTTCAGGCATTATTAGTCGACGAAGAAGAAATCGACGTGAATGATGAGCAAACAATTTCGGTTAGCAATCAGGTTGTAAATCATAATCATTTTGATTCATTAATATTTTGTATATAAATCAATTAATATTTTGTATATAAATCAATTAATATATATCGATATTTTGTTTGATATATATTTTGTTTATCATGTAATTGACTCAACAGTTATTATTTTGCAGTCATTATTTGCAGCCTGTATAAAAAGGAGTTTTATTTCATTGTCAGCAAAAAAACTGTCATAAATATATTTTGTTTTCACATACGGGTACATGTATATTTAATGCATTTGAAAATATACGAACGAATTTTTGAACTCCTTATCTGAAAATCTGCCTTCATTCGATTGACAATTTCAACGATTTTATATTAAGTTTCACCTCACCATTCACGAAGACGAGTATGAAAAAAGGTAAATAATGAGTTCACTCCAGAGCCATGCTTTGCAAGATGGTACCTTTTCATAAAATATTTGCCTACTGTACTGCTTGCACATGAATAAAATATCGTGTAGAGCTGATTTAACCCGCCAACTGCCGAGGTTCGTGTGTTCGGTGCGCAGGAAAAATGGGTTTTTGCTCAAAGCTGTTAAGAAATTACAAACAAATCAATTTTAGGAAATAATCCCAAGCAGCATGACGTGATGGGTAACGAATACTACATACTGATTTTGGCTAATTAAATGTTAATTAAACAACATTTTGAGCTTGACGCATATTAAGGATGTATGATCGGTACAGTCCCGCCAAAAGTGAGTTTCAGAGACAATTTCAATTACTCCCCGATGGGATGAAAATCGGAAAAAATAATCGATATTAAACGAGCTGACAAGATAAATTTTGCATAGTAATAATTCAAAAATGTCATCAACAAATTTCTGAAAAAAAACAATTGTTCAACAAACAATCAGTAAATGTTTTGAAAAGAAAATTATATGTTAATTTTTTTGAATGCGTATGAATTTTTTCAGATTTTTCTCTTCATTTTGATTTTGATTTTTTTTTTTTTTGGTAATGTGCAGAATATAACAAATTTTGGATATGCGTTTTGCAAAACAATCTTGAGTATAGTAGATGTTTTTATGCCGAACACATATCCGAAATTCGTTATTTCGTGCACATTTTTGAAAATCAAAAAAATCAAAATCAAAATAGGGAAGAAAATCTAAAAAAATCAAAATCAAAATAGGGAAGAAAATCTAAAAAAATTTATACGCATTCAACTAAATTAACATATCATTTTCATCAGAAAAAAAGTTAGATTGACTGATTGTTTGTTGAACAATTGTTTTTTTTCAGAAATTTGTTAATAACATTCTGGAATTATTACTATGCAAAATTTATCTTTTCAGCACGTTTAATATCGATTATTTTTTTTCCGATTATTATCCGATCGGAAAGTAATCGAAATATTCTCTGAAACTCACGATTGGCGGGACTGTACCTATCATACATCCTTACACTAAAAATTCTGATAACATTTTACAAACATCATAACCTGGGTAGGATGAAACTGTAGATTTCAATTTTCAAAAATAAAAACGCACTTATACACAATAGTTGAAAAAGTCCACCGCTCAAAGGTGCCATTTTTTTTGCCATTTTGGGTGGGGGTCAAAATAGCAAATGACCAAAATAGCGAAAGGCTAAAATAGTGAATTTAAAAATAAGGATCGTCTAAATGTAGAATGGCCGAGTGGGGCTCAAAATAGGGAATGACCAAAATTGCGTATGGATAAAATAGCGAATTTCAAAATAAGGAACATCTCAATGTAGAATGCCTGTAATTATGGAATTCACACTGTCAGCCATTCGCCATTTTTATCATTCGCTATTTCGAATGCACTTTAATAAGATAGAGGTGAAAATAGCGAATGGCTGAAATAGCAAATCTCATAATAATGAGTATTCTAGATTCATACGTTCCTAATTTCGAAATGCGCTATTTTAACCATTCACCATTTTGGTAATTCGCTATTCTGACCCCCCACCCAGTGAATGGCTGAAATAACGAATTTCATAATGATGACCATTCTAGATTCGGACATTCCTAATTCCGAAATTCGTTGTTTTTACCGTTCACTATTTTGGTCATTCGCTCTTTTGACCCCCAGCCGCCATTTTCATTCGCATAAATGTGCAGCATCAATGGCAATATTACTTGCGATCCGTACAAGTTTTGCGACTTTAAGAAAGTTCATTCCATTGTCATACTTTAATTTACTAAAAATAATTTATTTAAAAAATTATAATAATAAGCTCACCTCGTGGCATTCCGCAGGGTCCCGGTGTTCGGGCACTGTCTAAAAAGTCCAAATCGTATTTTCTTGCCGGTGGAAATGTTAGGGCTACATGTCCAAGTGTTGGTTCGATTACGAGCAGCGCTGCGAGCCCCAAGAGGCAAAGCCACTTTCCTCGTTGAATCATCGTGTCCGTTGGAATTCGATCGTGTTTGCGGGTTTCGCAGAGCCACCGCCTTTACACGATACCGTTAAACGCAAACCACAGGCCGCGTGCCAATCGTTCCACAAACACAGCCACACACTTATTACACATGCACACAGTTGAAGAAGCCCTGAATTTCGTCGGTGTTGAAGCGTTATCGCCGCACTTTTTGGTGCTTCTCCTTACCGCGAAGTTCTTCTCTTTAGCAACAGCACAAACTCGATTAAATTTTTAAGATTCCACACTGGATAAAAAAAACTGATGACCTTGCTGCTGACCACCGCATAGGTCACAACACCTCTTCGCTACTTTTTATTCCGGCTCTTCGTCGTATTTTCCGTTGATGAAGAAGAAGATGAAGAGGAAGAAATGCCACGACGGAGTCCTTAAAGTTAGATGCTAAGTTCGGTGAATCCTAAAAAAAGAAAACCTGTTTTGTAAATTGTTGAAAGACCTGGCAAATAGGCTTTCCGAAATGAGCTGACTACTTAAGGATGTATGATAGGTACAGTCCCGCCAATTACTTCCCGATGGGGTAAAAATAGGTGAAAAATAATCGATATTAAACGTGCTGAAAAGATAAATTTTGCATAGTAATGATTCCAAAATGTTATTAAGAAATGTCTGAAATGAAAAAATTGTTTAACAAACAATCAGTGAACCTAACTTTCTATGTAATGAAAATGATATGTTAATTTTTTTGAATGCGTATGAATTTATTCAAATTTTTTTCATTATTTTTATTTTTTTCTATTTTCAAAAATGTGCGCGAAATAACGAATTTTGGATATGTGTTCGGCATAAAACCACCATTTATTACACTTACGATTTTTTTTAAAAACGCATATCCAAAATTTGTTATATTCTGCGCATTACCAAAATAAAAAAAATAAATATCAAAATGAAGAGAAAAATCTGAAAAAATTCATACGAGTTCAAAAAAATTAACATATCATTTTCATTGAAAAAAACGTTAGGTTGACTGTTTATTTGTCGAACAATTGTTTTTTTTTCACCAATTTGTTAATAACATTTTGGGATTATTATTATGCGAAATCAATCTTTTCAGCATGTTTTATATACATTATTTTTTCCCGATTTTTATCCCATCGGGAAGTGATCGAAATTGACTCCTAAACTCACTTTTGGCGGGACTGTACCTATCATACATCCTTAATAGAGACTCGGAACCCTGAAGAAGAAACGGTATGAAAATTTGTCAACGTTCTTATGGCCTTCTTGGAATTTCATGACATCATGTACTTATCATTATTATTTTTTTTCTTCAGCGTTAGATGAAAGTTGGAAATGAAGGTCTTGGGCATAAAAAGAAACGATTAATTGGCGGATATTTTTTTTAATCCTTTTTTAACGTAACATTCTGAACATCTTGTCTATGAATTGCTTTTTTTTTCACGAAAAGAAAGTACTTGCAGGATAAAGCAATAGTTAAGAAATTCTGTTCTTTCATGCAGAATTTTTGAGAATATTTCAGATTTTTAAATTTGGGCTAACGATATGTTAGCTTTGAAAAATCGGAAAAAAAAATTTGAAGTAAAAAAAATCTGAATAATTGTCGAGTACCTTTTGGAGTTGCTCCAATCACATAAAAAAGTTTCGACCAAATCCGAGAGGTCGAGGTTCCGACCCCCTCGAATCGGTATGGAATGCCCCATATATATATATATATATATATATATTATATATTAGGGTGTGCAAAAAAAGCGATATTTTGTTTCCTTGCTCGTCTTAAAATTTAATGATTCATAATGTGTCATTATCATTAAGTCACGGTTAAGGAAATACCGGAGATCACTATCACAAGCGAGGAGTGAACATTTTACGATGTCAAGGCAGGACATTGTAGGTGCGTTATTGCTTATACGTATCACGCGCCGTCATTGAGGTTCGCATGCCGGTCATCACTGAAGCCAGAGACTGGACTCCGCAATTGGTCAAGTTGCGGCGAGCAGTCGATTTCCGCCAGCAACCGCGACACTGCAAAAGTATTCCTTTCTGAACGCGAGAAGATGAGATCGGTAACTATTTTTATCACGGTCACCAGGTGAATCGCATTGAGCGAGGTGGTTATAAAAATTCAACGTTCTTTTCGCGTTTTTCTGCATAAGAACATGACCGCTTTGAGAGGCCACTGGAATTCTAGTTCACCGCTGGATATAATGATCGATAAATTGCGTCAAGGACGGCTCGATCGTTTTTACTGTTATTCACTCCACTGCAATTTGAATGGCGGATTTCTATACCACATGTCCGATTAGAGGTTGTTTTTTTTCAGACCGGAAAAAAGATTGTTTCTATTTTTTTACTGAACGGCATTTTTGCAATTAAAATTTTATTCTATTTATAAGTGAAAACCGGTTTGCTTGTAATAACGGCAGATTTATTCCTATGTGTTTTTTTTTCACGACTTGAAAATTTATATAAAATCGAAGGCAATATTTTTCTTTGCTTCATTTTGTTGAGTGTTCTCAATAACACAGTTTAATTATCGTTAATTGAATTATTTTGGTGACAAATTCAAAAAAATTTATCAGTAGACAAGACTCTTCGTTAAGCCATTTTTTTATTCAATTTTTCGATGATTTCAAATGAGATGTGCCACTTTGTTGTTGTATTATAAATTCTTAGGACTCAAGATTATCTCTTACCAATTATTTCTACCATTGGAAAAAAATTATGTTTGAAATTAACGTTCGATTTATGAAAATAAATCGGAATTGAAATGAAATTTTATTCCGAAAGATGACTTTTTTTCTAATCTGTTAAAAACCGATCTGGTTTATTTCGAAGATTTCACCATACAATTCGATTTACTTGAATAAAAGTTATATTACGTATCAAAGAGGTTCCAGAAAAAATATCATTTCTCGATAATCTAAAGGTAATAGTACAAAGAAATTATTTGAGTTTAGGATTAAAAAATCAGGAGGACTTGACCGGTCAGACCCGATTTTCCTTTCTTCTTAAAAAAAAAACCTGAAGTTCACTTTAAGGTACGTAGCGATAAATAATCGCGGCTTCGAATGCCAAGGACGAAAGTTTTCCGTGCGAACCGGGAACAGAACCACTGGGAATCCGAGTCGGTATGGGTGAGGCATTTACGAGGAGTTTACTTTCCAATCGCCACTGCTGACTGTCACGATACACCACAAACAAAAGTAGCCGATGCTTACTGAGAGCACGTAACCATAATCCGCATGGTAAACGGAAGTTCCATACATCGGAATTTCTATTATCACAACCAGAGAAATCGTTTTAGCATGTTCATTTAAAAAAAAAGAAATCCATGTGAAAAAAAGTAAAGAATGACAGAAAAAAAATTGTATCCTGTCGAATATAATTTATCCAAACTAAATAAAACCTATAAGGTCCATAAAATAAAAGTATATACAACAATTGCATAAATATATTATTTTAAATACCATCTACATGAAATAGCACCTACAACAATAACACTTTATACAATAAAAAAAGTTGTATTTGATTGGAGCAAATTAAATTCGTCTAAAATATTCTATCCATTGAATAAATAAGCAATATTATTCAACAAAAGTAAACTCGTGACTCTTATTTGGTGCGACGAATAAAATTCCAAAGACTGGCTCCACGTGGTATTCCTTCTTTCATCCCGAGTGACCATAATTAATCTTTCGTTAAAGTCGCATGTAAATAATGTCATGAAAAATTACCTGTAACTGGAGACGTTTACAGTAAACGTTTTAATCCTCAGTTGAAAGGGTGTCTAACACCCCGCACATAAACAAAACATCACACAAACACGAGACAAATTTCTACATAATATAACGACGGTAAAAGAATTATGAAAATCGATTTCTGTTGATTATCTATTCTTACGTATATCTTTGGAAAATAATTGATGACGTTTTGTCGAAAGATTTTGAAAAAATATTGATAGCACGATAACAGCAGAGTCCAACCAGTGATGTCATACTGGTATCAGGACGCGGCCATTTTGGTAGCAGCTGCTGCCTCACGAGCGTTCCGCGTTATATTCTCCGCGTGGCTTTCAACGTTACACACAAGCTCACGAGGAAGACGACGACGTGACGGAGTCAAGTCTCGGACTGGCTGCTTGTTTCTCGCCTCGGCTCTGAAACTCTCGGCTTGTGGCTTCGTTCGCCGTTGAAAAGTCGCCCCCGTTCAGGCCTAACCTGTGCTGTTACTACTAAAGCCGGTGGAGTGCCTACCTGAGGAAAGGAGAAGGAGCGCGCGGTTGCTGCTGTTGCTGCTTCAGTCCACGTTTTCCCCCACCGTAACGTTCCTTCCCAGTCTCACCTGCGCGTTTTGTTCCCACCATTTTCAGCCTCTTCATCTCCTCGACTCATCCAGCTTCTTCGAGAGTCGGTCTCTCTTTTACGCCCGTCTCACCTGACCATTGCGATTTCATCGCTTTTTTTTCACTAGTGCTTAAATTTTATCGAACGGTCGGATAACTAGAACTATCCGGACTTGATGGATCCGACACTTCATATCCGAATAGTAGACCATTGCGAGCCTATCCGGATACCCGAGCTACCCGGATATCCGAGCTACTCGAATATCCGGACTATCCGGATTATCCGAATACTCGAATATCCGGACTATCCGGATTATCCGAATACTCGAATATCCGGACTATCCGGATTATCCGAATACTCGAATATCCGGACTATCCGGATTATCCGAATACTCGAATATCCGGACTATCCGGATTATCCTAATTAATCGAATACTCGAAATATTCGAACTACTCGGATACCCGAAGCTGAAATTGTATCCAATAAAACATATGTTTTCTCGGTGTTCTATCATAATTAAAACAATAAAAAGAGATTTTCATAATTATTTTTGTAGATGCGAGCGACATAATTGATTCATATTTGTTGTCGAGAGGAAAAACACGAGTGTGTATGATATATGTATGATGGGGGGAGGGGGAGAGAGAGAGAGCACATGTTCGGAGAACATGTTCGGATACCCGTTTTATCTGACTCCATGTGAGAGCCCTATTTTTTACTAAGCTCCCAAGAAAATGTATGCTGATTATAAAGAACAACAAATTCTTATCCCAATACATACCTTTTTTCATTATTTACGCTAATTACTGACTTAAAATTTTGGGTAAATATGGCCGTCGTAACCCTTGAGAAAAATTCGGATCAAGCTTTTGTTGGAAGTTTTCGGGGGAAGAATTCAGAGGTAAGTATTTAGGGCTCCCGAGGGATAAAGAGCCTTGAAGCCATACAACGTTAGTGAGGAATAGTATGGAGTTCTTGAGAGATAGAAAACGGTTTTCGCGGGACAGGAAGAGGTTTTCGAGGGCTGGGAAAAGGTCCTCTAGGAATAGCAAGAGGTCCCAAGGGACTGCGAGAGACCCCAAGAAAGATTAGATAGAAAGATGTCCCCGTTTTATAGGAAGCTGAAAGATATACTGAGAGATACAAAGAGAGCCTTGGAAAAGAAGTTTTCAAAGGATAGGAAATGTTTCCCGTAGGCATACGAAAAAGGAAATGGTCCCCGAGGGATATCCAAAAGTCCCCAAGTCTGTGGTAACCGATAGATAGTCTGAGGTCCCGGAGACATAGTGTCAAGTCTCCAAGGCAAAAGAATTCAGCACTGGGCGTCAAATAGCGGTACACGAGGGTTAAAAAAGGGTACTTGAGGATTTAACCCTCGTTTTTAAAAGAGGTCCCCGAGAGATAAGATGAGGTCCCTGAGGGATGGTGTGAAGTCCCCGAGGGATATAAATTGATCACCAAGCGATAAATCGTGACACCCGAGGGTTAGAAAGGGTACCCGAGGGCTAGAAAGGGGTCCCAGAGGGATCGGACGAGTCCCCGAGATTTACGAAGTTGACACCGAAGCCTAGAAAGTTATTCCCAACACTAAAAAAAGTGTTCCGAAGAGATAGAGCGGGGGCCCTAGGTTAACAATGTTGTCCCCAAATCCTAGGAAGTTATCCCCGATGGTAGAAAGGGATCCCCGAGGAATCGAATTAGTTCCCGAGAAATAGGAAGGATACCGCAGACATAGAAAAGGCCCCCCAGAAATGGGAAGGGATCCAAGGGCTAACATGGGGTTTTCGGGAAACAGGAAGGAATCTCCGAGAGATCGGTAGGAGTACTCGAGGGATAAAAGGGGGTACCAATGGATAGGTACTAGTCTCGAGAGATCAAACTTTTGGATGCAAAAGGGAAAAGATCCAAATGAAACTGAAGTTTCCGGAACTACAGAGTGCTTCGATAGATAGACAGGATCCCGACAGAGAAAAAGGGTACTCGAGGGATAAAGAGGATCTCGAGGAATAAGTTGCCATGATTGACCGTGATATAACTCTTACAATTATATTTCGTTTTATTCGGATTTCCCCCCGTCTACAAGCATTACGCCTATAACAGGGTCGGCCCGGGTCAGTAGCCAGTCCCCCCTGGTCCGGATCAGTAACCAGGCCTCCATGCGGCCGCATCCAACTTCCCCCTCTATATCGCATTTGTCTCGAGTTCGCCTCACGGCACCGGAGCTACGTCACGATTTTCGTCGAGAATGTAAAGACAGACTACAGCTGTATATATGTGACCCCCACAGTTACAAGTGTGTGTCTCACTTATACATCTGAAGCTTCATCGCGTCCATGTTTTTATTTTTCGACAAAAATTTTCGACGCCACGGGAAATCGAATCTGCGACCTACCGATGCTCTGATCTAGAAGTCTCTAACCACTAGACCACCGATCCGGTTAACTTTCATTGTTATATGTAATATATACTTTATACACTATTGTTTTCTTTCCCGAGATAAAATTTACACCCTCCAAACAACCTTTGTTAAATCCCAATGGTTGAACATGCTACTTTTGGAGGTTTATTCAAGTACCTAAGAACCTCGCTTCAACCTACAGAACTTAAATGGAAGTTCAAACATAAACATTTCATCCTAACGTAGTTTACCCCGATTGGGTAATATCCGCCATTTTAGGAAGTTTTGAGGTTAGGGAGTTTTGAGGTATGTCTAAGGAACAGGAAAACCTTTGTTTGCCACATGGACCTACCACATTTAGACTACGAAGAGGGTCTAAATATTAACTCGGGGTAATTCACGTATTTTTTTCATATATATTTTACTTATATAAATTAACGTGTCAGTTCGAAAAAAAAATTCGACAGCTACTCAACACACATTTGCCGAACAATGTGCATACGGAAATACATACGTTTATGGATGAGTTGGATTTGTCACTTTTCTTTCTCACCTTTCGATCTGTGTTCTATGCAAATAAAACACAGCTTCGGACAGTCGTCGTTCTGACCCACTTCGTGTTGCTTTTTTGCTTTACATCGTCAACAGGTACTCTTCGTAACACACGCTCTAATCAGCGCGTTGTTAACACCGACCTGCTAACTGGAATTTAAATACACGTGTAGTTGTCGGTTACTCGAAGATTTTTAACGCGTGACATTCCAGTTTTCGTCGACGCATCTTCTGATTAATGAATGGAATAGTCAAACATCAGTGATTTCTCTCAACGGAATTTAATTTTCAACTGATACATGAATCGCGAATTAATTTTACACATGTCGCTACTATTTTTCTTGGTGATTCAAGAAGATTTGTATAACGGTTTCAAAAAATTTGAAAAAATAATGCATCCCCAGAACAGACCCATAAAAAAATTAAAATAACATTCTTCAACAATATTTTTGTTTTCAGTTATGGTCAATATATGAGAGGTTTAATAAAAGTATCAGAGACGGAAAAATCTTCGTATACATATTTTCATGCGGGTTTCAATTACGGATTAGTTACTGGGTGTTCACTCTATGTAAATATACGACATCAAAGCCATTGTCCCGATAATTTACCTAAAAGCGAGCGCAAATCTCTTCTTAAGACGAATCCATTTCCTTATAAAAGTTGAGTCTAACATAATTGATCAGAAAATTGTTTTGGCGATTACAACGATTCTGCGTATACGCTGTTCAGTGAAACTTTATATAGCCTAGAGTAATGATACCCATTTGTGTTGTGAATTGGCAAAGTGCGAATTGCAGTAGTCCTGTCGTTGATATTAGCAATTGCGAATAATCAAGGACTTTAATTTTCTATTAATGAATGACTGGTGAATTAAATTAATACAAACCAGCTTTCTACTTTATCTTCTGATTACTGATAAAGATTTTCATAATGATCATATAAATAATAAATAACCATATGGCAATACTTTTAAAATCTATTAAGATTTTGTCAATTGCAATTAATATCTGGCTTAAATAAATATCTTTTCATTAATCTTTAAGTATAAAGTTCCGGGTTTCAATTTCTGAGCATTTACTGGCCCGTTCACTTTTTGCAAATGATAATTAACTTTAAATATGAAATCCCACAAAATCTCTCATAAAAATTGATTTCGGAAGAATTTTTCAATAAATTGTCTTCACAGTTAATAATATTGCAGACCTTATACATAGCTAAAGTATCGAAGCCCATTTGCCTACTATTGAATAAAAATTTTACAAGCAATAATTTAGATATCTATTAAGATTCCACTAATTATAATCAATATCTGGCTTAAATGAATATCTTTTCATATATCTTAAAGCGTAAAATTCCGGGTCCAGATTTCTGATCATTTACTGGATCGGTCACTTATGCAAATGGTAATTTACTTAAAACATAAAATTCAATCAATTCTCCCATAAAAGTTCATTTTAACAGAATTGGTCGAGAAATTTTCTTCACGTTTAATAATTTTGCGGAGCTTATGCGTTGCCAAAGTAGTGCAGATAATCTAAGAGACACGACAGACGGCAAATGCATGCGTCAAGCGAAATGGTATAATCGCGCTGTAGATCGGCGCTCACGTTTACGTGCAAGAATTGGCGATGCTCTTGAACGAAGACCGGCCGAGAAAGAGGTGCGAACGAGAACTCGTGGCGTTCCAACACCGATCGTTAATCGTCCACGAAGTTTCTTTTTCTCTTGCGTACTTACCGACAGCAGTACAATATGTTTTTTTTGTCATAGCATCCCAGATATACTACGCAGAAACAACAGCTTATGCGAAATACAGCCTCTTAATGGCCGGTTGATTAACATTGCGAAGCGCAAATATTTTCTACGTGGAACATTCTCTGTCAATTCAGCCACTTCATTTTACCATCAAATATTTTAAAATTCGCCGATTTTTTTGGCAGGGGACCGACTCTACACCTCCCAAGTCTACACAAAGATAGGTCTACACAAAAAGTCGACACAGAAAGACTGTACACGCAGACAGCTCGACACCGAAAACTCGGCACGAAAAACTCGACACCAAAAACTCTGCACGAAAAACTCGACACCGAAAAGTCAACACGAAAAACTCGACACACCGAAAAGTCGACACTTCGATCGATTTTGGGGAATTTTAAGGCCCTATCCGATGTGAAATTTTCCGTTAATTACAATTTTTATTTTATTCGGTGCGTAAAACGTGGTTTTATTTCATTTTTAACCCACTATTTCGATGTATTTTTGCCAGCAGACAACGAATATGTTATGTTTTTTAAAATCGTGATATTTTTCGCTGAAAACCTAGAAATACATAACTTTTTTCATTTGAAACAAAATATGATCTATTCAGATATCCCCTTGAACGATAGTATCATACTAGTGCGACAAAACTTTTTTTGACTTGTGCAGGAATCTCAAACTTTCTGCTCTTGTAGTGTAATATACTATTTCGCGCGAGTATCGTACTTATTTTTATTTCACGACGTGTGTAAACGAAGTTTCACGCACGCTTCGCTTGCGCAATCGCGATTTGGCCACAGAGTGAAATAAAAATTGTAATTAACGGAAAATTTCACATCGGATAGGGCCTTAAAATTCCCCAAAATCGATCAAAGTGTCGACTTTTCGGTGTCAAGTTTTTCGTGCCGACTTTTCGGTGTCGAGTTTTTTGTGCCGACTTTTCGGCGTGTCGAGTTTTTCGTGTTGACTTTTCGGTGTCGAGTTTTTCGTGCAGAGTTTTTGGTGTCGAGTTTTTCGTGCCGAGTTTTCGGTGTCGAGCTGTCTGCGTGTACAGTCTTTCTGTGTCGACTTTTTGTGTAGACCTATCTTTGTGTAGACTTGGGAGGTGTAGAGTCGGTCCCCTGCCATTTTTTTTTCCGGTTGCCACGCACCCATATAGGAAACGCCAGCAGTAACAATAGGTCCGATGGTTGGCCGCGTAATGGCTACCAACCGTTGGCTGCATCCCAGAATTGTTCGAGTAATGGCTACGAACCGTTGACTGCCAGTATTGGTTAAACTATTTGTTATTGATGTAGCCGAATTATGTAGATATTTAGATAGATGATCGGCTATTGGCGGCCAATTTGAAAAATTTTATTCCATTTTGTTGTTATTGATGTTTATTCATTGTATTAAATACGTTTCGACCTTGATGTGGGTCCTTTTCAATTTATATATGGGGCGTTCCACGTCAAATCAGCAGCCCATGACCCTCACCCTCACCAATTTTTTTCATTTTTTAACATGATGTTATAACCGACCCATAAACGCCTCGGAATTTTTTTCAGATTTTTTTACCACCAGTAACATTTTTAAATCCTCGAAAAAAACCAATTTCCAAAACGCCGTTTTTTTAAATCTGAAAAAAATTCACACTGATTCTATGATTTAAAATATGATTTTTGAGCGCCACGCGATAATGTGATCTCAATGTTCACTATTTTTTCTGAATTTTTTCTTTTTTTTTCATGTCGCAATTTGATTTTTAATTATTTAAATCAGAAGATAACCTTCTTAAATTTCAATGAGTCTCAATTTCTCTGAAGATGGTAGAATTACCAGTATGCCCGAAAACAATTGATAGCGTTAAAAAAAATTTCGCAAATGCATTTCGCAATACAATATCGCTTGGACTGCGAAATGCATTTGCGAAATTTTCTGGATGTTTTGGACAATTCTGAGTGTTCTGACATAAGAATGTCGACATTTTTTTTTCATGAAAACAAAGCGGGGCGGGGTTAAAGTTCCGAACGGTAAATACACGAAGGTCTAAAATTCCGAAAATTAATATCCCACCTACATTTTTGCCGAAATTCGCTAGAAAAATTTTCGTCAAAAATGTAGGTGAGATATTAAATTTCGACATTTTAGACCTTCGAATATTTACCATTCGAAACTTTGTCCCCGAGACGCAAGGAAATCGGGGTTAAAGTTCCGAATAGTAAATAAACGAAGGTCTAAAATTCCGAATCTTGAAATCGCACCTACATTTTTTACGAAATTCGCTAGAAAACATTTCGGCAAAAATGTAGGTGGGATATTAATTTTCGGATTTTTAGACCTTCGTGTATTTACCGTTCGGAACTTTAACCCCGCCCCAACAAAGCTTCCTCTATGAGGAACCAAAATGACTAAACCGTATATAAGTGATTGCAAACGTATGAGCTTCAACGACCTTCGGATTCGAATGAATGAAAATTTCCATCGTTGAGAATGATATGTTACGCGCGATCGTGGCACTAATATCACGAGTACGTACCGCGCGATACGATGGCACAGATCGCTGCTTTGAGATCGGAATGGAAAGTCGGGCGTTCTCGCGAGGAACGGAGCAAACTAGTCGCGCATCTCTGCGACGAGAGATCGGCGCCTCGTAAGGCGAAGGAATGTCAAACACACGAAGAGCTACGAATGGGTAAAGAACCACATACTGAAAAATAACAATTTGAGCGAAACCAGCTGAATTCAGTTGGCTAAACGTAAACGTAAATAATGTTTCGCTAACTAAATTTATTTTCGTTCAATTCACTGACGTACATCGTGATTTTAATTGGTACAAAGTTCAATTACAGTTAAACGCGATTGTTTGATTTGACTCAAGGTGAATTTAGATAATTTTGGCTCAAAGCAAATCAAATTGGACCAAACGATTTGAATTGTCTCGAAATCTATTCAGCCGGCGCAACTTGTTTGGCATCCCGTAAAATAGAATCCATTGAAACAATTGTGACGTATTTTTCGTGAACGAACGAAAATATCAAAAATATTCGGGAACACAAAAATCGAGAACTGTCACCTTCGGCCGTCCACCCTCGTTCGCGCATCCTTAAACCCGGTGGGCGCCAGTTAATTTTTGTGTCACTGGTATTAACGAACCGGTATGCCCGAGGAATCGAGGGGAGGAGTCTCGATTCCAATAACTAAAGGATAATTTTTGTTTCACCGGTATTAACAAACCGGTATGTCCGAGAATCCGAGTTGATCAGGCTCGGTTCTATTAAAATCGAAAGTCTGAAGTCAAACTCACGATCGAGAACACCAACAACGGAATCGGTAACTTAGTTAATTTTTGGGGTCGCGTAAAATTAAGAAACGCAACTGTATGCACTTGCGAGAGCGAACGGTTGCGGAAATGCACGGCCGTTCAGTCTGCTAGGTTGTGGTAGAGAGGGTCGAGGTATGGCCCAGTAAATAGCTTTATTTTAACGAGAACTCAAACATCGAGAACGAACTTCAATATTAAAAAAAACGATTCGAGAGCAAATACAATAATTTGTACTATTGAATTAATGTACGAGAACCAGCGTAAAGCATCGAAATCGGTAACGGTAATAGCAAGTTGCAAAGCAACGAACGCATCTCCGAAACTCAACGGTAACGGCACGGGATCTTTAATCGAAGGATTCGTTTAATTAATTAACTTAACTTTTCGAAAACAACTCACCGGAAATTATTCACAATAATCCCAGGAACGAGAACTTGCATCCAAAGGGGTGCACAAGACGGAGAAATGCGCAAAACTGCACTCTACACAAAACGGGAACACGACTTAAATTTTATTAAAATAAAATTCACGAGATAACGAGAACGAACACTCTCCAAAAATTATTCTTGGAAGGAATAGAAACCGCTTTACTTGAGAAGAATTTCTTCTTGTCTCAGGCCTAAGAAGAATTCCCTTTATCGTTACAATAATATACTCTTGAAGTAGATCTGCTTAATCCAAAACGATTATTTCATTTGCCTCAAACGCGAAAGCTACTTCGAACTTACTGAAAAAATTATTCTTGGCAGGAATAGAAACCGTGTCACATAAGAAGAAATACTTTGCATCTCAGGCCTAAGAAGAATTCCCTTTATCGTTAGAATAATAGACTCTTGAAGTAGATCTGTTTAATCCAAAACGATTATTTCAATTGCATCAAACGCGCAAGCTATTTCGACACACTCAGCATTGAGGGAAGAGAGTAAACAACGCTATTTTTTCAATAGGTTAATTTTTTTTTAATTAATCATGCATCAATTACAATCAATTACAAGTACTCAGTAATCAACCTGTATTGCCTATATTAATATCATGAAAGACCAGATAAAATTTGCCGGTACTGTCGAAGAAAATCCTAGCCTTTTCAAGAAATAATCCATCGCTTAGTCGGAGGAGAACGTTGTGCTTGACATTTTTCACGAAGTCTTTAGTACGACTGATGATTTTTTCTTCGCTTATTTATCTTCGTTACTATGGGGACGCGCGAGTCAGATATTGGCGAGCACAAATTTTCCTCTCGCTAAAAGAGGATTGTCCGATCGATTCAAAATTATATTCAGGAGTGTCAAATCTTTTTAAATTGACCGGAAGTTCCTCTCAAATACAGATTAATCTCCTCTACTTTCATCCAAGTTTGAACACAGTCATCCTGCGGTAACTGTGAAGAGAAACCGTTTTGGGGATAGAGAAATTCCTTTTATTTATAATAGTCACTATAATTTTAAACAAACGTTCTTTCCGTCTTCGAGGAAACGCTGCAGAATCTTAGCGGTAAATTATTTAGCTTGCAGTAAAGAGTCATCAAATTTGCGATAAATGGATTCACCATCAAATGAACTCGTTCTTGCTGTAATGCGATGTTTTCGGAGAGTGAATAGCGTACAGCATACGCTATTACTAAGTACAAGAACAACGCGAAGACGCGCGCGCGAGCGACAGAAAAACTGTCAACACGGAAGCTAGAGTCCGAACTCAGTCACCTCGGCGGTGTCCCGAGCAAGACTAATTACTTCTAGTAATCTTCGATAGCTCAACATTATCGTTATTCAATGTTTTCCCAAAATCCCTTACCCGTGAACTACTGCCCTCTCACTCGAATTATTTCGTAACTATATCGAGAGCGCAAATCATGCCGGTAAAATTTTCGAAATCTGTACAATCGCCTCCCTTAGTGCTTCACGCGAAAACGGGCCTAAGCTTCATAACCATAACGCATCAGAATGCTCTATTCTATGCCAAAACTTAACAAACACCACGCGTTCTCCAGCGTGATGCACTTTTCGTGATGAACTAATTGCAAGAACTCGAATCGGTCACTCTCATCTGCCGGGCTTCTCGTTTCTTTGAGCTCTCATCCTCGCGACAGATTTGAGTGCACCGATTTCCCATAACAAAAAAAAAACAACAAAACTCTGAAACATAAAATTCTTCAACAAAAACTAGACGGTAAATTCGAGCAAGGGCATCTCGAAAACGCTTAAACAAAGCAATAACCGGTAACGAAAACCCTTGTGATCGTGATTTCCAAAAAAATCACACCACACAATCTATTCAAATTGAATAATAAAATCAACTGAAAGTAAACTCCACAGTACCAACTAATTCGAATAGGTAAAAAGTCTCTTCAACAGAATCAATTTAATACAATTGGCTGGGCGTATTTTGTTGATGTATGATTATTAAGTAAGTATTTTATTGCAGGGAATAAAACTTTTTTTTAAACTTAAATACAATATTTCATTAAAAGCAATGAAACTTTTTTCGTTGGATTCAATGAATAAAAAATCAATCTACACATTTCTTAGAGTCAATGAAATCTTTTCTCTCGCTGTATATGCAAATTAGCTTGAACGAATCGACTCTGAGCCGGCTATTTTAATTTAATATCAAACGTGATCAGCGCCATATGAAAATTTTTTATTTTGATGCAACACACAACGAATTGTCTCTATCGTCTCTGGTATCTTTCTAGCTTGTAACCGTCGAGATTTTCAGTCGTATCATAATCACTAAATCGACGATTATTGGACACGACTACGTAGACACCTACCGTTGCTCTGTCGGAAAGTATTGCCAAGTTAATGAGACCTTGATGCCACCAGAGCAAACTCGATAATTATCTCAATCGCACTCGATCAATGCATTGCGCGGCAAATAGCGACGTGACCAAAGGCAGAACGCCGTAACTGTAAGGTTCGTCCACACAAAAAACAACATCCTTCTGGTTCTAACCTGTGTACAACTATAACGAGTTCAATTTAATTAGACCGTGTCGAGAGCCGTCCCTTTTAATTAAAATCAAATTTCCACCGACGTAATTATTACCCGCGCAATAATCGGACGAAAAAAAGGAAAATAAATATTAGCGCATTCCGTTGCAGATATTAAATTCGAAAATTTACATTTGCGGAATCATCGTGGCATTCGTGGCATCACGTAATTCGTATAATAGTGTTAGAAGAGTTGAAGTGGAATTCCAATATAGATACGTATTCGCGTAATATCGGCAGGAATCCTCGCGTTGGCGGCAAAATGTACCGGGCATTTTTTATCAACCGGACCAGCTTTATTTATTAACAGCTTCCATGTTTTCGAAAATTCTCCACTTTGTAGTACTATTCAAAAAAAGGCTCAGTGATTTTTAACTTTTTCTTTGGTTTTTTAGTCTCAGCATTCTATTTTTTCTACACGGAGAGAAGAATATGGCAATAATCCCTCGACTCAACATAGCAATCGAGTCATATTCCGGTTTTCTGGCGATTTACGCTATACGCATCTATCTTGTTACCATGATCATGGTAACAAGATAGATGGAGTATAACTCGATTGCTATGTTGAGTCGAGGGATTATTGCCAGATTCTTCTCTCCGTGTACGAGTTAGGTTATCCCAGAAATTATGAGTCAATCAAAAAAATTTTCGTACTCGTAATAATGGCAGTAACGATCCACAGAATTTTGTGGATTGTATTCAGACTTTGCGCAAAAATAGCCATAACGGCATTTAGAATATTTTTATAACATAAGATCAGAAAATATTACGATGTTGTGTGATTGTTTAAAAATATGTTGAAATTTTGGATCTCATCCAAAATATTTGTTCTTTAGACTGCATAAAATGCCAAACTCTCTACGAAATAATTAATATGCTACTAATTGGGTAAAATGAATGGTACCTATTTGTGAAAAAAAATGGAAATTAAAAAGTGACGAAATTGTTAGGGATACAAAAAGGTCTTAAAAAAATAACCAAAACTCCCAAATTAGTGCAAAATTTTAGAAAATTTTAGACAGTATTCAGGAAGTCATCCAAATCATTAATCAATTGATAAAATGTATTGATATTTTTTGTTTGAAAACATCGGAACTGCTGGTGATCATGGCCAAAACGATTTCAAGAGATTTTTGTGATAAAAAATAGAAATTCTACAAGTAATTGCAAAATTTGACAATTTTGTGCAGTTTTTTCTCTGTGTAAGTGTTCCAAGTCTCATTTAGAGTAAATCTGTTCCCATTTCTTAGATGACATTGTTCAAATTTCAGAACGAATTAAAATTGTCAGTATTATAAAAAATTGCTGTTGTTAATGACCGAAACGATTCACAGAGTTTTTTGTATTGTTACAGGCTCTGTTCAACGAAAGCCATAACGACATTGACTATATTTTTGTGGGAAAAAATTCAGATTCCCAAAAAATCACAAAATATCCAAATTTTGTATGATTTATTTTTTAACCATGCGAGAGTTTCAAGTTCCATCTAGACTACATTTCTCCAGACTACATAAAACGCCAAACTCTATAAAATAATTCATTCAACTCCGTGCGAGAATTGCCTACTTCTCACACACTCCGCTTCGTGTGCGAGAAATCGCATTTCTCGCATTCGTGTCATAAAATTGTATACGAAAGTCGTGCGAGAAACTTTTTCTCAATACATTTGATTGAAACTCACACTCTTCAGAAAAACTTTCATCGCACTCATATCGTAATATACATGATACCTACAAAAAAAAGGATGGTACCGATTTTCAAAAGAGGCAATTTTTTCAAATTTAGAAAATATTTAATTGGCAATAATCGAAAATTTGAGAAAATTACCAAAAATTCTTTAACGTTGTAGAATATTTGAGCAAATTTTCGTGAGTGTCGAGAAAGACAGTAAAAAAAGTGGTCTTCTTGATAGTAAATGTCTCGTATATGAAAATACGAAATGGCGTTTGTGTGACGACTATCCGTGCGGCCGCCAATGAGGTTGAGTAAGAGAATCGAAGAGCTGGAATGAAAATTGTCCTCACTCGTGCTCATGGATTGAAGAATTGCACTTGTATACAGCGAATACGGCGTGTTAGACCAGTGCGTACCTGTGCCAAACGGCATACCTGGGTGTCCGTATGTGCGGCTGTCATTGCGCCACCGTGAATTACCGAGATTGGAATGGAGTGGTCGTGAGGTGTAATCGTATAGTAGTGGGGAGAAAAAGACAGCGATAGGTATTCGGTAAGCCACTTACTGTATAGAGTGCCGATGTTTACGGCATAATATGTAGCCGCGAAATTCGATAGGGTAGACGTACCATTTGTGGCCACTGTACCATTAGTGGCCACACAAAAATGTATAGATCAATTCATCATTACTTTAATCTATAGAAATTACTAAATGAGTTTATTCTACAATAATCAAAGCAAACTTAACATTTAATATTCAATGCTTAGGATGCCTTATTGCTTAATAAATGATGTTCAAAGCCGCTTACATCATTTGTGGCCACCACTGTCATTTACATGCAATAGGTATGGCCACAAATGGATCAAGTTGATGGCCACATACGGTACTAAGATGGCCACAAACGGTACTTCTACCCTACTGGACTTGTACTACTGTAATCTGTAAAAGTAGAACCTTGCAGATTGGTTTCTCTTCATTTTTCGCTTTTTATGAAAGCCACCTCTATGAGGAAGCATATTCATCAATGTTGACTTCCTCATAGAGGTACCTTTGTAAAAAGCGAAAAATATTGAGGAAGCAATGTGCAAGGTTCTACTTTGCGTCCTTGTTTTAAATTCTAAATTTAGACTTGAATTATCAAGTTTTGAAAAAATGAATGCGATAAAGTACTTTTTTTTTCAAATTAAAAATTCCGAATTTCGATACTGGACTTGTACTACTATAATCTATAAAAGTAAAACCTTGCACATTACTGCCTGCTTACTTTTCGCGTTTTATGGAAGCCACCTCTACGACGAAGTATATTAATCAATGTTGACTTTCTCATAGAGGAAGTTTTGTAGAGAGCGAAAAATGATGAGGAAGCAATGTGCAAGGTTCTACTTTGCACCCTTGTTTCAAATTCTAAATTTGGACTCAAAATATCAAGTTTCGAAAAAATCAATGGGATAAGGTACTTTTTTTTAACAATTAAAAATTCCATAAAATCAGAATTATTAATGATTCGTAACTCAATTATACATCTACAATGACTTAATATGATTTCATTTACATACTAAATTTGGGCTTGATATCTCAAGTTTTACAAAAGTTAATGCGACAATAATATATACAATGCAAGTGCGATGAAACTTTTTATACCGAAGGCACGTGTTGGAATCACAGGAGTTGAGAAAAAGTTTCCCGAGTCGAAATTTTAACCCTCGGTTAGCCCTCCGGGAATCCCAAATCCTTTGACGAGGCAAACGCCGACGCCGGTTTCACCCTCCGTACAATCGACAGTGACCCTGTTTGGAGGTTCAATCGTTATTTGACACCCTCCGTAGAGTCTTCCTCACTCCGTGTAGAGCCTCCTCCGGCCTACACGCCCTAGCCATAGACCTCCCTACGACCTACTCACCCTAAATGAGACATATAATCCCCGTTGAACCTATGTAACCTATTAAAATCCCGATAACCCTATTTAAGCAATATAAACATAGAAAAAAAAGGCGTCTTAATAAAAACTCATAGAGCGTTTAACACCTTATTGCTGTAAGTAATATAATTTAAGTTATGGTAAATCCAGAAGGCATTGGTACATACGTATGTATAGGATAGGGCTAGAAAGCATAAAAAAGATCTAGTGAATCGAGGTATGTAAACATTTTATTATCATAGATTTTATCACTGAAAATGAATCTTCTCTCCTACAAAAAGTCATATATCACATTGTCATATATTACGTTAGTTGGGTGCATTTTAAGTTATGGAAAGAAAAGTTTATTTAAAAATGTTGTTTGCATTAAATATATTACATCTATAAGATAAAGTTGAATAAACGGTTTTGGTTCCTGAATTTGTTTTTTATATTCATAATATAAGTAATTGAACTTTCATTGATGTGTAGGTGAATGGAAGGTGTAATAGTGTATGTGGGAGGAACTTTCGCAGGGTCAACGGAGGGTATGAAAGGTTCTGTGGTAGACTTAACGGAGGACCTGGTAGGTTCTGTAGTAGGCTTAACGGAGGGTCTGGGAGGCTCTGCGATAGACTAAACGGCGGGTCAGGAGGCTCTGCGATAGACTAAACGGAGGGTCGGGAGGTCCTATGATCGGTTCTACGGAGGTTTTCTAGGGTCTGCATTACCCTCCGTGACCCTCCGTTAAGTCGAGATGTCTACTTTCTGCCATTTCAGGAGTCTGGTAGGGTAAAATTCAAATGTAAATTTATTCGCGACGCCCTTCCTGTGCCCTACAGACTGCCATCTTGTACACTCGAAACTACACTCGTTGATCTCCACTATTTTAGGTTACAAGAAGGGTTAAAATTTCGACTCGGGTTCTCGTAGGAGTTTCGTATAAAATTATATTGCACGAGTTCGGTAAAATCTGGAAAAATTCCTAAGAATCCGAAAAAATTCTTAAAAATCCGGTTTGACACTAATAAACATGTGACCAATCGCCTGGAGTAGATTTTTTGTTGTTGTATTTTTTAATAATTTTTTTACTAAGAAATGATTTTATTATTGTCAATTGAATCGACAAATATTAATCTAATTATTTTAGCAAAACTTTGCCTAACTATTATTATGAATTCGACTAAACATTATAAGAAAATTATAAGAATATCCAAAATAATACCAATTCTTGTCAGAACAACCCAATTAAGCACAAAATTCGCACAAGAACACATATACGTTATCACTCCGCTATACATATTACAATACCGCAAGACAACACTCCCAGACACAAACTTCCAACACACTCCCTATGCCAGATCCTTGGCACTCGCTTACAGACGTAATCACACCTCATCGATAAGAACACAGTTCTGTGATAATAGGATGTTAATGTTAGTTTTAGTTTTAGTTTTTGTTTATACCTAAATTTTTTCTATTTATTTATCTTTCTCTTTTATAAACAAAGGCCACTCGATACACTCTAGCATACAGGCCCGAGCAGAAATTTGTCCAGGCGGCCTGATGTTATTTCAGGGCCGGGTCAGATAACAATAAGGCATGCCTGATCAGGATGACCGGATCACGCCCTTATCTGTGCCGGATAATATAATAATATTACATTTCTAATCAGGCTAGCCTGAAGTTGTTAGCATCACGACCTGATAAGGTAAGAGTAAGCATGCCCGATCGGATTAATCTGGCTAGCCTGAAGATTTTTCTATCACGACCTGATAAGGTAAGAGTAAGGCATGCCAGATCAGATTAATCTGGTTAGCCTTAAGTTTTCAACATCATGACCTGATAAGGTAAGACTACGGCATGCCCAATCAGATTAAACTGGCTAGCCTGAAGTTGTTAGCATCACAACCTGATCGGAATAAACTGGTCAATCGCCTGATCAGGGCCGTTTTTTGGCCGCTTTCTCCGGCCCGGATCTATCGCCTGGTCACGGCCCGATCTGAAATGCCGTTACATGCCTGATCACGTCCTCATAGGGAGCCTTATCCGGGCCCGACTATGCAAATAAGGCATGTCTGATGTGGCCCGGATGCGAGCCTGAACAAATTTTTGCTCGGGGGGCTGAAGGACCTCGGTCAGTGGCCTGTTGGTCTACATACAAAAAAAAATACTGTTGTATTGATACTAATAAGCTATCAAATTGTACCAGGTGACCAATAAAGAACTTGTACTACTTGTACTACTATAAGAATATTTAAAAAGTGTTATTCTAAATCCAAAAAACAGTTGGCATTTGGTTAATTATTTTCGAATTAATTGTTAACTCCATTAATTAAATAACTAATGTATATTTCTATAGGTTCCAAAGTTCATATTTATGCAAATAATCATTCCATCAATATTCATAGAATAAAGTAATGAGAGCTTAACATATTCCCACCAATCCTTATTGCGCATACTATGTAGCGGAGAAACTGATAGTTAACTTACATTACCATTACCGATACCAATAATAATAACGGTACCTTTACTGTAAACACTGTAAGCACTGCCACTGGTTGGGACATATCGATAATGCGTTTGCCAGTACTAATGCGTAAGTTGCGTCGTACTCATAACTTGTCTCCATATATATAGGGCATTCTTCGTCAGTTCACCCACTTTAATATTGGAAAATATTTTTTACATCTCGGAATGTTGTTTTGCCGACGTTAAAGTTGTTTTAATTGATTTTGTTTATATCATTAGAGGCCATAGCAATTTAAGAGAAAAATTAGGGATCCTGTATTAATTTGGAGTTGAGAAAACGATTTGACTTCCAATCATTTTTTTTTCTTTATAACAGTATCAGGATTGAAAAATAATAAATTCATTGCTTACCAATATTGTCCAATTTTTTTTACACTCGAACTTGGCAGGAGTATATACTAATTGTGTGTGAAATCTCGACCTCGTTATCTCAGTACTCTCATCAGAAAAAAAAATACATAAATCGTCCGGTTTTTTTGGCAAGCCAACAAACCATATTGTTCGTACGCGATGGTTGTTGGTATCTTTTAGTTTTTCTTGAGCAAATTTTTCTTTTTTTTTTCGCTCTGGACATGATGCTGACCAAGCTGTTTAATAGATTGAGCTCGGTAAGGTATAATTGTTTTTTTTCTCGAAGATCAGATACACTCACTAAGCGAAAAGAATATCAATAAAAAAATAATAATTTATACTCCAGGACGACCAAAAGAATTTGAAGGCTATTGATTAAATCGATAAATAAATCTACCTTAAGGGGATGCGAGAGTAGATTTTATTACCGACTTTGGTCGGTAAAAACGCACCTTTTCGTAGTTACCATTATTCTCAGTTAATACGCTACACACATGCACCAAATTGTACACGATGGTAATATCAGTGTATACAAATGGACGTATATTCGAATATTGGATGATAACCGACAACAAATAGAAAAAACGTATATTTTCTAAGCATTCCGAAATCAAAATGGCCGTCAGGGTTTGACAGCATCACCTGTTTGGTAAGATATAAAAGATTCTGAAACTTATATACGTTAAACTCGAATGTACATCCATTTTTTAGCGTATTTTGCATAAATCGTGGGCGTCGAAACTACGTTTACGCAGTCTGCCCGCTTGGAAGGGTTTTTTGATCCGATTGAATCGCGTAAACGTAGTTAGTTTGTGTGAATTGCGTTTATTGAGTAATTGATGTTTCGACGTTCGTAGATTATGCAGAAAACGCCAAAGAATAGACGTACAATCGAGTTCAACGAATTTGATTCTTATAAATGTTTATATAGTACGAAAGAGTTGGTGTTGACAGTTCGGGCGACCATATTGCTTTTTTGTAGATTTACAATGTTATGATTTTCTTCATTTTCCAACCGTTTTCATCCAAAATTCGGGTGGATGCAAATGTGCCTATCCTGATATTATAACCTTGTGCAATTTGAGACAATAATAACGTAGTTTGTAAACTACGAAACCGTACTTTTTTATCGACCACAGTCGGTAAGAAAATTCAGTCCTGCATCCCCTTAAGGATGAAACAAAATAGTTTGCTCCGTTTAGACGGTGTATTTTCTTATGGGGAAGAAAACGAAACCTCGCAGAGGCAAATCAACCAAACTGCTTAGTCAATTCAAAGTGCAGGACAAAAAAATTTTAACTGCCTTTAAGACAAAATGGCGATTAAGCGAAGCTCTGACAGAAGAAAAAAAATACTTTGCGTAGTTTGACCGACAACAGTGGACGCGCGGTCGGTGTGTGGCTTGGGCAGTGCCCAAAGTTAAGCAGCATTGTTTGTGGCCATAACTTGGATGAGCGACCGCCTAGCCGCGCACTGGTTTTAGTGAAGCGGCCCTCGACGAGAATTTCGTCGATCTCGCTCGGTTACGCTTGCGTTTGGCTTTTTTATTTGTGTATTTCACACGTCGTACTCGACTTGACTTGTCTTGAAAACAACGAGCATCACCAAGCGAGATACTCGAATACTCTCGAATAATTGCGAAATTTGGGGAGCGTTCCATTCTGACTCAGACAGTTTTCTTTTTTGACGACGTTCAAAATCGATAATTGGAATAGAGTTTTTTGGTGTAAAGCAGTAAAAATATACTTTGGGTGCCGTCACATTTTTCGTTATGGGGCGCTGTCAGAAGCTCGCCCGGCCATAAGCTCGAACGGCATAATCTCGAATTGTCACAAGCTCGAACAGTGATAACCTCGAATTCTCAAAAGCTCGACCGGTAATATCCTCGAATGGTCATAAGCTCGAATGGCCAAATTCTCGAATCGTCATAAACTCGAACGGTCAAATTCTCGAATCGTTACAAGATCTAAACATCTCGAAAAAAAAATACTTCAAGTAGTTTGTCGGTAATTTTTATACACATTAAAATGTGGATGATAGTACATTTATAAATTCAACTATTCAGATCTGACTCCTTTAAGCGGACTCGAATTAATCAATTTAAAAAAAAACTGAAACAAAAACTCGAGGAAGAATTGATGCAGAATGCCTCGTACATATATGTACAATTTTCTTGTGGAGCGTCGACACAAATCTGAAGAAGATCGCTGCCTCTAGCGAACCTCCTCTACCTACATAATCATAATAATTTTAATGACAGTAACTGTACCAGTGAATACCAGTATGGAAAGAGCGTAAACGCGTAAGTGCTAAGCGTTAGAGGCAAACGAGAATTGCACCCTTGTCGATTTTCCTCTCTTCAGTTTTCCACTCGACTTGGTCCCCGTCGATTGCTCGCCTACAGTAAGTTCCTTCGGTGTTTTGCACTCGACGTTTTAATACCTCAAGCGCAAATTCTACTCCAGTTTAGAGAATATGAGTTTTACGCTCATACGTGTGTTCTCCATAGATTTTCACATGTGTAATTTTCCTGATTATATAGAGCATTTTCTGTCAACACATCCACTTTTTTTTCGACTATTTCAGAATTGGCCCATAATTGATCATGTCATAAAAAAGGGTTCTATACATTTTTTGGGATGTTTTAAATCCAATATTAAAAAAAAATGCATTTTTTTCAGGTGAGCATATTTCGGAAATTTAAAGTATCAGAAAAAAAATGTCTCTGCATAAAAGTCTCTACATTCGCAATTAATAAGTTATTCATTAAAATGAGAGAACAATGAATTAATTAGTGCAGATGAAAGTTTCTATTAATTAAATACCAATATGAAAAAAGTTCATTTCTCGCAATGGTGTTAATACAAATCGACTGCGTTGTATAATCTATTTGTTATCACGTAAACTTTTGAAGCAACACCATTGAAAATGGAAACATTAATGAAATTGTAAATTTTGTCATAATTAATGTCAAAATTAATATAAAAAAGCTCACTTTTGAAACGAACGGCGAAGTTATATTACACGATACCCAAGTAAAATTTAACGATACTCAACATATCGATGTGAAATCGTAATTAATCGGCTATCACTGATTGTTAAAATCAATGTACGAATTTGCTTTACAGATCTAAGTTCTAACTAATCAAATACAAATTTCATCAAATAATACCAATTAAACTTATTCGATAAATTTATCTTTTATTCATTCAGAATTATAAAAATTCGCAATTCTATCATAACACACAGATACATATTTTCCTCTAAGAAACAATGTATCCATTTTGTCAATCCAAATCAACCGATTTTTGCTATTTACTTTTAAGCTTGTGCACCTTTTAAGTTTGTCAAGTGTGATCTTTAAATTTAAATTTCGATTGAGGTTTTAAAAAAAAAAATTTCCGACGTAAATAATTTCGACATTCACATAATGAGGTGAACGAAGTAATTGTTATAATGAAATCAAACGATGTACAACCTATGATTGCGGAATTATAATTAACTAATTATTGAAAATGAATGAAAAAAAATTAACTAATTAGCTTTACAGATCAAAGTACTGGCACCGCAGTTCCCTAGTAACCGGAAGAGAGGGAAATATATTTCGGTCATGAGAGCTTTCGAATCCTCGAGGGCCTCGAATCCAAATTGAATAGCGTTATAAACGCAGGAGTAGAGGTTCTCAATAGGCTGGTAAAATCCATCCTGGTCCCGGCTGAACACACGTAATGATTCCGGTTTAAAAGTTAGGCTCGATACTCGATGGATTTAACCAACGCGCAACCAATTTTGCTATAGCTTATATTCGCTCGACATGATAGTCATCCCGAAATGGCCATAATTGCTAGTAATCAACATTAAATTGAGTGGGATCATCACTTTGATTCCATTCATTGATTCCTTTTTTTTTTCGAAAAAATTATCTCTTTTGAAATATTGACTTTTATAAATGTGGAATAGATTTACAACGGAAATTTCACGGCAATTTTCCCAGAATTTCCGAACGAAAAATTAAAAACATATTTTGCAAAATGTTGTCATGGATTTTCTGTTTTGAGTAAAAAAAAAACAATCGCACTTTCCAAAGATTCACTTTGTACATTTTTACTTCGAAATCAAAATCAAAATTTGTGCATCTGCAAAAATGAACATTGTCAAAGTGTAGCGCCGCCATATTAGTTTAGAGAGGAAAATGTCGGGTGACTTTTTTGAGTTTGAAATGATACTTGTGAAAAAAAAAATGATGTGAATTTGAGACGATCTGTGCAAATTCAAAACTTCATTACGCTATACCTTTTTAGTATTAACTCGGAGAGGAAAACTGGTAGGAGATCTTCTATCTTTTCCCATTTTAAAGTGGCGTTTATTCAGTAATGATAATAATACTCAGGTAGGGGTAGTTATTTTGTCCTTGTCTGCGTTTCCTGACTAGACTAATAGTACTCTTGATTCTTTAGTGACGGGTTCACTCCGATTTTGTTTTAAACGCAATGAATATCTTTTATTGCCATTTTAAAACGTTGACTGGCGATATCTTGACCAGATCAACTCCTAGAAAAAAAAAACATATTTGCTATTTCAGTTCCTTTTTCGATTATCTAGTGGCGGGTTGGCTCGGACTTTTTTTTTAAACCAAAGAAATATTTTTTCTTGCCGTTTTAAAAGTTTATTTTTGCAGTTTCAGAAATTTTGATTGTCATTACTTCAAAATATTAGTAGTAGTAGTAATCGTTATTTATTGACAATACATTCAAATAGTTATAATAAAAATTAAAATTTCCTGTACACATAATTGGCGTTTAATCTTTATTTGCTGGATGATGAAGGGTGGAAGCTCATATAAGAAGAAGTTTTTTTTTGTACTTTGGTGTGTTTTTAGTCACTATATCTGCCAGAGTGATATTGAAGTTGTCTATAATATTTACCGTTAACGGTGCATCTCCGTGGGCGTCCAGGAGGTCAATTATCTCGGCGTCAATTTGCTCAATAATATCTTTGTTGAAGTCCAATTTTTCGGGTGCCGGTGAATGTGTTATCGGCTTGCCAGTGTCAACGGTTAATATTATGGAGAGATGATCGGAGCCTCAATCTGGTGTAATTTCGATTTTTGTGATATTATTTCTTATATTTTGGGTTCAGAATATCAGGTCTGGCGTTGTGTCATTATTATTTGGCATAATAAACGTTGGTGGTGTGATAATTTGTATAAAATTGGAGCTTTGTAGGAAATCTCTAACCTGCGGGCGTTTTCTAGCGTTCGGGTTAAAATCTCCTAGGAGATACTTTAAAATATTTTCACGAAATGCAAATGTTGGATACATTCCCAATAAATATTCGCTGATTAAACATTTTTTTCAGCATTTTTCGATGAAAATTAAAAAAGATGGTTCGAACAATATTGGTACAGGGAGGCTGAAAATTGTAATTGGCGCTCATTTCAATAACAATCGTGATACCCGAAATGGAGATCTTCGTTTTCATGAATTTTTGCTTTTTAGAACGCAGTTGTTTGTGGGGGAAAAAAAAAAAAAAAAAAAACGAGACTTTCATGTCAGAATGTTAAATATGGTTTAAAATGTCGAAAAAAAGTAGTTTAACAAAACTGTTTATAATTTCGTAAGTATAGTCTCCATTTGGTACACGGAGAAAACGGTTTTGCTATGACAGCAAATCGCTTGTTAAAATAGTGACAACATTGCGTTATCTGCTAACCTCGCAAACAATTTTGTGGCATTAGCAAAAAAATTTGTTTTTCTAGCAAAAAATTATGTTAATCGAGCAAAAAAAATGGTTAACCTAGCAGATAATGCAATGTTATCACTATTTTAACAAAAGATTTGCTGGCATAGCAAAACCGTTTTCTCTGTCTATATGAAGCATTCCACATGACTTCAGCCCCAAAAAAAAAGAAAAAATGCGAAAAAATATCCAAAAATCAGGTTCAGTGGTTATAATAGATAGACTGAATTCAGAATTAATTGTGTAATTTCAGATTATATTTCACTACAAAATTAATGGAAATATTTTTTCTTGCGAAAAGGACTTTGGAAAGTGGCATCGAAAAAAATGTTGCCATTGTGTATGAAAATCCTTAATTTTTAGTATTTGTTTTTTTTTTGGGACCGTGCTAAGTTCATAAGTTATCGCAATTTGAAATATTGAAAGTGCACGGTGAGCATTTTTCTCCATAAATCAAAATAACGCTTACCAAACTTGGATGCATATACTGTATATCTATTTTTTAATTCATTCGACATCGGAAAACACAAAATTAGTATATCAAAATGAAGATTACAATAGTCTCGTTAAATTTCCAACAAAAAATTTTTAATATAGAATTTATTTACCCGATTTTTAAATCTCATATCATTTTGAAAATTAAATGTACTTGCGTTTTTAACAGCTTAGCTACAGTTCGAAGGTAGTGGTACCTGCGGTATTCGCAGTAGCAGTAGCTCGTCATTACATAGTTAATATGTAGTTACTTGTGTGGAGATAAAGCGAAGTGCAGAGCTACAGCATTCCGCACCCGGAGAAAGCCTCTTATAGTTTCTACGCTTTGCCTCTACACCTCCCAACATATACTCTACAAATCTGTAGAATCTATAGAAGTTTCACAGTTTTTCTTCAATGTATATGGGACCTAACATACTTAGTACAATTTGGATAGTATTAACAATTATTTCTCAAGTATGTAAGATAGGTACAGTCCCACCGATCGTGAGTTTCAGAGAAAATCTCGATTACTTCCCGATCGGATGAAAATCGAAAAAAAAAATCGATTTCAAACGTGCTAAAAAGATCAATTTTGCATTGTAATAATTCCAAAATGTTATTAACAAATTTCTAAAAAAAACAATTGTTCAACAATAAATCAGTCAACCTAACTTTTTTTCTAATAAAAATGACATATTAATCCATTTGAATGCGTATGAATTTTTTCAGATTTTTTTCTTTACTTTGATTTTGATTTTTTTGATTTTCAAAAATACCTTACTATGCCTTATATTAAATGTTTAGTAGCGACGAAAAAGTAATCATTAAGTGAATTAAACTATATAATCAAAAACAATGACTAAATATCCAATGAATTCATATTTTTATCTGCAGTAAATAGAAAAATTCATTCACTTAGGCGTTTAACAATAAATCGGGTATATGTCTCATTTAAATATCTATTCAACTAAAGCAATTAAATATTAATTGGCTTCAAATTAATATCGTCCACATTAAAACAAATATTGTTTCGATCCAATTGAATCCAAATGAAAAAGTATTTTGTCTCTCGTTTTTCGTAGTACTGCGTTGATTAAATCAACACAATATTTGATCAAAAAGATTGAATGTTTTGTTAAGGCAATTAAATTTTGATTCCATTGAACGAAAGGATTAATGAAATTTATAATAGGTATGAGGAAATGGTTTACTTAAACAGATTAAAATAAATGGTTTATTTGGCTAATTCCGTTGATTTAATTAAATATTTCTCAGGCCATGGACGGAAAATTTTTAGTTTCGTATTTCTTCAAAAATCTTAATACAATGTAGAACAGTAGAAGGCGTGACAACGATCAAACGTGCATATCACAACGTCTTTGAATCATTTTGACGCTTGGGTGTCGAACCTGGCGTTCCTCACTGAGGTTTGGATGGATCTCGAGGTTAATTCCATTAATTATACGTGCTGAAGCGATTCATGGCTCTATCCGATGCCCTGGAGAATTCTCGAGACAGATGATATACACACTAGCCCGACATTAATAACCCTCCGCTAGACACACCCGTGAAATTCCCTCAGGACCATAGATCCGCTGCCGGTAGATTCGCTAACCGACTTGGGTCTCTAATTATATAATCGTTAAGATATCTTTATCTCGGTACGAACGAGCTTCGCGTAGCCACTGCATTTATGTTTAAACACGAAGAGAATTTTATTACGTTCAATCATGGTGCTCTCGTGGCTACAGCAAAGTGAAAAATTTTTATTGTTGAGGAGGCTGAGTTACCTAAAGGAAGTTATAAGAAAAAAAATCTGTAAATGATATCCTCTTTTTGAAATTGTTCATATTGAAATCTCATTACGTACGTACCAATAATTATAATTGTGCAATTTTGAAGAGACACAAAGTGCACCAGAATGGTGTGAGGTTAGAAATACATTTTTTAATTTGTCGCAGCTTTCAGACTGAACTAGTGAACAATTTTCAGTGTTCGATGTCTTATTTTATTTAGACAATGTTACAAAACAATAAGTGGAAAGACAATTATTAGTGAAGCCGGTATTTTTTACTTTCGTTACACCTTGAAAGCCGAGGTGATAGCAAGGTGATAGCAAGCTCAGAGCAAGGTGAGAGCGAGGTGAGAGCAAGGTGTGAGTAAGGTATGAGCTACGTGAGAGCAGCATGAGAGCAAAGTGGGAGCAAGGTACCGCCATACGTATTGACGTCCGCCATATGGATTCGCGTGAGATCCATTACCTGCTCGGAGTTCTACCTCACCGACACACGATATTCTCTTCGATTGATATCGACAGAGATAATGTGTAGGAACGAAAAGTGTTGGAAAAGTTTTTGTTGGATCAGTTGTATGGGACTGAAACGTGTTGTAGTGCCCCTGTGGGGTATCGGATTGTGTAGTAAAGAATGTGTTGGATTGAAATGTGTAGGAACGACATAATGAGAAAAAGCGCGTGAAGATTAGAAATGTAAAGGAATGCTGGCAAGTAGTATCGGCGTTGTGGAGAAACGCATGTGGTGGATCTGCGCTGTGGTGAAGAGAAATGTGCGGGAAAGAAGGGCTGCCAGGCTTTCCAGGAACTCGTTACGTCAAACCCTGACAGTGCATACGATTAATTCGAAGAAAAATGCTTTTGAACCAATGAAGTTGTAGGTTATATCAAACCAATATTGTGCTGGTAGTGATTGCTATATACTGTAGACTCAAACATACTAGTTTCATTAAAACAACGTCAGTATAGTTGAATTAGATATAACTCTATTGTTTGTGGGAAGTGCTTCGGCGAATGACGTCATAAACATTCCTCATAAACGGCTAAAGCAAATTTCAAAAATTATAACCCGATTGACTCAAACAAGTTTTATACGACCGCACCGGCAGGGTTAATGTATCTAAACTTCTTCCTCGGTGTGTAGGGTTGTCTTTCTTCCACCTAACCTCACTTCTTAGTTTTCTGGTTCTCCCGAACAAACGGCTTCGAGTTTAAAAGAGCCCGTACTTCAGCCCATGTTCGCCGTACTAGAGCACGTCCTCTCTAAATTTAAGCTTCATCTGCCGAGGAGTTCAAGAAAAAATGGGTCTCAAAATTCTAAGCCGTAGTGGGCGAAGTGTCTGTGCCTCTTTAGTGGAATCAATAAAAAGAACACAGACCATGTCTTCGATTCAATGTCACTACTTTTCATTGAGATTGAGAACAGTCAACGTAAAAATAGTGTTGAAAATCAAGTTTTTTTGTTCATTGGCGAAGATTGCCGTGAATGAATTAAATCTTTTCTCTCGGTGTGCGAGATTTTCGAGATATTCGAGACATTTGAGTTATTCGAGACATTTGAGTTATTCGAGATATTCGAGATTTACGAGATACTCGAGATACTCGAGATATTCGAGATAGTCGAGATAGTCGAGATATTCGAGGTATATTCGAGATATTCGAGGTATATTCGAGATATTCGAGATACTCAAGATATTCGAGATATTCAAAATATTCGATATATTCAAGATATCCGAGATATTCAAGATATTCGAGTTATTTAAGATATTCGAGATATTCAAGATATTCGAGATATTCAAGATATTCGATATATTCAAGATATTCGAGTTACTCGAGTTATTCGAGTTACTCGAGTTATTCGAGTTAGTCGAGTTACTCGAGTTATTCGAGTTACTCGAGTTATTCGAGTTACTCGAGTTAGTCGAGTTACTCGAGTTATTCGAGTTATTCGAGTTACTCGAGTTACTCGAGTTATTCGAGTTATTCGAGATATTCAAGATATCTTAAGCCACCAAATTTAAGACGAGGAATCTTAGCGCGTGCAACGCCAAAATGTAAACTAGGCCTATTCCGATGCTTCTATTGTGACTGTACAAGCGCGGCAAACGCTGAACGAGAATCGTCCGGTGGTACACCTCTTGCTGCTATGTGCACTCGCCTCTTTTCTTGCGCAACTGACCCCATTCGCACTACAACTTCAATTTCCACCTGGTAATCGCACAGCTTCTAATGCCGCAGATAGAGAGAGACAGAAAAAACAGCAGAGGGAAAGAGAGAGAGAAGAAAAAGGACTGAGGATGCAGGAAGGCAAATAGAAAACAAGACGAGAATCTATATGCACTTTTCCGTGATTTTAAAGATTTTTTAGCGTCGTTACACGATCAAAAAAATTTACTAGAATATTACAATACCGAACTGGACATTTTTATTTACAGCCTGGACCATACATTTCTGATCCATCTGTATTAGAGTTAAATTACCACCGAATGAACGATTCAGCAACACGATTTGTCTGTTGTAGGTTTCCATAAAATGCTATATTTCCAGAACGGCGTAAATTTGTAAATTTATCAATTTTAAAGGACGGCAAGAATGTCGAATTATCTGACGCAACTAAAAAATATCGTCTTTTCATCGCAAAGTATACAAAATGTAAATACTATCCAAATACAAAAAATACAAAAATACCAGTAATCTCCAGTCTAATTTAACCTACACTCCTAGTTGAAAATAAGCTTGTGCGATGAAATCATCACAGTAGATAGCTGCAACATAGTCAAATAAAAAATCGAATGTTCAGTTGAGTCATCAACATTTCCCATGAACTCTGGAGAAGCTGCTGTTCATTCACCGGTGCCTGTTCCATTACTGGTGCATTCACCCTCGATCCTTAAAGCAGTGATAGTGGAAAAATTCAGCATATTTTTAGATTTACCGTTACAAAATACCAGGATTTTACATCTCAATTTGTTTTCACAATTAATTTACAATCACGTATATGATATTCTTGGAAATTAATAAAATAGTGTCCGTCATGGTTAGGGAAGTTGAACCGATAACCTCTATCATTTTTGTCATATTGAGAGGAATTTATCCAATGATCAATGAGCAATTATTGTTACCATATTTATTCTTTCGGTGTTGTTATCCACAAGCACCAAAATTTCTTCTCCAAATTTTACGATCCATTTATGCCTTTCTATGCAATATTTCTATTCCCCTCGAACTTTTTATTAACTTCTAAAAATATTATTTTTCTGAAATCAACCCCCAAGATATTTTAGAAAGTCTTTTTTTATTGTATACCAACGATGACTATGACTTGTTTTCTCAGATTTATGGTAATTTCAATGGGATCGTTTTTTCCGTGTGTGTTACTATAAAACTCGTTATTATTATAAAATGCAATTTTTTTCTCATAGCATCTTCCGACGACTCGTTGATCTTGATTTCCCGCGGGTTATTATGTGAACGTTTTTTATCATTACGTATTCGTCATTACATAATACAGAATGAGAATATTACCAAGCTATCGAGGAAAAAAAAATATTGCTATTAACATAAATATGCAGATGCTGTCCTGGTGGTGCAGAAGACTGTAAAGGAGAAGTACCTTATGGCAAGGAGAAGCTATAAAGATTCAGTCGCCCATACGCTTCCTTCGACGGTGAGTCACGCGTGCGTCCGGTATCCGGTATTTTCTTACCGTTCAGCTGTGGCACAGCCTTTTAAAGGCGATGAGGACTCTGCTGCAATGCAAGCCAACGGGGCAATCATGATTTTCACCTAAAGATGATCTATAATTATTACCAATAAATCAATTGAAATCAATAACCAGAAAAAGTCATAAGAAAAATGAATCTGTAAATGATACACGTTTTTTGAACAAAATCTTGAATTGAAATCCCAGTAAAAAAAAAGTAAAACCCTGCGCACTGTTATGAGAAAGTATGTTGATCAATTTAGGCTTCCTCATAAAGGGAACTTTGTCAAAAGCGAACTCACTTGAAAACGCCATAAATTAAAAATAAACATTCCGTTATCCATGTTTTTTTTTTGCTTACAGAATTTTGAAGTAAGTTTATATCGAAGATAGATGTGGAAAATAATTATTATTCACGACTATCATTTGCAGATAACGATATCCAGTCATTCTAACTATCCACCAAACTTAAAAACCTTAGAAATTTTATTTTTTAATATTACCTATTTCCTTTTGTTGATTTTTTTTTTATTTCCACGTTATTTATTTAGCAGCCGTCGGCGTTGCAAAAAAAAACCAAACGTAATAATGATCCGAACTATACAATACTTTCTTTTGCTTTTAATTGCTAAGCGTACAAGACACTTTTACCAACAATTGTATTATAGGAATAAAATTGTATACTGCACGTCGCCAGTGCGAGATAATGCCTCTATCAAGTCGGAGAACAGAAGAGCTATGACTCAACTGAGGAGTATGTTCTCCCGTCTAATTATTATTACGAGTGGAAACCCATGCAAGCACGGATCGCCGATAAAGTTCATATACAATGCCGTGTAGAAGAGCTCGGCGTCGTCCTTTTTTCTTTTTCTTCTTCACTGTGAAACTCAGTGCAACAAACACACTCTATGAAATGCGCAACAGACATGCGCGCGCGCAACGAGAATTTTCGCAATCGCGGGCGCGTCGTTATGCAACGTCTAAATTAAGTACTACAGCGGTTAATATTCCAGTGAACTGCTAACGAATTGGAGACTTTAACGCTGGAAGATAAATCGTCGGAGTTCACTTCTAAGGCAATTATGAGAAAAAAATCTACACCGAAAAACAGTATGTTGTCGATTTTTAGCCGGGGTAAAAATATATAGGGTTATTCACCTCAGGATTTGACTAGAATTTGACCTCGACCTCTTCGATTTGGCTCGTAATTTTTAGTCTACACTTAGGGACTTAGAGACCCTTAAACGCGCTATTTAAAAAAAAAAAATTCTATGACAATTTGTTTAATTCTATTTTTAAAGCAACGTATCGAAGGATATCATTTGAAACCTGAAAAAATTCTGAAAATACTTTGTTCAATATCAAAATTTTATAGCTTATCGCCAAAGTGGGAAAGATTTTTCTTCTTATAGTTTATAAGAATTTTTTAAATTGTTGAAAAATAGAAAAAGAGGTCAAATGTTTATTTGTGTAAGACCGGATTTTCCAAAAATTTTCAGATTTTTAGGCGTTTTTTAGATTTTTTCGAACTTTGTATGGTTCAGAATTTTTCAGATTTTTAGGCGTTTTTTAGATTTTTTCGAACTTTGTATGGTTCAGAATTTTTCAGATTTTTAGGCGTTTTTTAGATTTTTTCGAAATTTGTATGGTTCAGAATTTTTCAGATTTTTAAGCATTTTTTTCTGATTTTTCCGAACTATGCAGATGTTAATCAGTTAATCCTAGTGCAAATTCGTCACTATTGATCTTTCACTGGATTAAGGATACATGCTCAAACACAAATACCCGTCACCTTCGTTTTTTAATGCATTAAACTTAAAAGAATCAATAACGAAAATTCAGCACTGATTTGGCTTCCATGGTCGTCACTGAGCCCCCTTAAGACTTGTCGCACAAATCGAAGAAGGAACGTCATATTTTTTTTCTGCAGTTTGTGTTCAAGACCAAAGAACTAGTCTGACGCCTCTGGGACAAATTGTCTTCTTCCTGATCTCTGCTACGCAGGCGAAATGTTCCTGTTTTCTCAAACCTACCCATTTGTCACCTTTTTCCTTTTAGTTTTCTGATGTCTATCGTGCTCCCACTCGGTTCAATTGCTCGCACCGACTGTGTTAAGGAGAGTGAAAATAATGTAGAAGCGAGTCAGGAGGTCTCCGAGTATTTTCTAGGCTAGCGGAAACGGCGAAAGCAGTCCCTATTAGGGACAATAGTAAAATAGTACCATATATATCAGGTATTCCATGTCACATGAAAAAAAAAGTCTGAATGAATACCTAACAAATTAAGTTATAATAGTTCTAACAAATAAGTGAATATTAAAAACATAAAATATCATTAAAGCGTATTAACGGCATCGAAAATAAATGAAAAAACAAATAAACTACTTTTTTTTCGGCCTGTAAAGAGAAAATAATATTCAATCCTCCATTAAAAAGTCCGTAATTCGCGCCAACATGACCTTTGCCGTCGATCTATTCGCGCTGTGATTGGTCGTTGACCATGACGACCGCCAGTCGTTGTTTAATAGTGCGGAATTTGACAGTTTTTCGGAATTTGACATAAGCGCTGCAGCGCTGTCTAACCTCTGGTCGCGCGTATTTGCTTGCTAGTCCTATATTAAAAAGTTCATGGATGATAAATGCGAAATTCATTGTTAGCGGTTAAAACATACTCTGATTCGTCGGTGGTGTCGTCAGATACAGTCAGATCAGGACCAAGTTCATGCATTAAATTTGTTTGTTTATGTCAGATGTCAAAACTGGGGTAAAGAAACTCGAGTGCTTAATCATCTTAAAAACTAATGCTAAAAATTTTTTACGGATTTTACGGATACGGATTTTCGAGAACAGTGTGTCCATGACAATTTATGGCATTTTTCTTGTTTAACGAAATGTCAATTTTGCACTACAATGTGGTTTCAATTTTTTATATTTCAAACCGATAACTTATGAACTTTGCACGGTTCCAAAAAAAAATTCTAAAAATTGAGGATTTTCATCCACAATTGGCAACAATTTTTTCGATGCCACTTTCCGAAGTCCTTTTTGCAAAAAAAAATTTCATTAATTTTGTGGTAAAATAGAGTCTGGAATTACACAATTAATTCTGAATTAATCATTTTCTTGTGGGCCATAAAAAAACGCACATTTTCGTTTGTTTGAGATGTCGATACGATTAATCGTTTCCGAGATATCATAGGTTGAAGAAAAATGAAAAATATGCCATATTTCGCCAGAAAAAAATTCGAAAAAGTAAAGTTTGGTGTATCTATTATAATCGCTGAACCTGATTTTTGGACACTTTTTCGAATTTTTTTTTTTTTCGGGTGGCTGAAGTCATGTATGCCTCATATATGAAAAATATGTTTTATGTTAATACGCTCCACGTTCCGTTTTTGTACTTTTTAAAAATTCGGTAATCCGATTTGTGTTTTTTTTTTTTTAATTTGGAGTGATATGGAATGCCTCATATATACTAGTAGTGGGGGTATACATACATAAAGAAAAGTACACGTAGTGCGGTATGCCGTTATGGCACTTGTCGCCACTTGTGCGAGGTCGAGCGAGATTTTCGCTTTCTCTCCTTGGGCTCTTCCGACGGGGTCCCATAATATCTCCCACCATTAAATGCCCCTACTTTTATCGCTCCAATTCAGCTAGTCGTTACCCAAGACATTTTACGCACAAAGTTCCAAAACTTTATTCACGAGATTGTTGACCCTGGCGACGGTCTCAGTGGGTTACGCAAACTCGTATAATTATTCATTCAATTTATCATCCAAGTTTTTTAATTTTGCCACTCGTAACCCGTGGAATACTTTTCTTTTAGTGCTGCGCAGATGACTGATAATGAGAGTGAAATTCTTTACATATAAGGAAACGAGTACAAATTCTAGACTGCGTTGAGCTTATGGCTGAAAAATTTTAGGGGTTGGAATAAAAGTATAGAAAGTAGTGACGCAATGTTCATTTGTTAAATTCAGGGTTATTCGATTTAACAAAAAAATTTTATCGATAGAAACTTAATTTTGTGTGTAAACAGCGATTTGACAAATAGTGGCATTTTATCAGTATCGTGAAAAATCTTTGAACTATTTTTCAGAAGTTTAATTTTTTCTCCATCTTTGTGTAGGAAAGTATGAAACACTTGAGAAAAATTACATCCGTTTCATGCGAGGAATTACTGTTTTCGAAGATGTCTCTATTATAATTGCGGTAAAAAAATTATAAAGGGTCGTGAAGGGCAATTTTGGAAGGGCAATTTTCTTACCATTTTCATTTGAAAAAGAGTTCAACAGTGGAAGCATTTTTTTTAACAAAAATACGTGTTTTTATTTCGTTACCAATTGCAGATCATGTCACTTCGCTAAATTGAAATGCATGGAAAAAAATTTATAGTCGGAAATAATATCACATATACTTTTATAAATAAAGGTCTTAAATTATTTTTGTGTTGAACGAATATATCATTTGAACGGTGATGAAACCCCAGGACACATTTTCATATATATTTACATAAGAACTAATTTAAATTCAGCAATTTAAGTAGAAGTGGAACTATTTTCTATTCTTACTGCTTTACCATCTGCAGGTTTAGTAGCAAAATCTACCACTTGCTCTCTAGATGCAAAAACCAATTTCGTTGTGAGTGTAGCATTTGTTCTTACCACCGGAGTCGAAATCTGTTTTACCATCAATCGTTAATTCAGTTGTTACAAAAATTCATCACAGATGGCGCCACCGCACTATCATCTAGTGTCAAACGTTTCAAGCGATAATCGCATTACATCGACAGCGAAAGTTCCTGGTCAGTGGTCGCTTGTTTCCCATGCTATCAAGAATACTGCTGTTTGAAATCCTGCGGCCAGTAATAAAAACTTTAATTCTCTTTTTTTTTTGGATGCTGAGAATTTAGACTTGAGAGGTAATTATATGCCACCACCGAAGGCGTATAGTGGCATTTTATTTTAGTTGGACGCTAAAATGTACGAATCCTAAAAAAGAATGCATTACAGTTTTTTTTTACCGATTGGGCGTTGGCAGGTGGGCGAAGAGGTGTTTCACATCACCTTAAGAATGTATAATAGGTACCGTCCCGCCAAGGGTGAGATCAGAGACAATTTCGATCTCTTCCCGATGGGATAAAAATCGGAAAAAAATAATGCATATAAAACGTGCTGAAAAGATTGATTTTGCATAATAATAATCCCAAAATGTTATTAACAAATTGGTGAAAAAAACAATTGCTTACAAACGATCAGTCAACCTAACTTTTTTTGTAATAAAAATGATATGTTAATTTATTTGGATGCATATGAATTTTTTCAGATTTTTCTTACTTTCAAAAATATGCGCGAAATAACTAATTTTGGATATGTGTTCGGCATAAAACGATCTACTACACTCAAGATTTTCTTGCAAAACGCATATCCAAAATTTGTTATATTCTGCCCATTTTTCAAAATAAAAAAAAAAACCAAAATCAAGATAAATAAATAAATCTAAAATAATTCATACGCATTCAAATAAATTAACATATAATTTTCTTTTCAAAACATTTAGGTTAACCGATTGTTTGTTGAACAATCGTTTGTTTTTTTTTAGAAATTTATTGATGACATTTTTGAATTATTACTATGCAAAATTTATCTTTTCAGCTCGTTGAATATCGATTATTTTTCTCCGATTTTTATCCCATCGGGGAGTAATTGAAATTTTCTCTGAAACTCACGATTGGCGGGACTGTACCTATCATACATCCTCAAGCGCCGTGAAAGACGTGCTACATAAAGTCGTAACCATGGAAAAACACGGTAACTAGAGTTCGTGCTCGTTTCATGGGAATCTTCGCAAATCGTAATGGCACTGGCACGACTCAAAGTGGTTCGAAACTATTCTCATTCGGACTCTTAAACAGCCGGTATTTATACTGATCAGAGAAACGCCTTTTTGCATTTAAAATGCTAAAACGCTTTGTTCTACGATATCAGGCTACTGTTTTACGCAATCGCTTTGCTGTTACAAAAATGTAGGCAAAATTACTACACAGTGTTGGAAGCTCTTTTACAGAAACGGTTACAAACCTTAGTGGAAAAAGTGTAGCGTAAAATTTATGTACGACTCCACTAAATTCGTCAAAAAAAGTCGCCTTTTGAATATGAACTAACTTTAACACATGTACATTGAATTTTCATTCTCTTTCGCTTAACATTCAATTAAATTTCATACTCGTGTTCAGTAAAAATACATTACGGGCTTTGTATAAATTACTACACAGTATATAAATTTCCCGAATATTTTTTACAGTGGTTTACATGATCAATTTACTCGTCTGCATTTCATTTATAGCTGCAATTGCACAAGTCTCAAGATCGCAGAATTACAGTAAAAAGAAACAGCAAGCGCGTCGATTAGCAGACACGTTTAGTGGTAAGCCGATAATAACGCGATTGCTAAACCCAACCCACAGGTGTTCATGATTCATACTTTTGACTGTACCAAAAACTTGTACTTGAAGAGATAACGAAATGGAATGAACAAATGAAAAAAAAAATTGTGGAGCATTATCGGAATAAGGAATGACAACAAATTTTGTAAAGTTTCCACAAAATCATATATATTGTTTTTTGTTTTGTTTTTATAGTAAACGAAGAAAAAATGTTGCGGTAAAATTACATTTTCGTGCATGGTTAATTTATGTAGAAGAAATATTAGTTTTGAAATTGTATAACTAACAAAACATAATTTTTATTTTACTTCTCCATTCAAAGTTTCTACAGAAACGTATATTATGACCAAAAAAACTAAAAAATGCGGCATGCTAGCTTTGTAGCTAGGAACTAAAACGAGTTCTTGCGGTTTTTCCAAAACATATTGATAATGTTTCGTTTTCATTGATGCGATCCGATATACGGATACTTTCGTATATATATTTTTTTTTTTTTTCATAGCCAGTTTTGGAGACGCGCGTGAAAGCAGTGATTATCTTCTGGATAAAAGTAATTCTTCCTCATGCAAAAATATTTAACGCTAATTCCTCAATAAATAGCTTGCTTATCAAATGATCATAAAATTGTCAACGGCGCAAATGTAGTTAACAATTTTCCCAAAATGTCGTGGTATTAATTTCTATATAAACAATTAATATTTTTTCAATCTAATTCTTTCGACTCCTATTTAAACAGCCGTTTTTTCGTTGCATTGATATTTCATTGGAGCGAAGGTCAAGGCAAACATAGTCTTTTCGCGAAAAAGTAACTCTTATTTTTTTCCTATTTAAAAGAAGATGAAAATTTATTTTTTTAACAAATGGCTCGTTCATATAATACTCATTTAATTTTCGACTACAAAAATGCCAAATTTAAAAATAAATGGACGTTGAATGAATTCGGAAAATAACAGTGATTATTTATTTAAATAGTCGAATATCAATTGTCAACAACGATACATTTTACATATGCCTAATTATCTTAGGCTAAATATTGTCTATTAAGCTTATTAATTACCAACAATCATTATTTTTCACGTACTTATTTCTACAAACATTTACACAAACATTTTTTTTTCGTTGCAAGAATATTTTTTGAGTACGAATGCCAAGGCAAAAGTCGTCTTTTTACGCTTGCACTCAGATATCTCGAGGGCTTACGGAAACTAAGCGACGCCGGGCGACGTTATCGCACGAGCGTTCGCGCAAAACGTTAAGAAAAATAGCTCGAGAGATAAGGTCACACGTGTTCCGGGAGAGGACGACGAGGCCTGTGTGGAAGAAACGCACGTTCTCGTAACCCCGAAGCTCGGGGACACCGTACAGATAAATTGACTCGAGTTCTCAGATCCGTTGAGTGCAGGAGAACTCATGCGACTACGAGTATAATGACTCGAGCTATCTACCACGTGATGCCATCTATGATACTTTTCACAGCTATTATCAGATTTTGAGGTGTTACCTGAAAAAGGTCCTAAGTATGGAAACTCTGCAAATGCTACATTTCTTAAAAAAATTTTTCATCAAGATCTCAATAAAGACATAAGAAACATTATAATCTTGCAATTTTGTACACTCAGAGAAAGGAATAGTACCCTCAACTATATATATATAGTCAAGGTACCTTTGTTTCTACAGAACTAAATTTATTCCCGTTAAGTTCGACTTGGTTCATCTGACAAAATCTGTTAGCTTGAAACAAAATCATAATCAAGTTCAAATTACCATTCCGATTCAACCATATGAATTGTTAGCTGAATTACATCAAAGTTAATTCAACTGAATAATGGTTTTACCGAGCTGCATGCATTTTTGATTCTTTGACTAATTTTATTGGTTCATTCAAAAAAGATTTAGTTTTATTCAACAATTCAATAAGTTAATAGAAAGAAAGTTATTTAGTTCAAGCCGTCTCGTTACTTACTTAATGGATACAGACCAATTGGTCGAAGTAACCAAACATTTTCTTGTATGATAGGGACATTCGTTTGATTCACCCGTTATTTCTTATAATTACGTCAGGATCTAAAATGACAAACAGTCCATACAACTAAACATATTGTTGAAATAACGTGTAGGTACATTGATTCATTTCAATGTTATAGTCCAAAGAAGTTTACTGCAAGATTCAATGAATTTGTTGTGAGTGCATGTTAAATATCATGAGAGCTGTCATCAACTAAATATCCTCATCCGTGTAACAAAATATTGGTTTGCTACAACCCAGTTGCTGCATCTGATTGATGAGTACAATCAGCTAAACATTCAATAAATTCAAGCTGAGTTAGGTTTGAAACTACCCGAAAAAGAGTTCATTAAAATCTGCGTGTTTTCGAGTGAATTAAAATTAGATTTTATTTAACTAAATCATTGTTTGGGATTCAACTAAATCATATGGTCATCCCAAACATACATTTCGTCCGCTCCATTTGACTGCAGGATTTAGTTCACTCAAACAGATTTCCTTCGACGGTACTATACCTTTCTCTGAGTGTAGACATAAAATGCCACACACTGTAAAAAAAATCTACTTGAAATTTAGTGTACTTTTACAGGAAGTTTTTATCCATGAACTTGTATGTGAAATTGAGTATACAAGTGTTATGTAAAATTAATGTATTGTATAGCATATTCAATGATTTACTTTACTTTTACAGTAAAAGTTCTTGAATTTTTATAATTTGCTTTAATATACAGATAAACATTGACATGAGTTGGCAGATCCGTTGGGTGCAGGAGAACTCACGCTACTAAGAGTATAATGACTCGAGCTATCTACCACGTGATGCCATCTATAATACTTTTCACAGCTATTATCAGATTTTCAGGTGTCACTGGAAAAAAGTATAAAAATTCTGCAAATTATACATTTCTTAAAAACTATTTTTTCATTCAAACCTCGTTAAATACATAAGAAACATTATAATTGTACAATTTTGTAAAGACACACGGTAAGAAATGTTTGGTTATGACAACTACGTTTCTGATTTGCTGCACACAATCTCTAAAAAATTAGTTGCCTCAACCATATCGAATAATAACTTCAACTATTCACGATTAGTCCTCGCGAGATTAGTGAGGTTAAGGGTGTATGATACGTACAGTCCCGCCAAAAGTGAGTTTCAGAGAAAATTTCGATCACTTCCCGATGGCATAAAATGCGGAAAAAAAAATTATCGATATTAAACGTGCTGAAAAGAGTGCTTTCGGATAATATTAATGCCAAAATGTTATTAACAAATCGGTGAAAAAAACAATTGTTCAACAAACAATCAGTCAACCTAAGTTTTTTTCTAATAAAATTGATATTTAATTTATTTGAATGCATACGAATTTTTTCAGTTTTTTTTCTTTATTGTGATTTTGATTTTTTTTTTAATTTAAAAAATGTGCGCGAAATAATGAATTTTGGATATGTGTTCGGCATAAAACCATCTACTACACTAAAGATTTTTTTGCAAAATGATAATTTTAGTTCGTAACAAAATAAATCTCTGTAAAATTAAAATAATAAATAATGATAAAATTTGATACTTAAAGAATATCAGTGATTCTTCGACACCTTGACAAACACTTCGAACAAAAATATCCAAACGTCTAGTGAATAAGAGTATATCATGTAATGTCCCCAGAATGAAAATTTAAATTTTTTTAAAATCTCAATCCATGACAAAAAAATCTTAGTAAAACTGAATCAAGATTAAATTATTAAAGAAAAAATGGATGATTCCATTTGGATTAATAAAAAATATTTGAATGTCTGCTTGAATCAATAGTGCATCACGTGCATTTTCAGGGTCGAAATTCTAATTCTGTCATTATTTTAGCCTCTCGCATGTAATAAATATTTGCAAGAAAATGAAGAAAAAATTGAAGGAAGCGAATAAGCATTTCTCTGAAGCGTTTGAGGAAGAGGATGAGAAATCAACGTCAACTTTCTCCAGCGCCGTAGCATTTCTATTGTCTCTCGGTGTCGCGATGTGTCGACGGGCAGAGTTGTGGCGAAGCCGAACATCATCGTCGAGCGAAATAGTAATATAAGAAACGTAATCGTTAAATCGCAGTGACTCCAGTCCACATCCCGTCTTCTCTGACATTTACGACGACTATTTTCCTTATCTCTTTGCCGTGCACGTGCTCTCAGTCGCTTGCTCGGTGGAGCGAACAGAACGGAGACGAAAACAAAAATTAAGATTTACGGGAGGATCGGGCGAAAGTGTTTCGAGCGAGTATATTACAGCAGCCATTGTGAGAAGAAAATAAAGAGCGCAATAACAAGAAGGAAAAAAAGCTGCTGGCTCTATGAATCTCGTAATAAAATCATGACCTTCCAGTTTCTCGTCGATTGACGTCGATTATTTTATCCTTGACACGCTTTTTCACGCCATTTCAGAAACGCTCCTCAACGGATATATTTAATTTTGCAATAAGGCCAACGATGATAAAATTAAAGATGCATCGCGAAATACATTCCCAGTCAAAAGTTTGTCGACCAAAAAATTGACCGAATAATAATAGGGCCAACAAGTCATTCTTCAATCGGAATACGAAAATTTAAAAATGAATGAAAATTGAAAAAAAAAAAGAATGAGTTCGAAAATGTTGATAGAATATTTTTTACTGATAACATTATTCTGTTATTATGAAGCGTTACCAACATTAATCAACATTTAGTTATGCTTCTTATCACCAATATTATTTTTCAATTGCAAAAATCCTATAATTTTCAAAAATTCAAATTAGTGAAAATTAAATAGTAATAGCGAAGTTCAAGAGTTTTTTTCCACAGCAATTGTAACAAATGTGAACTTTTACTTTTACAGAATAACTGATAATTTGTGCAAAATAATATAAAGATAAATTATAAGGGATTACACGCAGATATTTCAGCGAAAATTAATCAATAAATATCAAATTTTGTTATAAGAATTAATCGACGTATACGATATAAAATGAACACAGACCGATTCATAATAAACTGATTGTCGTTTTTTGACTTATTAATTTCACCACTTATTTCTACATAAATTTTCTCACGTTTCTCATCATCCAAAATATAAAAAATAAATATTACATTTTACTTGAACCCCTAAATATGTTACATCATAAATAATTCATAAATAAATGTCAAAATAATGTTTATCGTATTGCCAATAAAAATGTAAAATTATTGTCAATAATAAATTCAACACATTACAAACATTATAAATATAAATTTACATTAAGCGTGTAGGTGTTGAGTTCTGGATCGACCGAAATAGTCATCGTGACAGTGTATCCTGCATACCAATCAACATTCTATTATTATACTCCACGCACGGTGACTACATCCTAGATCAATTTTTTTTTCTTATTATTATTCATTCAGTGTTAGATATCCTACAGCAATAAACGGGACAATAAAATCAGAAATAAACCTTACAGTTCTCATCGTAGTTGACGTCTTATCACCGAGACCGCAAGTCGAGTCGCAAAATAGATACGTGACTGGTATTACAACTGCAATAGCGACGCGCGAGCATAGAAAAGTGTCTAACACTATATCTAATGCAATGGAAAAAAAGTCTACGTGAGTGGTTTGTTTCCGCACTCGCCACTTCCGTCCTCTTATGCCCGTCTTCTTTCTTTCTTTTTCTGAGGCTTTGTCCCTTCATCGCATTACGATATATATTTTTCGATTGTATCGACTCCGATTACACTCAGAAAAAATATGGTAATTAAAGAAAAAGTATTGTTAGATCGACGATAATCTAGCTATAAACTATAGGTCCTAGAAAACACGTCCATGTTTTATGGTTATACCAAATATAAGAAAATAGTTGGATGAACCATTAAGGATGTATGATAGGTACAGTAGGGTCACAATATTTTTAGCTTTATTTTTATTTTTCAAGCCTCGATCCAAATTTCATTTATTTCTGCTCAAAAAATAATGGTTGCGAAACCCACCGCCCGTCAAAAAATATTTAGAGGTCGCTCGAGGTCACCAAAAAAACCAAAATTGTTCGAAAATTGATTTTTAAAATAAAAATTTTTACACTTCTTACCCAAAAATTATATTTTCTGTTAAAAAAAAAACTACACGAAATTTTTAGGCGATTGAATAAAAATTAGAGATCACTCACAGCATTCATAAATTTTCGGTATTCAAAAATAAATATCCGAAATGTTTTTTTCTCATCATCTCTCTCCTCTTGAATATAATTTTAGAAAAAAAAAAAAGATTTTCCAAAAATTTGAAGGGTTAAAAAAATATTTAGAGGTCGCTCATGGTCTGTAAAGATCTCAGCAATATTAAAGAATCAACTTATCGTATTATTATTGTTTCGTGTTGCTCACCCGTAGAATATTATTTTTGCTACTAAAAAATCAACGTCACCAAAGTTCTAGCCGAAGTTCTAGTGAAAAGTTTATTTTTTGCGTCAGGGATTTTCAACAAAAACACGAATGAGAAATAGAGTTTTTGAGACTGCTGAGATTTTTAAATATAGTGAGCGCCCTTTAAATAATTTCTGATTGGCTAGAACTTCGGTGACGTTGATTTTTTTAGTAATAAAAATAATATTCTACGGGTGAGCAACACGAAAGAATAATAATACGATAAGTTGATTCTTTGATATTGCTGAGATCTTTACAGACCATGAGCGACCTCTAAATATTTTTTTAACTCTTCAAATTTTTGAAAACCTTTTTTTTTATTCCTAAAATTATATTCAAGAGGTGAGAAATGATGAAAAAAAAACTTTCGGATATTTATTTTTGAATACCGAAAATTTATGAATGCTGTGAGTGATCTCTAATTTTTATTCAATTGCCTAAAAATTTCGTGTAGTTTTTTTTTTTAACAGAAAATATAATTTTTGGGTAAGAAGTGTAAAATTTTTTATTTTAAAAATCGATTTTCGAACAATTTTGGATTTTTTTATGACCTCGAGCGACCTCTAAATATTTTTTGACGGGCGGTGGGTTTCACGACAATTATTTTTTGAGCAGAAAGAAATGAAATTTGGCTCGAGACTTGAAAAATAAAAATAAAGCTAAAAATATTGTCACCCTAAGGTACAGTCCTGCCAAAAGTGAGTTTCAGAGACAATGTCGATCACTTCCCGATGGGATAAAAATCGAAAAAAAATAATGCATATAAGACATGCTGAAAAGATTGATTTCGCATAGTAATAATGCCAAAATGTAATTAACAAATTGGTAAAAAAAACCATCTGTTCAACAAATAAACAGTCAACCTAACTTTTTTTTTATGAAAATGATATGTTAATTTTTTTGAATGATTATGAATTTTTTTGGAGTAGTAGTAGTGAACTTTTTTTTATTGGCTACACGTGTAATACAAATCTATATATATATATATTTTTTTTTTTGTTTGTGTCCATGTGTATAAGCTCGGTGTTACAGAGTGCAAAAGCCAATGGGCCATCGACCGAGGTCCTTCAGCCCGTTTTTTTTTTTTTTCATTTTCGGTCGCAAGGTGATTTTTATAACTATTGGCCTGAGTCTAAATAAATAAACATTGTTATTTTTTTAGATTTTTTTCTTTATTTTGATTTTGATTTTTTAAATTTTGAACAATGCGCAAAATATAACAAATTTCAGATATGCGTTTTGCAGACAAATCTTGAGTGTAGTAGATGGTTTTATGCCGAACACATATCCAAAATTCGTTATTTTGGATATGTGTCGCACATCTTTTAAAAAAATTAAAATAAAAATAAAAAATTCATACGCATTCAAATAAATTAACATATCACTTTCATTAGAAAAAAAAGTTAGGTTGACTGATTGTTTGTTGAACAATTATTTTTTTCAGAAATTTGTTAATAACATTTTGGAATTATTACTATGCAAAATTTATCTTTTCATCACGTTTAATATCGATTTTTTTTTTCGATTTTTATCCTTTCGGGAAGCAATCGAAATTTTCTCTGAAACTCACGATTGGCGGGACTGTACCTATCATACATCCTTAATATAATTCCCAGGAGAGCCGTCTATATTTTATGGTTATATCAAATATAATTATAGTAGCAATCATCAAAATGATAATAGATTCAAAAACTATTCGAATAGTTTGAAAAATGCCGTTTCGTTGCATATACGATTTCATCGATTGTTTCCAATAACCTTGCAAGTACCGTGAATTGAACCATATTATCATCGCTCCAACCATAAAATATTGCAAGTCTTCCTATATTCGTTTTATCATGTGACATTGTTAATTTAACGATATGCTTTTTCCTCAGTGTAGCGATTGACAAATATACACGTACGCGATGTACATACGCGGATAATAGATGTTTGTTCATTTATATATTTCTTCATTTATTTATTTATTCATCCGGGTAACAAGACCGAGTCACCGAATAAAAAGTCATAAGAAATAAGATAACGATACGTTAGCTTTAAAAAATCGCAAAGAAAAATTTAAATCAAAATAATCTGAAAAAATCTGAAAAAATTTTACAGTACTTTTTGGAATTGGTCCAATCATATTAAAAATTTTCGACCAAATCCGAGATGTCGAGGGTCCGACCCAGGTCGAATCGGTATGGAATGCCCCATATTCACTATCGTTTTAAACAGTGAAGGAATGTACAGAATCTTCAAGACCGCATCTCTCCCTCCCCCCCATTTGCCTGGGTTCTCTCACGTGCGCTCACCAGAAACCTCCCACAATTAAATCCTCGGGAAAAAGACTCAGAATAAGCTACGGTAAAAAAACAGAGTGACGCCCGAATCTCGAAGAAAATAAAAAACAAACGAGCAGAAGCACAGACACAGTGCTTCCTTAGGCTCATCACGTCAGCAGCGTGGAGAAGGGATAAGGGCGAGGAATGCAACCATTTGATTTGTGTCAGGTGCGATGCTGCTTTTGTATGTTTGTGTGAGTGTGTGTGTGTGTGTGTGACAGAGAGAGAGAGAAAGAAAGTGTTGTGAGTGTGTAATGTATAATTTTACTTCAGTGAACGCGGGCCGTGAAAGTCAGAGTGAGAAAAAACGGTTCAGAGGGAGAGGAAGACGAGAAGGAAGAAATGCTCAGTGATCAGTATACATTTCACAGGGAATAATATAGTATATAGTATATGTGGCATTCCTCGTCAGTTCGACGACAAAAAAAAATTTCAAACGGTTTTTTCCAAAAATTTAGTTTTTATGCCGAATATGTAAAAAATACTTGGTCTTTCCAGCGGCGAATACTTTCTTCCCCTGTGAAAATCAGGTACAATGACAGAAGACTCACTTTTAAGTATCAAAACCCATGAATACAATTATTCAAAATTTTCTTTGTTTTTTATAGGATGTAAAATTTTATCAATGTCAACATGGAATATTTATTATCTTAAACAACTATTTTATCATCATTTCACCATAACATGTTGTTTTTAATAATTCAATTGAATGTTTTAGTGCTTCGAAATTGGAGAGTCTCTTTTCCGAGATACTATTGCAAATTTTTAGAATTTCAAAAATATTGCTCAAAATTGTTTCTTCGTTAAAAAATATTTTTTCACTTGTTGGGGTTACAATACCCGATTTTTATAATTTACCTAAGGTCGTTCTGTCGCTCGGTGTTTGTTTCGCATAAGTCCGAAGAAAATGAGATAAAATTGCAAATACTTCTCGATGGCAAAAAAATAAAAAGTTCATGCATATCAAAGGTACTAAAAATAATGCCTGTGCCTAATAATAATTTCAAAAAGTTATTAGCAAATCAATTGAGAAATTAATTAATTAACAAATTCCCGGCAACCCATGTTTTTTATTACGAAAATGATTCGTTTATGTTTCTAAATACTTACGAATTTCTTCTGAATTTTCAATTCGCTTTGAATTCGGTAAGTTTTCCACGCATTTATTCCATATTTAAAAGATTAAACGCAAATTAAAAAGTCTGAATTTTTTTTCCATAAATTTGTTGATATCATTTTGGAATTATTATTATGAAAAATTAAACTTTAGTATTTAGTATAGAAAATGCTCTGAACCTTGGCCAAAAGCACACAAAACTACGCGAACGTAGTTAACACTATTCGTGAATTTGGTTTGTGTAAGCGACATTCCGACGATTTCGAAAGATTCAGGAATAATCAAAGAATGGATGTTCGTTCTGATTTAACACATCTGAGTTCCAGAAACGTTTATATCTTACCTGAAAGGACCTGTTGACATTTCGAGCGGCCATATTGGTTTTTGAGAGTTTCAGTAATAACCCATTTTTAACATTTTCTGTATGTTTTGAACAGTAATTTGACCGGGCACCCAAGCATGAATGTTTTTGTAACATCCCTGCAGAATTTGACGTATATCTGTAGCGTATTTTCGATGATTAGTGTATACTACGAAATCCCCTATTTTTATGGACCATCGGTAAAAATAGGTCGGTAAAAAAACGGCTATGTCGAATGGGAAGCCAGAAGCTTAGCCCAATTCTACGATACTCCCGTGTATCCTCTCAAAATACAGACCCTATACGTCGTTCTGTTCGCGAGAATATAGCTTCCGAAATTTCTGGGAGGGTGGGGGGTGGGTGGGGGGTGTATTACTGCCTGTTAAGGTAGTTCTTGCGACCCATACTAGTCAATTGACGTACTGTTCCGAAAATTCTGTAAATGCTAACTTTTTTATATATCTACACATGCAATTAATCACAGTGAGAATAAAAACGTATTGGTAAATGCTTCGTAAACTTTAAAAACATAAATTGTATTAACTAAAATATCTCATCAGAGTCTCGCTCGAACGCGTAGTGATATTGTATCATCACGCAGTCAGAGCTAAATTTGGTCGTTTTGAAGATAAATTTGGGACACAGACAAAAAAAAAAAGTAAATCGAAATTTTAATTTTTGAGCCACGACTACATCCGCCACGAAAAATCGGGTCGCTGAAACCAAGGTTGAAACAGCGCCCGTTGACAGTGGAGGTTATGTTGATTTCTATCATCGTCCGCTACATCCGGTTATCCGTAAATTCTGAGTAGCGCTGATGTGTTTAACGTTAGAATTGCACCCAAACATTTCGATAACGTCCCTCTTTTATATTTTATACGGAATCGTGACACTTTCAGGAATCCATAGCACATTTGATATTGTATGCAAGTTCAGTTTATACATGTTAATTTCCGTTCGAAAGTACGAAATCGGTTAGTTTCCCATAAGAGCTCGTGCATGAGAATTCTTTTTTAAATATTTATTTTCTCGGTAATTTAGTCTATAACCCAGCTCGAAACTTTGCAATCGCATTTCGAAGGGATTCAACTATTATATAAAAATACTGTTAAGTCTTAAAGTTCAGAAAGGTTAATGCGCAAGGACAAAACTAGCCTTAAAGGCTCACTCTGAATCGACCTGCGAAACGGATATCAAAAAATGCATAGGTCCATAATCTGACTTCCTTAGGAGTCCGAAAAATCACCGACTGGATCCAAGAGGTCGAGGGTCAGACCAGGTCGAATTTGTGTGAATTGGCCCATATATATGGCGAACTGAGAAGCCAAACGGGACGTAAGCCCGAGGGGGGTTTCTAAAGGAGAGTCGAGGCGCGGTAGGTGCGCCCCTGACTGTCGGCTCGCTGTAGCTCTGAGTTCGCATAGCCTCGTAGCTGGGTACACGAGTGGCCGAGTAGCGGCGGGGAGGGGAGAGAGGCGATAGTGGCGGCACTCGACTCGACTCGACGGCGAGTGCAGGTGCGCGCCCGCCAGTCTGTCGCCAGGCTTCCTCTCCCGTGCCCCTCTGACACCCCCGCGGCTGGCCAGTCGCTGCTCTGGCCCACCAAGTCCCACAGACAGCTCTGCTGTGGTCCCCTCTGACCGCTTATACCCCCCCGCTATACACTCTCTACTCTTTCTCATTCTTCTTCTCCTTCTCAGTTACTCTTTCCGCGTGTCTTACTCCCACCACTATTCATTCCCTTACGCGACTCGTTCGCTCGCTCTGTTTCTCACCGATCTCACGTCTCGGTGCTGCTCCTGGCTACTTCGTCTTGCTCCGTTTCCCTTTTTTACTTCTTTGCTTGATTCTGCTCCTCTCGAACACTAACTGTTTTTTTTACTCACGATTGCAAACGAGAGTCTTACCAAGGTTTCATGCTATATGACGTGTAGGAACTTTGCGTTTTTTGGGTAGTTGCATGTTTGTGGTAGTCAGTGTACTAATTGTTAAATAACATTTCGAGTAATCGGTTTTCTAGGCACTTTCGACAAATATTGTTTTCGATCGTTTTAATGAATCGATAGGAGAATAGCAACATTCTTCCTTGTATCAAGTAAGCACGTGATTTTTGTCACAAAGACTTCGAGTATCTGAAAATTCACTATGCATGTTTTTTTTATCGCCGAAGAGTGATTTTCTTCACTTCTTAAGTTGTTTTCAAAGGAGAAATGCGAATTTCTGAAGGTAACCCAGTAAACACATGCAAGAGTTATAACCCTGATAACTTCCAGATAATTTTAATAAAATCTTAAATAACTTTACAATATCGTACCAAATTTCTGTAACATTGATATAACATAGTAATGACATGCAATTCTGTCGGTCATAACAGACAGATAATGTAACATTATATGTCGTTTTGTTCTCATTGTTTCGTAACCAACGTGTGTAATCGTGCCATAACATGTTCAATGCGAATTTTTTGTCCGCTAGATGGCTAACGACTCAAGCAGTTCTCGCAAACGATCCCGTGACCCCAGTGCGTATTAGACTAAGCAACTTCGCAGCTCCAAATGAACGTGACTAATGGGGTTTTTTCAAATTTTTACTCCCAATAATATGTATAAGTAAGCGTTAGTGCAAACTCGATTTACAACGAGTAAAGAAGCCAAAATCTAAAGTAATTGAACGGAAAACTCAGACGAAGGATAATAAAACATGTATCATCTTGTGCGTTTAACATTGTAGAACATTAAATGAATAAAGACAATTATAAAACGAAAACGGCCCAAACAAACACTGGGAGATAACCTCCAGCGATGCCGTAACTGCTTAGAATCATCTGCGAATAGCTTGTACAACTTGTTATCGCAGCAGTTAATATTCTGATCTTCCAAGGATAGCGATTTCGCGACTTGTGAAATTCTCTGTGGACTGACGGTTTTCAAAACAATTCTAGGTGATGTTACCTACCAAAACTGCAGTTACGCAACTTTTGTTATTTGTTACATTGCAATTACGTGACTGAACCGTACTGTCAACATAACTGCATTGTAACTCTTCTGAGCGGAAAATAACTTCACTTAAATAACTTAACTTAACTTACATGTAAGTTACTTCCAAGTTAAAGATGGTTATGATTTTTTACACAACTGGTACATTGCTGTAACATTTCCGTGTTCACTGGGAATATTTCATCGTGAGTTATGTTTTTAATTAAAAGTATACATTTTTCATCGCACTTCAGCATTATATTATCCTTCGTTATCATGTAATTGGCCTTATCAAAGCTGTAGTTAGTGAAAGGAAAATTGTAGAGATCACTCAATGTATGACCCATCTTTAGTTTTAATGAGGAAATTTTTTTTTTCTTTGCAACTTATCATATCTCTCGAAAGCACTTAAGGTTTTCGAAAACTCCACACGTCTAATTGTAAAAGGCAATATTTTTTTATAATTAATAAAATAATGAGACAGCGCTAGATTGCCAGTTTCCTGTAAGAACTTGCGAAATCAATTTCTTTTTTCACAGCGATTGTTTAGAGACAGGATGTCTTACACCGATTGAGTCACAAAATGAGTGTGAGTAAGTTGGCAACACTCGCTGTTGCGGTGAATCGAGTGGAAATCACAGCACCTACCCAATATTTCCTTCAAAGAATTTTGTACCGATTTCCGGAAACAAATCCGACATAATTTTGATGTATTCGCAAATATTCTCATCGATTTTCGCTTCCTCATAGAGAAAGCTTTGTAAAAAGATGAGGAAACAATTTGCAAAGTTGAAGTTTGCAGCTTCATTTTTTACGAAAGTGAAATTTCTAAAAAATTTCAACCACATAAATTATGACAGAACTTGTGTGCCTATCATTGCTTAATAGTACTGATTCCGGGTCTAAAGTTGGAATTTGCTATCTTATGTTTTGTTAAGGGTAATGCGATAAGAACATGTTTCCAAAACTTAAAATTCTGACATGTTTGAGCTGTAATGCATATTATGACGAAACTATGTACGAATCATCGCTAGATCATCACGATTTCATGTACGAAATTTGAATTCGTTGTCACACGTTTTATTAATGTTAGGGCAAAACGTGATTTTTTTCGAAAATTCCAAAACCGAAAACATCCGAACCGCTTTACGGATATCGATCAAATTCAATACTAAACAACATTAAGAGTACCTGTACTTATCGACAATTATTGAGGAAAATATAAACAATTTTACGAAAGCTGGACCGCGCACGTCCTTTTTTGAAAAAATTTCAAAAAGCCATTGTATAAAAAAATTTCACACACACACACACACACCCGCAGTCGCACACGCACGCACGCACGCACACGTTTTCTAAACCACTTCTCTCAATGTTTTGAAGAGTTCTGAGTGTTCTGACGTAAAAATCTCGAATAAGCAAAAATAAATGTCAAGTCAACTCAATGATTAGTTTGCCCCGCCCGCCAACAGATTTAGTTGATTTTGCCTCATCTTTCTCTTATTGCGGTAGCTTATTTTGCTTGCGGAGTGAAGGTGCGTGTTTGCTAGACGATTTTCTCACTCTTCTTGAGCGATGGACGGATGAACCTCACCCGCCCACTTCGCAACAGGTAGGAAAGTCGTGTGTGGAACGTACGTATACGCGAGATCCCTGAATTCACAAGCGAAGCCCTCCTGCGACGTCTACAAGGCGATCATACGAGATAATACTACTCGAGAGCGTTCAACGAGGCCACAGGACGAACCACACTAAGTGCCGATCGTTTAGCACTCTAACGATCAACTTCCAATACTGTATCGGAACTCGTTATATAATTATATAGAAAACTGCATGTCTCGGCTTTATCACGCGTGACGCTCCTTATTATACGAATTATCCAATAACCGTGTCGCAAGGCGAGTCAAGATCGTCAAACTATTTTTATTAAATCTCGATTAATATATTCACGCTCCATTTGCTGCGGTTTAACTCGAGGTTATAACGCATGTCACAGAGATCTCGTAAAATTCAAGTTCCCGAATGTTTAACTGAGTCAAACAGTCCTGAAAAGTGTGAAACTTGATATACAGTTATCGAAAATTTTTATGCATAGGTATATTTAATTTAATATACGATTACATAGTAACATTGCGGTACTGTTATGTGAAAAATGCATTTCTTTTTGATATCGAAGAACATACTGCTTATTTAATTTCTTAATTAAAATTTAAATTGTTCTTTGTTCGAACTTTTCGTCTAAGACATTGAACAAAATTCTCTGTTGTTGCTTAAAGATTTACAAATAGATTATTTCAGTAGTTAAATTTTCGAATTCGCTTTTAGTAGATTGATTGAGTATAAATGATTCATTGTAAATGAGTCTTCAAAAAATGTCAATTAAAATATCTTCGAAGAAAACATAAAAAAGAAAAGACTACAAGGCTGCGGTGGAGAGCCAATCAGCATGTATAAAAAAAATTAATCAAAATAAAATTAGTAATTATAATTTATAATGACACAGGAATTTTTAAAAAAGTACCATGTATTTATTGTCGATAAATCACGATAACTACTACTCATCGAAAATACATTGGAAAAGCTTTTGAAAATGTGGTAAAATATGAGCTATACCTTGGAGTCATAAAAAATGTCGGTCAATTTTATTTTGTGAAAATCAAATCGTTACTAGTCCCTTGGGGTTATTTTAGTGGCTGTAAATAATTGACGCTGATGAGGAAAAAAAGAGTCGACTGTTTGACACTTTTAACATCTCGATTTGGTTACGTCAACTGTCGAAAAAATTTTCTCGCTAAGGCGATTCTCGAAGAAGCGTGGTTTCTGTCATTCTCACACTCGGGGATCGCTATACCGTCGTTATCTCTCTCTCTCTCTCTCTCTTGTGCCTTCTGAGAGCTTTACTTTGGCTCCTTTCGTCGAGTGGAAACCTGACGCCCTTCGAGAACGCCCGCCGTGGGTCACCGTAGAAGAAAGACCACTACGAACCGTTCAGGACCCTGAAAATATATACTTACACAACGTCACGCGGAGAGCCTTCGAGAAAACGAGAATACAAAACGAAACAAAAGAATCGCTTGTTCCCGAACAATAGCGCTAAGGAAAGCGAAACATTATACTACTCATCACGAAATTTTCAATGAACCTCACTAAGGGTCGAATTTATAGTCCCAAGTTCGAACTTAAGTTTGACTTATTTCACACAGCATTTTGAGAATGCTGCTCCATTTTCTAGAATGCATATACAAGAAGGGGAGATCAATTGCGTTACACCTTGCGTTTTCACTATTTTCTGTTTGTAGGGTGTCACGATTAATCTTCGGAAAACAACAAATTCATCAACTGTGATTCATTATCTACCGGATGGACTGTGATTTGCAAAAATATCCCGTAGCAACCTCAATAAAATAGGTGATTACATACATAGACAGTAAACAAGCAAACTATACAAAGATTGGTTAAAACACTTAAGACCACGAAACATTATGATGAGCATGCGCAAATAGTTTAGACTAATGGTTTAGAAAAAGAGTTCGTATATGTGTATCTATTTTCATTTCGTATTAGTGAAAACGCAAGGTGTAACGCAATTGATCTCCCCTTCTTGTATATGGGGAATTCCACGTCAAATCAGCAGGCCATGATCCTTTCCTTCATCGATTTTGTTCATTTTTTAATGTGATATTATTATCGGCCCATAAAGGCCTCGGAATTTTTTTCAGATTTTTTTACCGCCAGTAACATTTTTAAATCCTCGAAAAAAACCAATTTCAAAAACGCCGTTTCTTTTAATCTGAAAAGATTCACACTAATTCTATGATTTAAAATAAGATTTTTGAGCGCCACGCGATAATGTGAGCTCAATATTTACTATTTTTTTCACTTTTTTTTTCATGTCGCAATTTCAAAAAAATGTCAGCCCGGTGCTTCTTCAATTGCGAAAGTTGCGTGAAAACGATTTCTTAAAAATTTTCAAAATGCTGTGCAATCCAAATTTTCGAACCGATTCGCGTCAACTACAATCCCAAACGGTATTCTATGATAGCCCACTTGCATACAAAATTTAAAGAGCATTCATCGAAAATTGCGACAGTTATCGTGCAAACAAAGAAAAGTGCACACACACACACACACACACACACACGCGCGCGCGCAGACATTTCGCACAAACCACTTTCCTCGACGTTTTGGACCATTCTGAGTGTCTCAAAATCTCAAAAAAACAATAAACTGCCCGAGTCGAAATTTTAACCCTCGGTTAGCCCTCCGGGAATCCCAAATCCATTGACGAGGCAAACGCCGACGCCGGTTTCACCCTCCGTACAATCGACAGTGACCCTGTTTGGAGGTTCAATCGTTATTTGACACCCTCCGTAGAGTCTTCCTCACTCCGTGTAGAGCCTCCTCCGGCCTACACGCCCTAGCCATAGACCTCCCTACGACCTACTCACCCTAAATGAGACATATAATCCCCGTTGAACCTATGTAACCTATTAAAATCTCGATAACCCTATTTAAGCAATATAAACATAGAAAAAAAAAGGCGTCTTAATAAAAACTCATAAAGCGTTTAACACCTTATTGCTGTAAGTAATATAATTTAAGTTATGGTAAATCCAGAAGGCATTGGTACATACGTATGTATAGGATAGGGCTAGAAAGCATAAAAAAGATCTAGTGAATCGAGGTATGTAAACATTTTATTATCATAGATTTTATCACTGAAAGGAATCTTTTGGTTTCTGAATTTGTTTTTTATATTCATAATATAAGTATTTGAACTTTCATTGATGTGTAGGTGAATGGAAGGTGTAATAGTGTATGTGGGAGGAACTTTCGCAGGGTCAACGGAAGGTATGAAAGGTTCTGTGGTAGGCTTAACGGAGGACCTGGTAGGTTCTGTAGTAGGCTTAACGGAGGGTCTGGGAGGCTCTGCGATAGACTAAACGGAGGGTCAGGAGGCTCTGCGATAGACTAAACGGAGGGTCAGGAGGCTCTGCGATAGACTAAACGGAGGGTCGGGAGGTCCTATGATCGGTTCTACGGAGGTTTTCTGGGGTCTGCATTACCCTCCGTGACCCTCCGTTAAGTCGAGATGTCTACTTTCTGCCATTTCAGGAGTCTGGTAGGGTAAAATTCAAATGTAAAGTTATTCGCGACGCCCTTCCTGTGCCCTACAGACTGCCATCTTGTACACTCGAAACTACACTCGTTGATCTCCACTATTTTAGGTTACAAGAAGGGTTAAAATTTCGACTCGGGTGGTCGTCCAACAAAACTTATTTAGTTTACAATATTGTTGTTGCTTGGAATCTGTGACATGGAATGCCTCGTATATAGTTATAAGCTTTACAGGCACCGCTCCCTCGCTTTTTGTGCCGTGGTTTATCGTGCTCCTCACACGGCTAGCCAGAGCAGAGAGTTCTGGCTCAGCCGCGCTGCGTTTAGTAGTACACCAGTTAGGCTATAGCGCTGCCTTAGCTTCTATATGCTTCGTCCGCTGTTGACAGCCCACCTGTGCGGCAGCAGAGTTGGCCGCACAGGTGTCTCGCACAAGCGTTTTCATTAATTACACGAATGGGAAACCCGCGTGTTTGCTTCTCGAAATGGTATATCTCCGTCTCGGTCCCACTTGTCACTTTAACTATATATATACAGCTGTTAACTCTCCACCAGAGCCTAGTACGTTGCGAAGAGATTCGAGGGCGCACCTGCACGAACCTCCGCCGCTGATGCGAACGACGGATTTTCTTACTGTCCTCGACCCCCATCGAAGTACACAGTAACGAGCACTTTTCAGACTCTGCATGCTTACCGTTTGTCTGACACCACCTCCAGACTAATTCCGAACCTAACATTTCCGACTACCGTGTTAGATAGATGCATAATATCTGCTTTGGTCCGTTCAAGGTACACTCAGGGAAAAATATCGTAATTTAATAATAAAAATAGTTAGTCCGACGATAATGTAACTGTAATGTATATAGTTGCCAGGAGGAACGACTATATTTTATGGTTATAGCAAATATGAGAAAATAGTTGGATCAACCACCCGTGAAGAAATATTATCAGGGTTTTGCCAAGGCCCTGATTAATTTTCCCTAATTATATTAGGGGCCTTATGTGGAAGCCTTATAGGGTTTCCTAAAGGACGGTCACGCTTTTTTCCGGGGCCTTCAAAGGCTTAATATTAAAGACCCTTAAAGACTGCCCTATTAAGTCCTTACTAAAATAATAAAGAAATTTAATTAAAAAATATATATTTGTTATTATTTAGTTGAGTAATCTTGCACTTTTAGTGAGATATTTTGTCTTTCTCTACACGACGGTACATATTAATCGCTGAAGAAACATATTACTTTTTTTTCCTACATTGAAGGGAATCGAACCTGGAACCCTTCGGATGGTTTAGTTGCGCAGCGCCTTAGCTCTCTCGGCCATTCAAATCATATGAATATGCAATTTTTTTTGTGTACTTGAATGACTGTAATATGAAATGTGAAATGAAATTAATGTAATATAGTCAGAACCTGATGAATTTACATGACTGCATCTGATGTGCAAATTAAAAGCACTTTCAGTAATTTTTTTTACAGAAATTGGTTATATCGAATAGAGTTGTTTTATTGTTTGCGCGAATTAGTTCGTTTGTATCTAGGTGTGTGACTGTCTGACTGGCCTGAGGACCAGCATTAGAATGGGTGACCATCTGGCTGATTTTGGCAGTCATTAGTTGAATAGGTGACCACCGATTTTGCCATGGAAACCTCGGATTGCCATATAAGATTGCCCTTATCTGGCAAATTTATTATTGGTTTGTTTACTTTATGCCATGGTTAAGTCTGATCTGGCCTCTAATTAATTAACTTATCAAGGCCTTATTGAACTTCACCATGGCCTTATGAGATCCTTATTTGGCAAAATTATGATTAATTAGTTTACGTGGTAAGATGATGAAGCCTGACTGGGCCCTTAAGGAATTACCCTATTAAGCCCTTAATAAACTTCAACATGGAAACCTAAAATTGCCTTATGAAACCCTTGTATGGCCAAATTATTATTGATTTGTTTACTTGGTGCCATGAGCAAGCCTGACGGGGCCCTTAAGGGATTACCCTATCGAGACCTTATCAAACTTCGCCATAGAAACCTAGAATTGCCTTATGAGAACCTTATCTGGCAAAATTATTATTGATTTGTTTACTTGCTGCCATGTTTAAGATTGACTGGACCCTGAAGTGACCCTATCAAATCCTTCGCGATGGAAACCTAAAAATACCTTATCAGGGCCTTACTTGGGAGTGATATGGAAAACCCTTTTAGGGTGTCCACATTAAAGCCTGAAAGGGCCCTAGTTTATCTTAGGGCATCCCTAATAATTTTCTTCACGAGCATTAATATAATTCCCAATTCGTTTCATATATATTCTTTTATTTATCTAGATCATATGGAATCCGTTTATATTAATACAAAGCTGCATAGAAATTTCCAGGCTGACGGTCAATTAGGTCAATGGCCATTTGGCCCCTAAAGACAAATGCGTGCGATGTAACAAATAATACTTTTTATATATCCACACTGTAATGCGGTCAATAAAATTTTGTTTACTACTTACTATAATTCTCAGTAGGAACGTCGATATTTTATGGTTATAGCAAATATAATTATAGTAGCATATATCAAAATGATAATAGTTTCAAAAACTATTCTAATAGTTTCAAATATGCCGTTTTGTTGCATATACGATTTCAATGTACGTTTTGAATAAACTTGCAAGTATCGTTTACTGCACCATATTATCGTCACATCAACTATAAAACATATGAAACATTGAATCAACGATATGCTCTTCTCTACGCGTAGTTCTGTCGCTTAGTCGCTGATTTCGCCTAAGTTTGAGAAAAATGAGTGGAATTTAAAAAAGCTGCAGGTAGAACCTTGCAAATTGCATCCTCATTATTGTCGGTTTTTTTTACAACAGTACCTCTGCGAGGAAGTATGCACTTTGATAAATATTTGGAAAATTGATATACTCTATAGTGATTTATACTAAACCTGTACAATAAATTTTTACTAATTCCATGTAGGAAATTCAATTTGATATACGACGGAAAATGAGAATTCAATGTTCGTATGGTAAAATTAAAGTTAACTTTTGTTAAAAATATCACTTTGTTAACGAATTCAGGAGACTCTGTTGACTGAAACGACATGTGTAACGAATTAAGGGTCTAATTTATAGTTCGAACTTCAGTTCAAACTTAAGTTCGAACTTGGGACTGTCAATTCGACCCTAAGGGCTTATATACACTTGTGATGAGCGGAAAAATCGAATTCCTTTTGTGCGCTTGGTCGTTTGACATGCAGCTTTAAATAAAATGTATTGATATGTCATAGGATAAACATTATTCACAAAATGCAACGACATTTGGAATTAAATAGACAATAATATGCAGTTGGAATCAATGAAGAAATTGATTAAAATATATTAGAGACCACAATTGTTTGATATAAATAACAACTGTACCCTCAATATTGATTGCACTTTGGAGACCATAAATTGTTGTCGCTGATTGCCTTGAAAAAAAAAAGGCAACGATTTTTTGTCCCCCGCCGGATTAGCAGGTGTTTGATGGGCATAGTTAGTTTATTTATTTTATTTACTCGATCCGCTCTCGAGTTACCGGCTCTCGTTCTCGTATCTCGCTGAAAGCTGTGGCTGCCAGGCGGAAGAATCGTGACGCTCCGCGATAGGAAAAGACGCCAGAGCGTGTACCGGGGAGTCTCGGCAGAAATTCGAGCCTCGTTCAGAACGGGCGTTTGGTCGCAACAAGAGAAAAAAAAAATAGAAAGATGGTACGAGAGAGAGAGGAAAAAAGATGGTGCGGGGTCTTGTCTTCTGCGTCTCTCTATCTTGACCGAACTGCTGTCCGGGCAGTGCGGGTTCGCGATGGAACGGTGCGCAAGAACGGGAAACAGGCTCCCACGAGTCCCACGATACTCGTACCCGAGCCGTGAAGGAAAGAGTGCTGCGGGACCACTCTCCGGTCTCGCCACAAGCGATGGCTAAGAACTTTGCTCAAATCTGAGTGAGACAACATTAATAAATAACAAAATTTTATCTATTACTGTCGCTAAAAAATAACAAAATTTTATATATCAGAGCTGAGCAAAATACATGAAAATACTCAAAATACAAAACAAGCCTACAAAGTAGAACCTTTCAAATTGCTTCCTCATTATTGTTTGCTTTCCACAAAGCTACCTCTGTGAGGAAGTATGTTCATCAATTTTGGTTTCCTCATAGAGGAAGCTTTGTAGGAAGCTAAAAATAGAAAGGAAGCAATTTGCAAGTAGTGATGCGACAAGAGACGAGAATTCTGTCAATCTCGCTCGTTTCTAATTGCGCTCGTCATTTGCTCGCGTATCTCGTATCGATCGTTCAATGTGAACATCTTGTCTCGAATTGTCTTGAATTGACGAGCGAGACCAAGCGAGAATCTCGAAAATGAAAAAAGTCCGTGATCAACGTAAATGCTTTTTTTAGGCGGGGAACCCACTTTAGGAGCTTTCCAACGGCTGCCTAGTTTTTAATTTTTTTTTATTTCTACCTGCACTGAGGTTCATATTCTTGGAAAATTAATTATTAATGTAGAAACAAACCCCCTAATGATGCCTTTCTAGGTGTCTTTTAATGCCAGCCGTGTTACTGTTAGTCGTTTTGATGATTTTTGAGCAAATATTGCAGCCGGCCGTTTTCCATTCTCGTGCACCGTTATCGTAAAGACTTCGCTGCGAAGTTTTTTTGCTGTCTCTAAAAATCGCTGTTGCTTATTCGACTATTCTTTAATTATATATAAGGGGGATTCCACTGTACGGCCAAATATTTTTATTTATTTGGTCAATCTTTAGACACAACTGAACGCGATTTTTTATTTTTAGAAAAAATTGGAGATTTTTTTTTCTTGGGTGGCGAAAATACCGTGGAATCCCCCATAAATAGTATTTGCGCATATTTTTTAGTCAGCAGCGGGTTGGACCTCATGTAATATTCGTTTCATGGTTGCAGTTGAAAAATCAATCGGAATTGACAGCTAATGCGAGACGAAATCGAGACAAGACGAGATCTCGGCTGTCAAATTCGAGAACGAGATGAAATCTTGCCCATGTTCATAATCTTGAACTCGAATGACAGCTCGAAAAACAAATTCAAGAAGCAAGTCTCGTTCTTGACATTTTCTCGTCTCGTCTCGCTTGTCGCATCATTATTTGCAAGGTTCTACTGTACAGACTTGTTTATACTCGGAAAACATTTTTATAAAAATTCAAAGTGACGTAAAATTTTTACTGCTCGACCGATTTGTGTTAAATTGTTACTCAAAAATTATGCAATGATAGTCCATATGTAAACTAAATTGAAACCCGATACCTAGTAATTTGCATGAGCAAGCGCTCGAACGAGATTTTTCAAATAATTCAAAATGCCATAAAATTTGATCCACTCGACCGATTGGTGTCAAATTTGTAGCAAATATCTTTTCAAATGGTCGTCTAAGTGTAAAGAAAATTTAAGATAAATCTGTAGAAAATTTCGAAATTTTTTTTTTTTTGTAAAAGCTTTTTTTTTCTTTTTGTTTACCAAAATCGAAATTGTCTGACACGTCAACACTTAATCAGGCCAAAATCTTAATTGGAAATCAATAATCGTGAAATCATATCGGCAATTGCAGCCGGATATCTCAGAATTCGCATGAATCATAGTATTTACAGACATTTTTGAAAAAATCAAAATTGTAATAAAATCAGAACGGCTTGACAGATTCTCGCAAAATTTGGTACACATAATGTTTAATAATAATTTTATAATTATGGTATTAATGAAGAACGTGTTGCTTAATAATTATTCGATAATCGTTATTGTAATTATAGAAAATGAAAAATGTTCTTTATATCTATTATGTCACCACAATGGGAATGGTTCTCTTATTCGATTAATATACGTCATTCGCATTATATGAAAAATCATCTTGACAAAATACCATAAAAAGTAATTTGTTAACTTTTCATTCCCATTTGTTTATAGCTACTACTAATAAAATATTTTACTACTTCTCGTAATGATACAAATCATTGGATCGAATAATTCCTAACTTATTTTTAACCCAATTTGAATGTTTCTCGTCAAGTAGTGTGAATACAAATGAATTTATAATAATAATAATAATACTATGAGGGAATTTCGAACGATAATAATTCAAAAAATAATTGTTCCCTTTTCAGGAAGAATTTTTTTTCCCAATTAATTCGTCACATAAAATAAAACAAAATTTTTTCGTTTATAATTTCACATGATCCTTAAACCAAATAAACTGTTTGTACTTAAATCGTGTTTCAGAGGAACGCCCTAACATTTTTCTTTATTCCGAGAGTTCAATTTCTGAGAATGCAACTCTGCTGAGGAAGACAATTACAACATCAGCTATATGTTGGAGGATGAGAGTGTGTGAGCCTAACCCGCAGCGCAAGGCCGAATAAGCACACATACAAGGGCGTTTGTCGTCCCCGCATCGAACACGAATTTATGAATGGCATCTGCTCGGGTTCCCACGTCACTGAATGAATCTCGTGGGTCCCGCACGTCTGCCGAGATTATCGCGTCGCATCGTCGGACACGTGAAACGTGCCATTCTCGTTTTACATCGTTTTCCTCTGCATTCCACCCCCTTCGTCAATTGCGACACAATTTAACAAGAACTGCAATAATATTATTACATGGGCTGAAGGACCTCGGTCGATGGCCTATTAGCATTTTATATATATAACCATGTATTGTAATGTATTGTTATGTATTTAAATGGCAATAAACACGTTTATTATTATTATTTATTATTACAAAAACTCTAATAACACCTCTAATGACAAATAAGATGGAAAGAACATTTTTAATTTAGTGAAAGATTTTCCATTTTCTCAATAATTAACTTTCTGTTATTATTCGAAAAAATCGAACAAAAATATAATCAATTATAAAATCAAAATAATAATGAAAATGGTAGAAGTTTCGTTTAACAAATAGAAAATAACAAATGAGTTACCCATATTGTTTCTTTCTCTCATGAAAGTTGTGTATAGAAATCCCATGATCACGTTATTGTCAAACAATATTTTGATTATGCAAGAAAAATCCGCAGTTGCGAATTTCAAAAATAATAAGGGTGAAATTCCTGGGTGAATAAAGAAAGTAAAAAAAAAAGTTCACTTATTTTTTTTGTATTCACGATAAAATTTGCATTAAAAAATGTTTACCCTAAATCTTTCGAAACACTATACCGATTATGTTAAAGAATCCCTAGAACCGGAAATGATGATTGCACTAGTTGTATTTGAAAAACAATAGTGAAAATTAAATTTGCAGAGCCACCAAAGTTCGCTAACAAATTGTTTTTGAATGTGCACAGTTTCCACGGTACGGGAATGTACAGAAATCCATGGACATCGTTTTTTATAACATCTTTATTTTGAGGATAAAAAATCAATCCATAATTAATTGTAGTGATGTGAAATTTGATGCTTTGAGGATCGATATTTTTTCACCGAACAATCGTGATTCTCAATCGATGCTTACCCTGATTGATTCCTTGTGCATCTATTTTCAAATACACACAATCAAATGAAATTGCTAAAAAGTCATAGTAACTGATGATCAATATGATTTATAAGTAGATTAACAAAACCTTTAAAAAAGCAATTTTCTTTATTTTCACTGTCAAGAAGTTTCGTCTCTCCTGTAACTAGTTTGACGTTTAATAATCATTCAAGCGTTTTGAGAATATTAATGAGTATAGCGTTTAATAAATATTATTCATTATCTATAAGCGTTAACTATTTACTTCTTCTTTTTTCCTGTGCTAATATATACAAATTTCATAATAATTCGTTTTTTTTCTTCATAGAGGAAGCTTTGTTTTCGCGAAAACATCTTTTTCGAGATTTTTATGTCAGGATACTTGAAATGATCTAAAACATCGAGAAGAATGGTTTTTACGGAATGTCTGTATGTGTGTGTGTGCGTGCGTGTGCGTGCGCGTGTATGTGCAGATTTCCTTGTACGCATGATAACTGTCGTAATTATCTACGGATTTTGTTCTGATTTGGCACGGAAGTAGATTATCATAAAACAACGTTTGGGATTGTATTTGACGCGAATGGGTTAAAATTTTTTTTCATACAGCATTTTTGAAATTTTGAAAAAATCGTTTTCACGCTATAACTAACGCAATTAGAGAGGCACCGGGTTGAAATTTCGTATATAAATACATTACCCGTAAAAAATTATGTGTACCAAATTTCGCGAGAGTCTGTCGAACCATTCTGATTTTATTACAATTTCAGTTTTTTAACAAATGTCTGCAAATACTATAAACTTATGCAAATTCTGAGATATCCAGCTGCAATTGCCGATATGATTTCATGATTATTGTTTTCCAATTAACATTTTAGTCCAATTAACTGTTGAAATGTCAGAAAATTTCGATTTTGGTGAACAAACAGAAAAAAAAGCTTTGACGAAAAAAAAAAATTTCCGAAATTTTCCACAGTTTTATCTTGAATTATCTTCACACTTAGACAACCAGTTTAAAATATATTTGGTACTAATTTAACACCAATCGGTCGAGTGGTTCAAATTTTATGGCATTTTGAATTATTTGAAAAATCTCGTTTAACGCTTGCTCATGCAAATTACTAGGCATCGGGTTCCAACTTAGTTTACATATGGACAATTTTTTTTTTAAGTATCGATTCATAATAGATTTATCGAATTTTTCTGCAACTGATCAGTTGCAAATAAATATGCAATTAGGAAGATTTTAGCAGGTGTCTTAATGTCCAAAACAGGTGACCGCTCGAATCCCTCACTACGAGGAAAAGAACGGGCGTATTGCGGCACTGACAGACAGTGCCGTGGAGCAGCAGCGCGCGGTACACGCCGTCCGCTCGGTATATACACGGACGGATGGACGGACGGCAGGTCGGACACCTGCACGCCTCCGATTGTACGTAAGATCGTCGAGACCGGAGCGCTGCAACTCTCCCCTGCGGTGCCCCTCACGGTTCCGCAGCGCGGCTGCTCTGCACGAAGAAACAGCACGTCACGTAGAGCCAGAGAGAGAGAGAGAGAGAGAGTGAGAGAAAGAATAAATAAAGAGCGTCAGACGTATATACAAGCGAGCGACAAACAGATACAAAGTCCAGAATGAAAATGTAGGCAAAGTGGGACAGATATACAACCTAAACCAAGAATATCGCCAGGTCGCAAAGAAATAGAATAGAATACACGTATTTGTGTCAGGGGAAAATATAAGTTGAAAAGAAACCATTTTTTTACGTAAGTTAAAAAAGAAAATGGATTAATGAACAAATTGAAAAACGAAAAATCGTGAAATAATAAAATAACCATTCGCACATCATATTCGGGAGATGTGTACGTCATCGGGTGTGACAATCTACTGCCTGTGATATGCCAATGGTTATTTTTTAATTTCCTCTGTTTGTTTTTTAATCTAGCTTTTTTTTCAGTCCAGAGGTTTTTTTAAATTGTTATTTGGGTGGGAGGCAAAATAGCGAATGGCTAAAATAGCAAATTTCGAAATAACGAACGTCTGAATCTAGAATAGTCATCATTATGGAATTCTTTATTTTAGCCATTCGCTATCTTGATCATTCGTTTTTTTGATTGCATTTCAATAAGATGGGGGTCGAAATATAGCGAATGATCAAAATAACGAATTTCATAATGATCAACATTCTAGATTCAGACGTTTTTTATTTCTAAATTCGCAATTTTAGTCATTCCCTATTTTTGGTCATTTGCTATTTTGACCCCCACCCTCAATGGCAGCCATCTTGTGATATTTCGATATATTCAAATCGACCATTTGCAAAATTCATTCAACATTAGGAATCAACGGTTTATGGAAAAAGACGTAAGATAATTTTTTGCGGTTTTCGAAAACATACATTACACGGATAGAAATGTTTGTTTGTGACGATTTTTTATTTATTTACTTTTTACTATTCACTTATTTTGATGGTTTTTTTTTCATGTATATCAATTTTTTAATCGGATATGCGTAAAAAAACCATCAAAATTAGATTTAATGAGTCTGTATCTTATAACCGTTAGCAATATATAAAATTCCACCCGGACAATTTTTTAGAAAATTCAACGTTATAATAAATTCCTATTGACTTTTTTGTACTAACATCAGTAGTTTACTTAATAAAAGTAAAAAATATGAAAACCACGACTTTGTTGGTCTACAACTTTGTAAATATTAACGATACGAAAAACTCGCCACCGACTTTCTTGTAGTGCGTCAGACGGCGGACAAAATTTCCCTTTAACTTTTTGTCCAAACTTGAATAGTTTAGCGAAAAAATGTAAAAAACGAAAAATTTACAACATTTGAAATTTCAAGGCTCTATAATAAATCAAGTATTGAAGATAGAAATTCGACCCAATAAGATTTTTTGTTCGAAATTTAATGATTCATAAGATTTAATCATTGATTTTATAACAGAAAAATTTCTTCTTAGGTTGCAGGGAAAAAGAATGGAAAAAAATTACTCTCCTGTGTTATTTAAATGTGAAAACTTTAAACGCGATGATTAACCTCTCAGAATTAAATTTATGAGCTCCACTTTCGACAGGATCTTTACCAAGACGTATTCTACGATATTTTGGGCGAAGAGCAAAGAAAAAAAAATATCACTTTTTTTGGCACACCCTGATATATATATATATATATATATATATATATATATATATATATATATATATATATATAGGCGTACAAATATAAAAACACACAGCAAGAAACGTGACTGCATAATGGAAAAATGTAAACGAAAAACCGAAGAAGATGTAGAAAATTCATAGGGACGAAAAAAACGTGAAAAAGTGCGGGTCTGTGAGAAGTAAAAATCACAAAATTGCCAAGGAATAAAACGGTCCAATGCATACAGAATAAAACAACTGAATACAGCGAGAAACGTGACTAAAAATCATAAGGAAAAAATTAACGATTTACAGCCACAAAAAAAAACTGTGGAATCTCAGTGCGGCCATCGGCTAATCGTGAGAGGTGAAAAAGGAGCTACTGAGTTACAGATAGGTAGATGTCTGGGAAAAAAAGAATGAGTTGAAAAGAAGAGGCTCTCAGAAGAGCTATAGAATAAGAATATACTATATCCGAGAAAACGCGTCGAAGGAGTGAAAAGAACACGTGCAACCGGGGGACAGCGTGAGTGAGTACGAGATAACACTGCCTACGCTACTTCCCGACTCTCTCACTCTACAGCAGCGCCAAGCGTAACCTCCGCTTTCTCACTCTCGTCCGCAAAGCGCTGCTGTGAGGCTTTCGAAGCTCTGTACGAAGAAGAGAACGTCGTGGCAGCAGCAGCGGAGAGGCGAGTGCAAGAGGGGAGGGTTCGGGTTATGTCGGAGGCGCCGTGATTCAACCGAACGCGCAGGTGTGCCGCAGACTGGCCGGCGCCTCTCTGGAATGCGTGCTTCTCCCTTCTCTCATCTTGCTTTCTCTCTCTCTTGTTCTCTCACATCTCCTTCTTTTTGGCTCTCCTGCCTCCGCCGGTTTTCCTTCCTTCTTCTACCGCTGCGCTAGTCGAGTTCTCCTTTTCGCTTCCCCGCAACGCGTCGCAGTTCCTCGGACGCCCAATCGCGGCGTTGCACCAATACTCGCTTGCTTTTCGTGTTGCACGACACTGTGTAAAGCATACCGTCGTAAAAATACGGTAAAAGTCTAGACAGGTAAAATAACAAAAAAATAGTAGTTTTACGGAAATTCTGACGACTTGATTTATTGTTTTAAATTCAATCTATTCGTATAAATAATAATAACCTTGTTTACACTATACGTATTTAGAATAAGCTCTATAGTATGCCCGTCGGTGTGATTTTTACAGAAATAATAACCATAGGGTGAAATATAAATAAAAAATGAAAAAGATAATATGTAGTATACAAATATATGGAATATATATCTAAATATACATATAATCCGAACAGGCGTACCTGCTGAGAAAATCTTGCGAACAGCAGCTACTTTTGACGTACAAGCAGTGAGAAGCATTTTTATTTCTAAAAATGTTTATGATTGTTCAAGTTTTATATATATTTATTATATTTATTCGTTAGATTTACACTGAGAGAAAAGCATATCGTTTATTTAACGATTTCATATGGTGAAACGAATATAGGAAGGCTTGCAATGTTTTATGGTTGAAGCGATGATAATATGGTTCAATAAATGATACCTGTAAAGTTATTGAAAACAAACGTTGAAATCGTATATGCGACAAAACGGCATATTTGAAACTATTAGAATAGTTTTTGCAACGATTATCATTTTGATGATTGCTACTATAATTATATTTACTATAACCATAAAACATAGACGTTCCTCCTGGGAATTATAGTTTATAGTTAGATGATCGTCAGTCCAACTATATTATTTTTGAAATTGCCAGATTTTTTTCTCAGTGTATACGTGAAAATTTGCTGAATGTTATGCAATGTAAAAGGGTTTTTTTTCCCGTCAATAAATAAATAGATAAATAAACATGAATATTATAGCTTATGCATGCCACACTTGCACCGCGAAGATGTCATGATCGGAATTTATTGCATAAGTAGTTTTTATTTAATTATAATCAAAGATCGCAATTCCATTGATAATTTTCCGAACTTCGTCTCTGAACCATTTCTTGAGTTTTTGCTTTATGCTTGTATCTTCGGCTGTATTGTCAATATTATATGCGGTGAGCTTATTTTGGAAAATATTTTTGGTAGTTCATTATATATTTTTGCTGCAACATAACCATAACATCTACTGCCAGCTTCTTTCCGTCTATGCGGTACTCTGATGTTTCTTTGGGTTTGTGCTCTAGTTGTTTTTCCCTGGTTTAAGTAACTATAGTTCTTTTTTCTTGTGAAGTTCGTGAGCGCTCTGAGGCAGTATGTTTGCCTGATGTTTAATATGCTTAGGTCGCTGTATATAGTCGTTCGGCGGGTTGTCTACTCGGATTATAAAATAAGATTTTTAGCACTTTGTTGTTTAGTGTCACAACGGGTTTTAATACTGATTTGGTTGCTGCTCCCCTGGCAATTCCTTGCAGGTATTTTCGCAACAATAAAAAAAAGGATGGAAAGTAGAACTTTGCATACTGCGTATGTCGTGAACACATGTTGCGAAGAACTAGAAAATGCCTAGAACTAGAAATTAGGCGTGAATAGGTTAGTAGCATTTAAACTTATCAACCGATTCGCGGCTAAGACAAGCCCACACCGTGTCTCATGATAACCTAATTGTATGCCAAATCGGAATCATATGTGAGGAACATTGAGAGAGATAGAGGCCCAACAGCCAAATCTATGCACATACATGCAGAATTTTTTTCTCCGTTCAGGGCATTTATACGTATTCTCAAATGAAAAGCTCGAAAAAAAAAACAAGTCATATGAAAATTTACGGTAAGAAAACACGGTTAAATTACCAGTTACTTTATTCCTCCCATCTCTGCTCTCACCAACACTCGATTACTTTTCAGGTTTTATACGAGCGAATCGAGAAGCATTATGGCCATGTATTTGTGAATAAGTATAATGCGCTTGTGTGCGAAATATACAGCGACGGGAGAGGACGTGGAGGCGGCAGAGCGGCGAGTCCGCGCGGTCCGCGACCGCGAGGACGTGACGCGCGTTGTGTTCTGCTACGGAGCTCGATGCCGCGCGGCAATCAGTGCAGCTGGCCACCAACGCGTTCCCACGGGGCACCGGAGGAGATGCCGAACGCGAGAAAGCAAGCCCCTCCTGCCCCCTGCCAATACGCCCTCTGTGAGTGTTTGTCTCGTTCTCTCTCTCTCTCTCTCTCTCTCTCTCTCTCTCTCTCTCTCTCGCTCCTTGCGTCGTTTTACCTGTATTCTTTTTATCTCTTTTGCTTCTTTCTTTTTATCTTAGCGCTGGACTGTACGTCGCGGCAAAACCTGCTGGTATAGGAAGATCGACTCGGTGAGTGGATTTCCACTGGGCAATATATATGGGGCAATCCACACCAATATACCCTGAATCTGACCCTCGATCTCCCGGATCGGGTGGGTGATTTCGCTTCCTCATAGAGGAAGCTTTGTTTTCGTGAAATTTTCATGTTAACATACTCAGAATCATCTAAAACGTCGAGAAAAGTCGTCGTCGTGTGTGTGTGTGTGTGTGTGTGTGTGTGTGTGTGTGTGTGTGTGTGTGTGTGTGTGTGTGCGCGTGTGTGTGTGTGTGTGTGTGTGTGTGTGTGTGTGTGTGTGTGTGTGTGTGTGTGTGTGTGTGTGTGTGTGTGTGTGTGTGTGTGTGTGTGTGTGTGTGTGTGTGTGTGTGTGTGTGTGTGTCACTAAAATTTCAATTGTCCATAACTCACGAACGGCACGGTGGATCGAGCTCAAATTTGGCACTAGAGTATTGACTCCTCTGTAATTGACGTGATTTTTAATTAAATGTATCAATGTATACAGATTTTATAAAATTTTTAATTTTTCAGAAAAATGTCGTGATCGCCCTAACTTTCGTAAAAGTTCGCCAATTTAGCTAAATAGTTCTTTATAAAAAAGGCACGTTAAATGATGTTTGGTATTGAATTCCAGCGAAATCGGTAAAGCGGTTCCGGTTTTGTAAAATTTTCGAAAAAATAAAATAAATCACGTCGAATCTCAACAAATGAACCGAAATGTTCTACAGTCGAAAAATACCATACAGCCCTGTTACGTACGACATTTGGTGATGATCGGTGTAGTCGTTCCGATTTTATGGCATTTAAAATTTTCTATTAAATGTACATTTTAGTTCCTAACTTCCGTAAAAGTTAAGAGAGAAAGACAAAAACTTAATCAAAATGCGATGTGACGGTGTTTTTTTAACTTACTTAATTTCGTAAATCAACAGAGATTAAGAATAAAATTGAAATAACGATGCAAAGTAGAACCTTGCACATTGCTTCCTCATTATTTTTCGATTTTTACAAAGCTTCCTTTATGAGGAAGCCAAAATGAATTAACGTACTTCCTCATAGAGGTAACTTTGCAAAAATCGAAAAATAATGAGGAAGCAATGTGCAAGGATCTACTTTTTTTATGTTATTGTTCCAACTCTAAAAGAAAGCGGAAATTCTTTCTAAAAAAAATGTAACTTTTTTTCTAAGTTTCGACTTATCATATTTACAAAATAAAGTTGCTACTGGCATATTTGTATCATCGAGTTTCTCATCACACTGGCGTAAAGTTTTTATCGGGAATTTACTAGAGTACAGTGAAGAACTGTACGAATAGACTTTTGAGGAATTTCGTACATCATTTGCGATCTACGTTTTTCGCTATAATTTGTTACGAGCGCGTTTCCAAATTCAAATTCCAGCTGCGACAAGCCCTCGCGAGGTGTCGCGCGAGTATTTCCGCGCCTTCTCTTCACAACTGTCTTTCGTTTAGGTGGTGTTATCAGGGACACTAACGATAGTTTGACAAGTCGAGTTGACATTTCAGTTATTCGCAGACTAAATTTTAAATCTTACAGTGTATATGAGGCGGAGGCCTCAGTGTGTTTGGAATTCATCTGCAATGCTGTGCACGTGATTAAAAGTGATATGATACGATGCAAGTATGAGTGTTTACATTTTAAGCCTCATAAGTGTGAATAACCTAAAATTCGTTTTGTTTATAAAATTTTCAAATCCAAAATTTGGTGCGGATATTGATGGTTTTTATTAAAAATTGCACAAGTTCATTGATCATAGTTCTTTTCTCAGACTGCAGGTTAACATAAGTTATTATGCTTCGATTTGATGCATTCAAACAGAATTACCAGCAAATAAGCTAAAAAACAAGTGAGTAAGCAAAAGTATGTGATTGAGCGAATCACATATTTTTAATCCAAATGAGTGTCGAACTCGGACGGTGTACAGATGGTTCGTGTAGAACTGACGCACTGCCCATTTGAGGTAAAAGTAGGTTGATATTAATAGCAGGATTAAAAGTCGAGGTAACATTGTGATGCTTTTCTTGTTTGCTATCTTCGTCTTGCCTGAACTCCTCTAAAATCCCCTCATCCGAGTACTTCGAGCAGTTTCCTTTTTTTTTTCGTTTCTTTTCATGTTCCACTCCCGCTTTCGTCGTCGTGTTCTTCTTCTTGGTTGTTTCTTTCGTCGAGGTGGCTGGCAAGTCGCACTGGCTCTGCGTCGTACACTCTGGGGGTGGGGATTGTGCTAGCAGGTACGAACAAGTTCGTTGCTCACGAAGCATCGTCGGAACGTGGAATATCGCATGGGAAAATTTCACTTTGGCTTCCGGCGATACGCTCTGGGATTGTACAAGAATTTTTTTTCCATTAATCCCAAAGGTAACCTGGGTATAGTTGAATGAGACTGGAATGGGAATTAGGACGATTAGAGACGAAAATAAAAGATAAACGGAATGTGCTGTAAACATTTGAAGCAAGACATCTTCAAGATATTATTGCTTTCGTCACGGTTATCATGTTATTTGTATTTTTTACATTAGAGCCTCTTTAGCATACGAATGACCTTACGTGTTTCTTTGTTTTTTTTTCGCTATATCAACTCATGGGTGTAACAAGGAGGATTTTATATGCACTTCAGACAATTGTGTTGTTACTGGCAACTATGAAGTTACAGTCATTAACACGTTTTTTTCTTCATGTTCACATAACTCAGAATTTCGAAATTACTGAAAAAGATAAATCTCTACAGAAAGATTGTGGATTAATGTTAGCTTCCAAACGAAATGTTTTTGATAATTTTATTATCGCGGTAACACTGATTTTTGGCTGCGAAACGGAATTATTTTTTTATTTTTCTCAAGTGGGCCGAGTTAAAATTCCGGGTAAAAAAGTGATAATTCGGGAATGAAAATGTCTGAATCATAACAAATTATTTCCATTCCTCGTATAATGAAGCACGAATTTCAGAAAAAAAAATAATCGAGTGAGAATACGAAATAAAAATTATTTTAATACGAATGTCAGGAAAAATATCGCTTTTTAACATTGCAATTTCATTTATTTGCAACATAAATCCATGTGCCTCAAGATTCTGTAATTGATTCAACAAAAAAAAACCGTTTTTGTAAAAAACCAAATTTCAGTATGTCAGCGAAAAATCAGTGTTACCGCGATAATAAACTTATTACAAATATTTTGTTTGAAAGCTAAAGTGAAACCACAACTTTTCCGTGGAGACATTTTTAGTAATTTTAATTTTTTGAGATATGTCAACATGAAAAAAAACGTGCTTTCTGAAATAGTGGATAAAAAAATCTCGATAAATTTACAGAGGGTGTTTTCGGCGTTACTCGGATGTGATATATGGCACAGATTCAAGACCGTCGAAAAAAAGTGTCCCTCTTGACGTGTCTTATCTCAATACTTGGATGAATTAACTGCAACTAGAAATACAGTAAGAAAACATAACTGTAACTATCAGAATAATTATATACAAATTACTGCAACTATAAAAAATATTGGTCTTAACAACAACAAAAATAATAGCTGTAACCCACAATTGCCAAGACTATCAGAATTTTTATGAATACATGTAGTGTTGCTTTGCTCTCGATATGTGCAAACGGGATCACGGCTAGCGTGGGTGTGGCACTCTCGGTTCATTTTCACGGTTTAAGGCAGCCACTCTCTCAATGATAACTATCGTTCCTGTTGGAGAATTTACGACTCGGGTCGTGGCCTCCGGCGACCGAACATATTCCCTTTCGTCGCTTATATTCCAACTCGAGTTCAAGACAAATACCAAATATAAAAGTACAAGTGACGAGTGGACTAGTAAAAATTTTCCCGACCCCAGGCCACTGTTTACTTGAGGGCTGTATATGTGTGTTTATATGGGGCAATCCACCCCGTTTCGACCACGACTTCACCTCAACTTCTCCGATGTGGCTCTTAACCTTTTTGTAGGCTTAGTTGGATTCTCAAATGCATCATATATATATATATTTTCCTATGCCAATTTAAAAAAAATTGCTACTGGCAACACGTGACTTTCTCATCTCGATTGCTGCTGGCGTCATGTTACTGTCGTGAAGATAGTTTGTGAAATTAGGTTGTGAAGTTAGTTTGTGAAGTTAGGTTGTGAAGTTAGTTTGTAATGTTCGTTTGTTTGTTTTTGTAATTGTATGAATTTGAGACAATAGATTGTTTTTTTACTTAAAAATGTTTTTTAACTTTAGTTAATTTTTATTTTTATTTGTATTTTTATGGTTTTTTTTTATTGTAATCTACATTTCACCCTATAATTTGTTAAGAACGCATTTTTTAATTCAAATTCAAGCTACGACCCGCCCTCTCGAGGACGTGCACGTTATGATCGCGCCTTCACGCCACATCTCTCTTTTTTTTGTTTGTTGGTGTTATTGTCAGCACTGCGATAGTTTGACAAGTCGGTTTATATTTGTTATTCATATACCAAAGGTTTCGCATATTATGGTGTATATGAGGCCGCCACAGCATTTAGAATTCATATGAAATGCTATGCGAGTGATAAAAACTATGGGTGTATCGGTGTTTATAGTCTAACATCATGAGTGTTAACTTAACCTTAAATCTTTTCTGTCTATGCACTTTTCTATATATAATATTTTATGTGAATATTTATAGTGTATTTCTCCCTGAAAACTGCTCAAGATCATTGATAGCAGTCTTTTTTTAGTAGACCTGTAAGGCAATCCATATTTCACAATAGAAATTTCTGATTGAGGATGGTTTCAGAAATGTCATGTGAGTAAGTAAAAAGACAACAAATTCTTCACTATATTGAATCACTTGTTGTTCACTGCTTATTGAATCAAAAGCATCAAAAATGAATAACATATTTCATTTTTTTTTTTTCACATTTCAGGTAAAGTACCAGAAATAGTGGAGATTTTGGATTGGGTTTCAATTCCAAAACTAGGATTTAGATGCAGAAAGTGGATACCACATTTCTTTGCGGTCCACAGATTTTTTCAAAAGTTATTGTGTTTTCGGACGGCACCTACAGACGCCAGACAGACAGACGGACAGAAATGAGTTGATGTGTTTTTTGGTATCTAGGACACTCAGAACATGTATTTCCATTAAAATCTTGAAGTCGAATTTTTTTTTGGATTGCAATACTTTCTCTTTTACATACTCTGTATGTGATTAGAAAGTAAAAAATATATATGTTCAAAGTGACATATCGAACGCCATCATTTAACCATCTGAAATTTTTTTGAAAAATACTGTGTTCAATATACAAAAAAGTTTCTAGCTTATAGCCAAAGTAGGCAAGATTTTTCTTCTTACAGGTTTTGAGTTTTTGTTTATTAAAAAAATTATTAAAAAGTAGAAAACAAATTAATCTATTAAAGGCGATTGGTTTAATATGTATTTGTGTCGAACTGGATATTTCATAATTGTTTCAGATTTTTAAGAATTTCATCAGATTCTTCCAAACTATGCTAATTTTTTTTTCAAATTTTTTATCACAGCGCTGATACGTGCCCCTCCATTTATCAATGTTTGCTATGAGACATGCCGCTGTAATGGCATTCGATATGTCACTTTAAAGAAATTTTCCGAAAAATTGCGCTAGAAAAAAAAAATCTCGTGCACATATCTCAGCCTCTTAATTCTCGATTTCTTTCATTTTGTTATTGAAAGAAACTTTTAAGATTTCGGGACAGAATTTATTGCTGCGTTCGCTGCATTTTCATACAGGCTTTCCACTCCCGCGTATTTTTTCACCACGAAACTCTCGACTCCATAATCAGCTAAAGGCAACAGTGATAAAACTTGGGCTCTGCAGGATAACGCTATTGTAATTTTGTAATAAATTTCAAATATATCATCCGACAACAAGTACCTAGTAAGCACGTATTATAGCGGCTATATAACCAGGAAGTTACATGTTATATAACGATGTTAGTCTTGCGATGTGCAGAGGGTATGTAACATAGGATTAACATATTATACAACATTTGTAATCTCCCAGTAAAGTAACCGCAATATGACGGTTAAATATCTGTTATGAAACACGTTACATAACAATATTATATTGCTGAGTCGGAAACTGCAACTTACATGTTAGTTACATGTAACATTCACGCAATATTGAGCGTTATATTCGGTTACGTGGCCGTTATATTACCGAAATCTAACTGTGTTTACTGAGTATCAATCTCACCGACTGACAGTATATAGCGCAACAAACGGATATGGGTAGAAACTATCGAGCGCCCCCCTGCGGGCGACTGCTCAAACGATTGCCCGACGCGTCCGGGCGCGTTTCTCAGGTCTCAACCTGTGCGAGAAATGCCGATATACTATTTTTCGTTTATGGGAAGGTTCTCGGCTCTGTCAGGGGCCGCTATAGGCTTTCATTGTGCGTTGAATGAAGGAAAGACGCGGCTCGACTTCCAGAACGAACAATACGAAATTCGCCGCCGCCACATAACACAGAGCGCAGTCCCAACGAGACACAATGAGAACGGGAGTCGCACGACAATGTCCGAGGAGAGTTGAACGCTAACAGGTAGTACAGTATACACTACATATACAATACTATGTCTATGCGTATCTCCGGCAGAGGCCGCAGTTTGGTGGGCCTATATTTTACTTCACTGTTGGGATACCTGGATATGTCTTGACACGATGCTACTGTAGTAACGCCGCTGGGAACCGCGAGATGCCAGCTTCACCAAAGAAGACCTTGCTAGCCCTTGCCCTTGGACCGCCTGGTCCAAGAAGTTCGTTGAAACGGCACGGATTAGAGAAACTACAAATACGACAAAAGCCTCGTCTATAGCGACTCCATGACGACCGTGAAACAAGCGTGCGAATTATTTCGAGTTATTCTCAAGCGTTCGTTATTTTCGAATACTTTGCAGGTGTACGGATAATAAGCCTTATCATCTGTATCTAAAATATCTGTTTATACAACTCCGTGCGAGAAATTGCTCTTCTTGCACTCGTTAAATAAAATTGTATACGAAACTCGTGAGATAAACTTTTTCTCAACTCCTTCGATTGCAACACTTGTCTTCCGCTCGTGCTGTAAACTCAACCTCGATAGAAAAAGTTTCATCGCACTCGTATCGTAATATACCATTATGATCTTTGATTATCCTTTTCCTGTTAATATAACGAACCTTCGGTAATGGTATTTATAATTCTAAAAAAAAATTACACTGCTCTGATACTTGTTATAACACTATAATAATGAACATGTCATCATAAAAAATATAAAAATTGACGTCCACATTCCCGAACATAAAATTCGATAACATTGTCTCAATCCACCTGAAAGTATCGTATTTGTAAACGTTTAGTTTACATGATCAAATTATTTGATTCAAGTTTCACACCGCAGACGAGGTGAACTGTTCTCATTTGAAACATCCTATTCTCATTACATAATATAGCTTAATATCGCAAAGACATTAATTCACACAGTCATAATAGTAATTTGCATTTTTACTATCACTTCGGTAGACCGAGTCACGCAAAAGCCAAACGGATATTTTCAAAACGGATGACGCGCTATTTTCGCGGCAGAGCCATTTGAACAGCTGCGCAAATACCGGATCTCACTCGGTGCGAGCTTCTCGTTCAATCTTGCCGAGATTTCTTTTCCATCCTCGTCCTCTCCTTTCTCGGTTACTTTTATCTCCGTCTACTTACGTCTCGTTATCTTTACGTTGACATTGGGTAAATTCTAACAAGCATTTACTTTAGTCCAGAGCTCTATTGATGCTAATATTTATTTGTCGATTATTCATCCGAGCAATGAATATAAAATCACAATGTGGCGGGGTAAGTAAATCTTTTTAATCGCTTGACTTTCGTATACTTCACACGTGGCAAACAACGGGGAAAGGAAATGAGGAGTGAAGGGCAATGCACTCGTGCGCTTTTATGCTGGTGCTGTGCCAGTGACGCTGTGTGTGGGTCACGGGTCACGAGGACTTAGTCAATTCTCGGCCGGAGAGAACTGTAGCCTATGGTAAGAAAACCACGCCTGAACATTTCATTCACTTCTGTATGAACGCCATCAAGTGTTCCAACAGATTTGGTGCAATTCAAGGAGTGTTGCATAAGTTTGAGAAGATGGCCCTGAAAAACTCGATAGAGGTGAAGTTTGGAATGTTGCAAAATTTCAACGATTTACGGCCAGAGAGAACTGTGGCCTATCGTAACAACCCAGTAATCCAAAAAATCGGTTTCGTTGTTGCTATATTACAATTTTCCACTCAGCAATGTAACTGTTACATAACAGTTACATTTCATAAATATACTTACTCATATAAAAAACTAATTCTACTATACATGACTAAGCCTTGGAACTGTTACCTAAACCACCCGCAGTTGTAAGACCGCTTTTTGAAATTGCGCACTGATGTGACTCGTGTAATGCGCATTAGCTATCTTAAACTTCTACTTAAACATTGTTTAATTTGCACAAGCAAACGTGATTTTTGCAAAAATTCCAAATGAAATATAAACTTGAACTACTCGAAAGATCTGCGTCAAATTTGTACTCAAATCCCTTTTGATGGTAGTCCATATGTTCGCAAAATTTTAGATAAATGTGTGGAAAAATTCAAAATTTTGTTTCATTCACCAAAAACAATCGGAAGTGGCCGACATATCGACAGTTCATCTGATTGAATTTATCATTGGTAATCAATGATCGCTAAATCATATCTAAAATTGCAGCTGGATATCTTAGAATTTACGAGCGTTGAAGTATTTGCAGATATTTAAAAAAATATAGAATATAAATAACATCAGAACCACTCTACAGAATCTCGTCAAATTTGGTACACATAATTGTTTGATGGTAGTTCATTAAGTTAAAAAATTTGAGGTCGTTTTTTATTTGCAAATGTAACAGCGTGAAATCGATTTTTTCTCAAAATTTTCAAAATTCTGTAAAATGAAAATTTTCTAACCGCTTTCCGTCATCTACAAAAGTTTTATCACAGTCCACTTTCATGTCGAATTTATCGAACATACATCGAAAATTACGACAGTTATCGTGCTTACAAGGAACTCCGCACATACACAACCACACACACATCTTTCCTAAACCACTTTTCTCGACGTTTTCGACCATTCCGAGTGTTCTGACATGAAAGTATCGACAAACATTTTCTTCAGGAAAACAAAGTTTCCTCTATGAGGAAGCGAATGCTGCCAAAAAATTCAGCAGCTGGGCATTAAAAAATCGGAAATAAATCAAAGGTACTTATTACAGTATCTGCGAAATTATCATTTCGTTGTTCGATTCAAATTATCAAGAATCATAAATTATTTACAAAATCCAATTTATTCAACTGAGCACAAATTAAACCTTCCGAAAATCCGAGGGAAAGAAAACCCCTTCTTGAATAGCCTGAATACCTTCGAGAAATAGCCTCTCCCCAACCTCTCCTCTCTTCAACCAGGAAATCCCCGTCACGTTCAACAAAATGGTCATCGTAATCATGAATGATAGTCAATTTGCACCGGAGATTCCGACTAAGTAACAAGCAGGCCGGAAAAGCACTCCGATGACTGTACTTAGCACCGAGTTTCACCCTATATCCCGTAGTTGCTTCGCCGAGATACAGTAATATAGCATAGTAGTAGCGCTTTTCCTGTATAAGTCGGCGTACGGCGTGGTCACATACAGCGCGTGTATTCATATACATATGGGGCATTCCACGTCAAATCAGCAGCCCATGACCCTCACCTTTATCGATTTTATTTATCTTTTAATATGATGTTATTACTGACCCACAAAGGCCTCGGAATTTTTTTCAGATTTTTTTACCATTTTTGAATTCTCGAAAAAACCAATTTAAAAAACGCCATCTAAAAAAAAACTGAAAAAATTCACGCTGATTCTATGATTTAAAAGATGAGTTTTAAGCGCCATGCGATAATGGGATCTCAATATTTACTATTTTTTCCGCACTTTTTCTCTCTGCTTCGTCATGAAGGAGTCTTTGTTTTCGTGAAATTTTTTTTTTTTTTTCGAGATTTTCATGTCAGGACAGTCAAAATGTTCTTGTGTGTGTGCGTGCGTGCGTGCGTGCGTGCGTGCGTGCGTGCGTGCGTGCGTGTGTGTGTGTGTGTGTGTGTGTGTGTGTGTGTGTGTGTGTGTGTGTGTGTGTGTGTGTGTGTGTGTGTGTGTGTGTGTGTGTGTGTGTGTGTGTGTGTGTGTGTGTGTGTGTGTGTAGATTTTCTTGTACGCACGATACTGTCGTAAAATTCTACGGATTGTCTTGTAATTCGGCACGCAAGTAGGATATCATAAAACAACGTTTGGGATTGTATTTGACGCGAATCGATTGACAATTTCGTATTCTACATCATGTTTATTTTGTACATAAATAGACTACCAGTGAAACATTATGTGTACCAAATTTTGCGCGAATCTGTCGAGCCATTCTCATTGTATTACAATTTTAATTTTTTCAAAAATGTCTGCAAATACTATAACTCATGCAAATTACTAAGTATTTCGGGTTTCAATTTAGTTTCCATACGGACTATCATTACACAATTTTCGAGTAACCATTTTACACAAGCCGGTCAAGCGGTAAAAATTTTACGTCAATTCGAATTTTTATAAAAATGTCTTTCGAGTATAAACAAGCCTGCAAAGTAGAACCTTGTAAATTTTTTCCTCGTTATTTTTTGCTTTCTACAAAACTTCCTCTATGAGGAAGCCAAAATTGATGAACATATTTCCCAATAGAGGTAGTTTTGTAGTAAGCAAAAAATAATAAGGAATCAATTTGCAAGGTTTTTTTTTCATGTCGTAATTTGATTTTCATTTTTTCAAATCAGCGTAACTTTATTAAATATCAATGGATCTCAATTTCTCCGAAGATGGTAGCATTGTCAAAATGCCCGAAAACAATAGATATCGGTAAAAAAAAATTCGCAAATGCATTTCGCAATCCAAGCGATATTGAATGCCCCATATATATATATATATATATATATATATATAGGGGACAACAACGAATGAGAGTGCCGGGGATCTGTGCGCACTGCAGCCGGCAAGCAACACTCACAGCTGACTGAGTGTGAGAGCCGAGACTCGTTTAGCGCGCCGTGGTTGTCCCGTGTGTGTTGGCCCTGATACGATGTTACAGTCTGTGCTGTCGAGTATCGTGGACGACAGCAGCTACAGCAGCAGCAATAGTATACTATGGTACGGGCGGGCAGAGAGCGAACTCGCACAGGAATCGGGAGGGTCGCCCCAACAGCTAACACGTGCAGGCCGCACGTGCACTGCTCGCTCGTTCGTTCGCTCGTCCACTCTAGCCTCTGGCGCGCAATCATTGGATGCCAAGATACACTCCATGGAATAATTTTCGTTGCCCACCCGAGCACAGACTATATACAACACTGTGGAGTGTATTCTCTGCGCGGACGAGCGTTGCTGTTCGCTTCCTCGAACTCGAGCCGTGACGAAAAAGTTCCGTTTGTACATTCGAGAGTGATAGATCCAGAGAAAGAGAGAGAGAGAGATGAGAAGAAGCGGAGCGAGACGGATATAGAAAGTATCCGGCGAGACAGAAAGAATCGGATGCGTGGAGGAAATTATGCACGCGGGATGTGTAACTCTAGAGGCGAAACGAATCGGGAACCGCGAAAAGCATTCCTGATGAGAGTCGGTATTCAATTTAACGAGGAACTGACGGGGAAAGCCACATAAAAAAACTGTAGTCTGGATACTAATATTGGCTCTTGTTGAAGAAAAGCTTCGTACGATCTTTTTTAGAGTCGGCTCAATAACCTTTTGTATTTCCTAGTAGTAGGAGTCAAAGACATTTTACTGATCATAATAATATAGACAATATTGATACATCCGATATATAATGCGAATGGTACATGCGCATGCCATTGATCGAAGTCCTTCAGCCTGAATATGTCGATTACATTGATATTACGAAATATTAATATAAATAAATAAATAATTTATCTATTCTTGAATCTTTAGTCGTTCAAGGATTATTAGTAGAAGTTGTGATGAGAATTTTCATCTGACAAATTTTATACAAATTTTGACAGAATTGCTACCAAGAAAAATGTCAGTTTGTTTTGTATAAACATTTTTTGAAAAAGTACAAAGCATCTCTTTACGCAAAATTGAATATTTAGTACACATACTACCGTCCATCGTGTACGAAAATAATGATATCCGTTCAAACGAAAGATTCGATTTTTTACATGTTAATCATATGGAAAATTCAGAAGGTCATTGAGCCACCTCTAAAAAATTCGGACAAAGATTTCCATTAAGGAGGACCAATATGAGGATCCAGACTATAGTTGTTTATGTGGCAAGAAAAAAAAATTTCGACACCCTTATATATATCTATATATATTCGCTATATACATATATTAGGGTGGTCGTTAATTTCGATGTTGAGCGATTTTGTCCGAGACGCCCCCTTCATTTTGTTCCAAATAAATTCAAACAATCTGGTTTAAATTTGAGGACTCTATCTCAACGGGAAAACGTGCCTGTAAGCACAAACGTTTTCCAATTTAAATAACATGGGAGTTTTGCCACAATTACTTTGAATTTTTTTCCGAGCCTCACAAAAGCGGAACAAATCCAAATACTGCACGAATTGTACGTCAAGTAGTTGTACTTTGTACAAAAATTTGAATGACTATCTCATCATTATATTCAACACCCTTAAGCCACTAAAGTCAATAAAGTTGACAAGAGCCTTTTTTACAACTGACTTCGAGCTCTTTTCATTCGGTTACTTAACGTGCAAAATAATTCGAAACAGCGTAACATTATGTCTTCAAGGTTGCTCTTTATGATAGTGCTGATAAAAAATCTCGGAAATTTTTTTTTCATTACAAAAAAATGGTTTTTTTTTAAGAGTAATATGATTTTTTGAACATTTTTTTTCACGCTAAGTGACTTTTCAGGACCTATTAGCTTTGCTATAGAGGTTAAAACCATTTAGATTGTGTTCTAAATGTCTGAACTTGAAAAACAGACTAAAGAAAAAAAAAATTCCTTCCGTATAATTGAAGATGGCGCCTAAACTAAAAATTACGTTTAGGAGTGCGTAACTCAAAAACATTTAGACCATAAGGCGTTTCAAAACTTAAAAAATGTAAAAAACCTTGAAAATCTGTTGTTGACGTGAAGATTCCCTGGTTGCAGGCACAAGCGATCATACCTTCAAAGGTCAAACGCACAACCAAATATATTTGAGATTCGGATTAAGCAAGACGAATAGCAAAAAAACCTCTCCCATCTGGGTCTACAGAATTTTTTCCATCAATATAATGACAATTTTTTGTAATTTTTAGCGATTGTCAAGGTTCTTTACAATTTTTGTTAGATTTAAAACGGCTTATGGTCTGAATACATTTTAGATTTGTATTCAGCGGATCGAAATACATGGAAATTATGCTTGGTTTAGATTCATACAATTTTTTCATTACCATTTATCGAATTATCGCTATTTTTTTACAATTTACTCGATAGCTGAGGGTATACGGTGCGAACTGATTTGAAATTTGGATTCAGCGGGTCAAAATGCACTGTTAAAAATATTATTAAATTTACAACACGTTTAATATACGAAGTTATATCAAATTTACAAACGAGGTATACTAAATTCAAATTCATATATAACGTATAGAAATTTTTATAATTCTGTTTTAATTTTTATACCTGTATGTTGAAATTAATGTAGCTGACATTGAAATTTAATAAGCTGTGTATTGCAAAAGTTGATTCACTTAACAGTGTGCATGCCGGTAGGTAAGTGGCGTCCGATGTACAAACAACTTTTTTTTGTGTGCCGGTGTAATCGAATCATTTATAAATTACAGTACATCTGAATGTGTATTCGCGCTAGTATGGCAGATGAACATAAATAGAAAATTCAACGAGGAAGTGATAACAGAGTTTTTTTTTTACAGTAATTGCAGACTGTGAGAGACTTATGGTTTTCGACGGAGTATCTGTGTCACCGAACCGAGAAGACGTATGTTGAACGAATGTGCTCGCTCAGCCGTGACGTTATATACAATCGGGATAGTCTCGCCCACGCTATACGTGCATTTTTCTCGTCTTTGTCGCGAGAGGCCCTCGAATTCCCAAAATTCCTCAAGCTCGCTCGCAACGAGAACGGCGAGTCACTTAAATCACTGCACAGCTGAGACGAGAACAGCGGCTCATGAGAATTATCGCTATAAAAATAGAGGAGCTTCGTGACTTCACTGCGTAATCCAACGCAACATAGTTGATACATTTGCTTGAAAGTAGGTTAATTATATTTATCTTAGGTACGCGACAAAATACGCACCTTTCACATATTTATTTAATGTATTCAAAAAATTTTATATCCGTGATACAAAAATTGTTCGATGTTCAGAACTAAAAAAAAACTTGAAGTTGCCAAGGGGTAAACTAACTCGAGACTGAAATTTCGATGGTGCTCTTTAAAGACCCGATGTACAGTCGAAGGGCAAATTCGTATCTCAGGAGGGTTGCAGTCGAAGCGGTTTAAAAACCGTCTAGAAGGGTAACTCGGTCGTTTTGAAGGTACACGTTTAGCAGGCATCTGCTTCCTGGCCGTTTGTGTCAATTTTAGCCTTCCCAAATTTTCTCTTCTCAGACCACAACACCCTTAACGTATACAAAAGTACACATTCTAAGGAAAACTACATCATTCACAAGCATAAGAGAACAAATCTAATGATATTCCTGGCCAGCAGTGTAACCACAGTGTTAACTGAAAATAACTGAAGTTAACCGACTTTTTAACCGAGGAAAGATAAGTCTCGATTAGCCTACTGTTTAACCGGCTTTAACTGACAATTTAAACGATTAAGGACATTTAGTTAGGTTTAATCGTCGGTTAAAATGGGTTGAATTGACCAAGCAAACTTGATTTTTTCAATCCAATAAGAATGTCGGTAACAATCTGTTAATTTACCAGTAAAAATTGCTTAAAAAAATAACAATTTCGGTTAACAGACCAGTTAAATTGAGTGAAGCCGAAGCTAATCGAGACGAGTAAAAACACCGGTTAAAGAGTCGGTGACACTGTTTGCCAGGGATATTACCATCTCTCAAAAAATTAGTTTTAGAACCTATATAAAAAAATTAAGCAAGTAAACTAACGAAAGATTTTATTTTCTAAATATCAAATTATTTAATAAATGTCTACATCCCAAAATCCTATTTGTTCAATTTATTTTCATTGCATTTGGCATTAAAAGCATTACATTTGTACATAGGAGTTATTTATATCCCATCAAACTGAATACATTTCCAAACATAGTTTCAACGTTGTGTGTGTGTGTGTGTGTGTGTGTGTGTGTGTGTGTGTGTGTGTGTGTGTGTGTGTGTGTGTGTGTGTGTGTGTGTGTGTGTGTGTGTGTGTGTGTGTGTGTGTGTGTGTGTGTGTGTGTGTGTGTGTGTGTGTGTGTGTGTGTGTGTGTGTGTGTGTGTGTGTGTGTGTTCCAGTCACTGAAAATTCAATTGTCTATAACTCACAAACGGCACGATGGATCGAGCTAACGTTTAGCACGTAACTAGAGTATTGACTCCTCTATAATTGACGTGATTTTTAATCAAATGTATCCATGTATGCAGACTTGATAGAATTTTTAATTAAAAAAAAAAATGTCGTGATCGCTGTAACTCTCGTAAAAGTTCGCCAATTTAGGTAAATAGTTCTTTATAAATGAAGATACGTTAAATGATGTTTGGTATTGAATTGCAGCGAAATCGGTAATGGGGTTCCAATTTTATAGTACTTGGAATTTTTAGAAAAAAAAAAAACTCTAAATCACGTAGAATCTCAACAAATAAATCGAAATGTTCTACAGTCGAAAAATACCATACAGCCCTGCTACGTAAGAAATTTAGTGATGATCGGTAAAGTCGTTCGGATTTTACGGCCTTTTTAATTTTTTAATAGATGTACGCGCTCATAACTTCCGCAAAAGAAGAGAGTAAGATTAAAATTTGTACTCAATCAAAACGCGATGTGAGGGTGTTTTTTTTTCACTTGCTGGATTTCGTAAATCATCAGAGTTTAAGAATAAAATTAAAATAAAGATGCAAAGTAGAAGCTTGCACATTGCTTCCTCATTATTTTTCGACTTTCACAAAGCTTCCTCTATGAGGAAAACCAATTAATTAACATACTCCCTCATAGAGGTAACTTTGTGAAAATCGAAAAATAACGAGGAAGCAATGTGCAAGGTTCTACTTAGCATATTTTTTCTCTATACGCTTGGACGCGCGGATTTTTTCCGCCGAGTGTACCAGCCGCGAATCATCATAGGATCGGAACACGTGGGCCGGGAGAGAAGATCGTGACTACGAGTACTTGGATGAAAGAGAGATAGCTGTCCAGCAATAGTACTACGGACAGCCAACTGGTCTTCTCTGTTGTGCAGCGAGGTGGCTGCTCAGGCAGGCTATCGGCGACACGGACGATGGAGGCGCGCGATGTGCGCGGCAGGAAGCACACGATTATAGTTTGCGAGCCTAACTCCCTCCCTCTCACTCGGTCTTTCGTTTTTCCTCCCGTTCGTACGCGCGGCTTTTGCCGCTTCGCAGCTCTGTTGGCAGCTGCATTTCTGCTGCTCGTCGTTGCTCGACGTACTATACGATCGTGTGACGTCTTACGCATACGGACAAAAGCGCACGCACCGTGTACATACATCGATAAGCACGTATACAACATATGCCAACACGGACGAAACGCGTCCATCTGCGAGCGTGATTTCGAGAAGGTAAAAGGGAGCGAAGCCTAGAGAATAGAGAATAGAGACGGAGAGAGACAGAGAGAAAAAAAAGAGAAAGAGGCAATGAAACGTAGCGCACGTGTGCGCCACAGGCCATCATCAGCGAAAGCCAGAAAGCGAACGAGCGAATGAGAGCTACTTGTTTAGCGTACTCAGCGCAGCAGCATATCACAGCGGCGACGACGACCCCGAACTCTCGGCTTGTGCGTCTCGCGGGTGCTCAGACGCCGAGGACGAAGACGAAAACGTAAAGATGGGGCGATCGCTCGCGTCGTTGTCGCCGCGACAACGCTAATTATAGTGAAAACGCGCCACGTGTATTCGACGTGTATACTCCGCGCGAAACTTTTTACAGCAAACGTGCGCGAACGCGCGATCTCGACCTACGACCTCCTTTTTCCCCTCTTTTTCTCGTAATCCATTTGACAATGTCTGCGACGAACGCTTCGGCAATTCACACGCTTTTATACATCTTCGTTAATTTAATTTAAGTCTGCTTCACTTTTAATCCAACCGACAAACAATAAATATTCGTCAAATTTCCTCGATGTTTTTGAATAGAAGTTTAGATTAGTTAGTTCATATCAGAGCTGGGCAGTACTTAAAGTACGTATTTTAAATACTAAAATACTTCTCAAGTATTTTAAGTACTTTATAAAATACAAAATACTTTTCTATTTTTTGATCCTATATATTCGGAACATTTTTTAAATATTTATCAAGTTCACGATAAATTTGAAATGCGAAATTTAACATTTACTTTTAACAAGCGAAATGTATCATTTAACGCTTTTAATAATACGTCTCATTCTCTCCCTTTCTTCGACAATAAGTCACACCAATTACTAAATTAACGGGGTTGAGTCACCTGAAAAAATTCAACATATTATTCTTTTCAGTGAGATTATTAATCTGAATTCAAACAGTTTTTCACGTTCATAAAATTCATATACCGGACTACATCTTTGAATTGTTTCAGAGTGATGTAAGGAATTTAAACATTGGAAACTGAATTAGAGAATGTTCACTTGTAGCTTTCAGACCAGACAACACAATGTATCATGACTCTCGACGTCTTAACGATTTGCAAATGAACAATGTTAACTTCCCTCTACTTAATATAACGTTACCTTCGCTTCCTCATAGTTTTTTTTTTTAATTCGCTTCATCATAAAATTAATTTGCGTGTGTGATAATTTATTTTAGTAATCGAAGTGATTCATGGATAAAAGTTTCTCTCATACAGAAGAAAAAAAAAACAGTTTGATGTTCTAAAGTCTAAAGTTTATGAACAGTGTGATACAACTGTGAGGAAGCTCCGTTGCAATGTTGATTTCTAGAATTTTCCTTGCTGAAGCAGCTTTGTTTCTATCAATGTTTATTATGTGATTTCTATGTGAACATGTTTTGAATATTCTAAAACATTGAAAAAGCACATTTAGAAAAAATGTCTTCATGTACTGAAGTCAATTGCGTAGACGGGAAAATGTCTCGAAAACGATTATTTCCTCAATTTAGTTTAACTAACAAACGAATAAGCATGTATGAAGTATGTTATGCAACCTTGAACAATGATTACCACTGCCAATATATTTGTAATGCCTTACAAATGAAGCTGAGAGGTTCTTCAAAAAGTATTATATAAGGAGTATTTTGTGAAGTACTTAAAAATGTATTTCAAGTACCGAAGTATTTTAAGTACAAAACACAAAACTATTTTGTATTTTAAAATACTTCAAGTATTTTGTATCTTGTATTTTGAGTATTTTTATGCATTTTGCCCAGCTCTGATTCATATCAATGGGGTCGAATTTGATCCGATCGAGTTTCGTGAGGTCAAATTCGTTGAGGTCGAATTTGGTGAGGACGAGTTTTTGTTGAGGTGAAATTTGTTGAGGTTAAATTTGTTGAGGTCAAATTCGGTGAGGACGAGTTTTTGTCGAGGTCGAATTTGGTGAAATCGAGTTTGGTAAGATCGAGATGATGAGGTCGCGTTTGGCGGGGGTGATCTACATATATTTAAGGTAGATAATACTAATTTAGATCAGATAAGCATGACTCGGAAGACGTCACGTGACAGACGTCACTTCTTGTTTTTTCTCCGTTGCTCTGTCTTCCACAATGCTCACTGTAAACGCTTCGGCGAACATTATTCGATAAATCATCGGTAATGTACTTTGTAGTTTTTGCTTTGCTACTGATGCAATCATCAGGCTGTAAATAAGCGGACGTGCGTCTCTGTTATTCTATATGGAGAATACACCTGTGTGCGTTCGTAACGATACTGTTATTCTCTCTTGTATCCGCAACGGTGCGCTCGCGCGCGTTACGTGATTCTCCGTTTCTCGAATCTTTTGAAATGAACTAAGGGTTCCACGTTGTTCTCTGTTTCTCGTAGTTCGCAGAAACAGTCTTTATTAAGCGCACTTTCTGTTCTGAAATCAGTCAACGGTAAAGGAAGATGTTTACGTACTGAGAGATTATTCATGGAATTATACATTTATAGATTTGACACATCCCCAGGCCGCATTGTTTTTCGCGAACGCAACATGTTTCACGTGGCAATAAACGTCTCCTGACAGGTCACGTGTTTCACTATTTTTTGAAATCGGGTGTAATTATCTGCATAATTTTTTTTTTCCAGGCCTAAAAAAAATGGCGCCGTTTAGAACATAGTCAAATTTTTTTAAATAATCGCCGAATTCACAGAGACAAACAAAATAATTGTGATTTAAATACAGTTAATTTAATTTGTTCTTACCCGTTGCTGACATTGTTTATTTTCAATGTTTGGTATTATATCAATAAATTATGAAATCGTTATTAAATGCTTTAGCGCGAGATAGTGAAAAAAGAAGATAAACAAGAAAAAAAATTTGTGACGCATCAGAAGTTGAAGAGGATATTCGCAAGTCGAATAAGTATTTCAAATGCTTTTATGACTCAATGATCATGATCTTTCAGCAAATATAAAGAATAGCAAAAGTATAATAGCTCTGAATCACCCATAATTGGTGGAAAAACACACGGAAAAAACAACTTGGTTGGAGTAACAAAAACAATAGTTACCTCCAATCAATTGTCTTGGTTATATATGCGCCAAACGATTTTCTAGTTGCATCAACCAATGAAACTTGGTTAGATTCGATTAGTTAAAGCAACCAAGTAATTGGTCGGGCTAACTATGATTAAATCATTGGAATAACCAATGTACTTGGTTGGAACAACCATTTCATTGGGCCGTTATAACCATTTTTCTTAGTTGGAACAACCAAACCCCTTGGTTGGATCAACCAATTTTCTTAGTTGGAACAACCAATCCGCTTGGTGGGATCAACCAATTTCCTTAATTGAAACAACCAAACCACCAGAGTTGTGAAGCCCCATTAATTCATGAAATATAGATCGCAGTACCGTTAGTTTTGTAATTATGTTTTCATAATCTCATAATATGATTATTATATTGCAATCATAATATAATAATGTACCAACAGTTACGACGTGCATGCCGATACCGGTATAAGCAACCGGTCCATCAATGAGGTTATACATGCTTAAAGTACAAAACAACACTCAACGCAGAATATAGGGATGAGATTTATTTGTTCCTAGGTCTCTAAAAGGTGGGCGACGGTGTCCTCGTCTTCCATTGGAAATATCACTGTTTAAATTTTGCTTTATAAAGCTCTTAATAACTGGAACCGGCTTCAAAAGAAAAAGCGTGCGTAAAACATTACTAGCGGCGTTACACGACTAACTGCCGATGATGGTACTAACCAAAATAGTTAGTTGTATCTACCAATAAAATTGGTAGTCCTCAATTCTACTGAAAACTTGGTTGTACCAGCAGTCACTGGAACCAATTTTCGTGATTGGTTCTTTAGAACCACAGTAACTACAATTTCTTGGTAAAGACAACTATTTTTGTTGGTTGTATGCACTAAAGTATTAACCAAGTTACCATTGGTGAGGGAACCAATTGTGCGCCATTCAATCTATGAATATAGAGGTTACAATGACCAATTTTGTTTAACGAATTAAAAATTGGTACATTTAACCAAGTCGTTTTTTCCGTGCATGAAAATGTTTATTTCTACTGAATAAGTAGTCATGGTTGTTTATTTTTTTTATCGTTTATCACTAGCTATTATATTGAAGTACTTACTAATAATGGCTACATTTGCACTTAATTGTTTTAAGAAAAAATTAAATAAGAAATCATCAATGTAACAATACGTTTTACGTTCAATTGAATGAACACTTATTCGGGAGATACAACCGTTTACCAAATAATCGTAAAAACATAACGATAACCTTTAAGTGTTTAACTCTTGTTTTTTTCAGTGGACAATCTTCTTGAATTCAAAAGTAGGTTAGTCGATACGAAATCTTGTGATTCGAGATCGCCCTCGCGTTATCGACAATATTTTCCTTGTTCCAGTTTATTTCCAAGTAATTTTTTCCGACAAAACGAACGTTAAAGATATATTAAAGTATACAGCACAATCACAGCGAAATAATTGCTGACACATTTAGTGCACACGCACCGAATTGTCCGTAGTTTGCACTGCTGAACCTTTTCCCTTAAAGATAAACAGAGCTAGAAAAAATACATGAAAATATTCGAAATACAAAATAGTCCGGATATTTTTTAATACAAAATACTTTTGGTAATTTAATCCTTTGGTACTTAGAATACATTTCTGAGTAGTTTTCAAAATGCTCTTCGAAAAACCGTATGAAATTCAATTCTAAGGCATAGCGCATTTATTGGATGTGGTAGTAATTGTTCAATGTTGCATACCATACTTCATAAATGCTTATTCGTTTATTAGTTGAACTAAATTGAGGAAATAATCGTTTTCGAGACATTTTTCCGTTTACGCAATTGACTTTAGTACATGAAGACACTTTTTCTACATGTCATTTTTCAATGTTTTAGAACATTCAGAACACGTTCACGTAAGAATCACATAATCATTGATAGAAACAAAGCAATGAAAATAATTGTCTTCAGCAAGGTAAACTCTGGAATCAAGATTGCAACGGAGCTTCCTCACAGTTGGGTCACACCGTTCATAAACCTTAGACTTTAGAGTATCAAACTGTTTGTTTTTCTTCTTCATGAAAGAAGCTTTCATGCATGAACCACTTCGATTACTAAAGTAAATTATCACACACCCAAATTAATTCTATGAGGAAGCGAATTTAAAAAAAACTACGAGTAAGCGAAGGTAGCGTTATTTTAAGTAGAGGGAAGTTAACATTGTTCCTTTGCAAATCGTTAAGACGTCGAGAGTCACGATACATTGTGTTGTCTGGTCTGAAAGCAACAGTTGAACATTTTTTAATTCAGTTTCCAATGTTTAAATTCCTTACATCACTCCAAAAAAATTCAAAGAGATAGTTCAGTATATGAATTTTATGACCGTGAAAAATTGTTTGAATCTATGTTGGATTCTATGATGATCTATGAATATGTTGGATTTTTCAGGTGACTCAATCCCCTTCATTTAGTAATTGTAATTAATAGTTCGACTTATTTTCGAACAAAGGGAGAGAGTGAGATGTATTATTAGAAACGTTAAATAAGACCTCTTGTTTTAAATTCGCTTGTTAAATGTACATGTTCAATTTCAAATTTCACGTGAACTTGGTAAATATTCAAAAAATGTTCCGAACATATAGGATCAAATAATAGAGAAGTATTTTGTGTTTTATAAAATACTTAAAATACCTGAGAAGTATTTTAGTATTTAAAATATCTATTTTAATTTATTTAAAATAGATATTTTAAATAAATTCTATTTTAATTTATTTAAAATAGATATTTTAAATAAATTCTATTTTAATTTATTTAAAATAGATATTTTCAATAAATTCTATTTTAATTTATTTAAAATAGATATTTTAAATAAATTCTATTTTAATTTATTTAAAATAGATATTTTAAATAAATTCTATTTTAATTTATTTAAAATAGATATTTTAAATAAATTCTATTTTAATTTATTTAAAATAGATATTTTAAATAAATTCTATTTTAAATACTGCCCAGCTCTGAAGATAAAATACTATTACGATACTAATTACTATTGTCGAAGTGTCACTGGTTGAAATTTGAAAAATTGTAACGTTTTATTTAGGGGGGATAAGAAGACGGAAAAAAGTGACAAGTTTTATTACATTTGTGAACTCTACCTCATCGGAACGAACTCGCGAAGATTTAAGAATGTATGATAGGTACAGTACCGCCAACCGTGAGTTTCAGAGAAAATTTCGATTCTAATGAAAATGATATGTTAATTTTTTTGAATGCGCATGAATTTTTTCAGATTTTATTCTTTATTTTGATTTTTATTACTTTTATTTTCAAGACTGTGCGCGAAATAACGAATTTTGAATATGTGTTCGGCATAAAACCATCCATTACACTTGAGATTTTTTTGCAAAACGCATATCCTAAATTTGTTATATCCTGCGCATTTTTCAAAATAGAAAAAATCAAAATCAAAGTAAAGAGAAAAATCTGAAAAAACTCATAGGCATTAAAAAAAATTAACATATCATTTCCATTAAAAAAAGTTAGCTTAACTGTTTATTTGTTGAACAATTATTTTTTGGCACTCAAAATTTTTGAAAACAGTAATAAAATATGGTGAATTTTTTGACATAGCATAGAATACCTTTTTATAAAAAATAAATTTACCATAAAGATAAAAACATCAAAGTACATTAAAGATACTTCAAAACAAGACGCGTCTAGTGCAAAAGCACTGAACTCTCCACATTTTGCACGTCTGATTCGATTATTATCAGATAACAATCCATGCTATCCGCATTGATGATAAGAAGCCAAGACGGTTCGTCGTACGCGAAGAGAGTCAACACGCTGTTCAATCGAAGAGTGCGCTTGTACGACTTCGCATTTCATCGCGAGTGTACTATACGCGTATAGACGAAACAACAACACGATACCGAACACCTGGGCGCTTATCGTGATATCGCCTGTCATACATCTATCATTATTATTTCTATAAGCTGATCTTAAGATTCGATGAATCATCAATTTTTCAAATTCTTCTTTCGATAGATTATCTTATTCATATGGATACTATGTAAGTTTTAATGTGACAAAATGTTAGATAAATTATTTGCAGATTTATTCAACTAGCATGATATTTAGTAAGATTTCAGTTGGTGGCTAAAACAAGGATGCACGAATCTTTCTGCGCAATACTTTTTCTTTTGCTTTTCTAATTTTCTTTCCTTCGTTTTTGCTTTTGCAAATGGTATTTTTTTCTGCATTTTTGAAAGACAAAGAACATTATTTTACTTGTGGTTTTTTAGAATCGTGTCTCTAGTTTACCATTATTGATTCGTGAATTTCAATTGTCTTCCTCGACGACATAAAATCAATTATCTTGCCCTCTTCGGACACAAAGACCGTTCCGAAACTAATGAACACAACCGGCGTCATTTTTACATAAATCTTCTCGGTCTTACGTAAGCCAGTCCAATTCAGTTTAAGATAATTACGAATGTAATGCGGGCGCTTGATATCCTTTATGGACAGTACGAGCCCTGTCAAACACAGAAAATTGAATTCCTCTAAATAATGGACTGAGAGGTTGGTTGGTTGGTTGATTGTCTAGTTGGCGCTGGCTCCAGTCGCTACTCTACAGTAGCCCACGGTCTTACATACAGGTCTTGCAACGAAGGTGCCGGCGGTGGTCCCCTTAGCGTCGAATTTCGGTAATTCCGATTTCCGCCGCGAGGTGCGCCACTCGTACAGGGGTCGACAGAGATAGAAACAGTTTCCGTCTGTCTCTCTCTCTCGGATGAGGCGCATGCGCCGCCGATTAGCCCAAAGCCCAACGTTGTCTACAATGTCTGATGCTGCTAAATAAAACAAACTTTATGAAAAAACGATAATTATGAACCGAAACGATGAATAATCTCGATTGTGGACATCTTTGCGTCACTAAGCTTGCAAAATCCAAGTCGTTGCTGATGAACTTAAGCGATATTCATGCCTCAGACTATCAAAGAAGTTTGTACGAGTGGAAAAGTAGGAGACTCGTATCCGCGATAATATGCGATCGATTCCCATGGTTAACACTTTTTTTTATGATATAAAAGTTAATTGAATACATATTAAAAGACGTCATTTTTTTAAATTCCTAATTGCATGCTGCGTTTATTAGTTAATTACCGTAATTAATCAGAATCAAGAACAAAGTAACATTTTTATGCCTAGTATAAATAAGATATTATATATTTTATTGTATTTATCGATCATAGCGCTTTACAATACAAGTTATTGTTGGCATAGAAGTTTTCAGTAATTATCTAAATAATAATTTGATTCCGGATAAACGATATCGAGTAACTCACAATCGCTGACAGAACCGGCTTTGATTATTTAGGCTATGTAACCTGCAGTTTGGCGGTTACGTGTGGTTTGGAGAGGGAGAGGGAACCCCGACACTAGTAGCGACGCGCTGTAGCGAAATTCCGAACTAAAAGCTTTGGACAGTAGGAGTGCCTACCCCCACCACTAGAAATCGCCGTCGTTGCAAGACCTGTATGTAAGACCGTGACAGTAGCCTGACCATACGGCTATGGACAAATGGACTAAAAGTTGATGGGATATACGCTATTAACATATCTTCAATGCCCGATGCGAGCGCCTCTGGTAACCGGTACTCGCAACTTCCAGAAGGATGTATGATACGTACAGTCCCGCCATAAGTGAGTTTCAGAGATAATATAGATCACTTCCCGATGGGATAAAAATCGGAAAAAAATAGTTCATATAAAATGTGCCAAAAAGATTCATTTTGCATAATAACAATCCCAAAATGTTATTAACAAATTGGTGAAAAAAACAATTGTTCAACACACAATCAGTCAACTTAACTTTTTTTCTAATGAAAATGATATGTTAATTTATTCGAATGCATACGAATTTTTTCAGATTTTACTTATTTATTTTGATTTGGATTTTTTATTTTCAAAAATGTGCGCGTAATAACGGATTTTGGATATGTATTCGGCATAAAACCATCTACTACACTCAAGATTTTTTTGCAAAACGCATATCGAAAATTTGTTATATTCTGCGCATTTTTCACTTAATGAAGCATTCTCTTTTGATTCAGCTAATTTTTTTGCAAACCTTAATAGCATTATACTTCGCAAATGCCTACGATGCAAACTTCAATAGCATTATTTTTATCATTCTTCCTGATTCTGGTTGGAAACCGAAAAATTGCCCGGATTTTGCTCCTGTATACATTTTCATCTCCATCTTTTATTTTTCTCGTTTTTTAATTCCTTATATTTCGTCCATTTCTCTTATAAGCGCGTAGAGAAGTGGCCTCCTCGTCCCTCTCGTCTTCCATGAATCATTCATAAAGTCATGAGATAATAGCGACCGCGACGAGGAGGTCTAGCGAAGCACGCACGCGGACGCATTCGTCAACAACTGACTTCAACGTCCGCACAATGTACAAAATCGCGCTTGTCTTGACATTGCGCATACGACCTTGCTTTTCATTTTTTGTTTCGTGCTCTGCTTTCCAAGCGTTTTTGTTAGTGCAGATTATTCGGTATTGAATAAAATTTATTATTTCGATGTCAGGGATGACGTACGTCTCCCGTAGACTCTCTGATTTACACGAAAATAGTACTTAGCCATACTAGTGCAGTAAAACTTTTTTGGCGTAGTATGCGTAAAATTCGATTTTACGCACTGTTTTTGGTGTGTAAAATGAATATTCACACGTATGCGTATAATTTTAAAAAAGTTTGAATTCGTCATATTTTATGGAGAAATATGTTCTGTGACCTTCCTATAGTTTTTTCTGCCATGCATGCGTAGTGAATTCTATATGTCGTCATAAGGCACTATTCTATTGACTTGACAAACGATTTTCGATCCCGATTTAGGCCTGCAGCCCTGCACCCGCTCTGTCCGCCCTACTACTCCCGCTCAATGTCTACATGACGTACATTACTTTTTTAAGAATTTTACGCATACTACGTCAAAAAATATCGTATGCGACACGTGCGTACGTTTTTCGTACTCGTAAAATCGCATTTTACGCACTTGTGGCATAATATACTATTTCAGACGAGTATGAGTTCGTAGCACTAGCCGAGGGCGAGAAGCCAGGAGCTTCGCCTATTTCTGCCGTAATTCCCCAAAGCCGAGTAGTATAGAAAAACAATAAGATTCAGAATTTTTAATAGCGACGGACGACACTACCTGATAATAAAATGAAATCGTTTTTTCAAAATATATCGCCGCAATTCAACTTCAATTCAATTCGGCAGGGGACCGACTCTACACCTCCCAAGTCTACACAAAGATAGGTCTACACAAAAAGTCGACACAGAAAGACTGTACACGTAAGAAAATCAACACAAAATAACTCTATACCAAAAACTAAACACCAACAGCTTTACACGAAAGCAAATAAATACTGTTGATTTTTCATTTTACGCCACCCATCAAGAAGTACGAGAATTTTGAGAATTTTTACCACGAAATATAGTAAATATTTTCATATATATTGTCAAATTTTCATAATTCTCGTTATTAACATTAGATGGCTGCTATGGCGCCCAAATACCAGGCGTACGTTTTTCGTACTCATAAAATCGCATTTTACGCACTTGTGGCATAATATACTATTTCAGACGAGTATGAGTTCGTAGCACTAGCCGAGGGCGAGAAGCCAGGAGCTTCGCCTATTTCTGCCGTAATTCCCTAAAGCCGAGTAGTATAGGAAAACAATAAGATTCAGAATTTTTAATAGCGACGGACGACACTACGTGATAATAAAATGAAATCGTTTTTTCAAAAGATATCGCCGCAATTCAACTTCAATTCAATTCGGCAGGGGACCGACTCTACACCTCCCAAGTCTACACAAAGATAGGTCTACACAAAAAGTCGACACAGAAAGACTGTACACGTAAGAAAATCAACACAAAATAACTCTATACCAAAAACTAAACACCAACAGCTTTACACGAAAGCAAATCAATACTGTTGATTTTTCATTTTACGCCACCCATCAAGAAGTACGAGAATTTTGAGAATTTTTACCACGAAATATAGTAAATATTTTCATATATATTGTCAAATTTTCATAATTCTCGTTCTTAACATTAGATGGCTGCTATGGCGCCCAAATACCAGGCGCATTGGCAATTTTTACTATCGCGTTTGGTAAATTTTATCAGATTCTTCTTTCCGTGTAAACAGAAATGGAAAACCTTGCAAAACATCCGCTTTAAAAATGAATGTATTGACGTTACTGCATATATATCTTGCGATTGATGTTTATATCATTTATTTACCTTTCGCACATTAGTTTAAAGAGATGTTTCAAGAACCGTGAGATCAATATTTTTCCTCCTGTAATATATGACTGAAATTTTGTAATGCTTACAAATAATTCCGATTCCAGTATCATATTGGAAATAATACTAAAGAAATCACTAATTTTTTTAATATAAAAAGGAAATCGTTTCATACGTATACGTATGAGTATAACATCTTGGTAGGTAACATACTATACGAATAGTAATTACAGTACGCTAACCTAAACGGAACGATTCCTATACGTATTTGAAAACGTGATTGAAATCATTATCAAAATAAAAAAAATAAACTGCACAAAATAATTGTTGTAACATTCCAGCAATTTAAATTATATCGTTCGAGCGCAAAATACCAGGAGTATGTAAGTACAGAACATCCACGCGCTTTCAACCAGGCTAAACAATTTGTTTTGCATTCTATTTAGCTGCACGACTTGAGCGGCAATACTTACGTTTGTAATGAAAGAGAAGGCAAAACAATTTATTCGGCCTAGAAAAACACGTGCAGTCTCTGCATCGGCAACTTTATTATCGCATTTGCCCTGTTCGACCTTACAAACCATGTGTATATAGTATATTTTGCCAGGGAATAAAGTCGCCGCGTTGGAAGAAGGCTCTTTGTACCTGACTGTGCAGACAGCATACATATTCGGTTGCTGACCGACTCGTTCACGAATCTTAATTCCTCGGGTCATGAGAGTTCCTCGAGTCGGCGGCGAGAGCGAGATCCGGTAGTCGCCGAGTGTGCGCTCGTAAGTGTTCGGCGAGGCGAAAAGTACGTTGAGAGAGAGAGAGAGAGAGAGAAATGAGACGATTGAACAGGTAGCCAGAACGTGCTGTGGCGTAAACGTTTGTTTGCGCTCGAATCGTCGGCGTTTGGTGCGCAGTGAGAGCCTCTCGGACCCCGCGTCCCCTGCCGGGCTTGTAACGCACGAACGCCGTAGCTCAGCACTCGGCGCTGTGCGCCGCCATCAGAGTCATTAGCATTCGCGAAGAATTTTCACAAGCCACTATGCGCATATGTCCGCGTGCATGCTAAATTACCTCAATACACACTCCCACGTACCGCGGCTCTCACTAACTCGGTGCATACGCACGTCGACGGAGCCTCGACTACTCAGCTTGCACCTAAAGTCGTGAGCTCGAAATTTTCTGCTTCCAGTCATTTCTCGCAAAAAAAACGCAACAAAAAAACAAAGTAAACAAACACGAGGCGGTCATGCATATGACGGCAGTCAGCAGACCGGTGATGGAAATGTGCGTTTCAATTAGTTGGCTCGGAATAGATTATTATTTTATCGATTTTTACGTTTATCCGGATGAATAACATACGACTATTCGTCCGAATATGTTTCTTCAACGATTTTTATCGTTTATCCGGAACGACAATATACGATTATTCGTCAGAATATGTTTTGCAACGATTTCTACGGTTATCCGGAAGAACAACATACGTTTTTCCTGCCGAATACGTTTTATAACGATTTTTACGTTTATCCGAACAAATTGAATATGATCATTCTTACGGATATACTTTTTTAAGTGATTTTTACGTTTATCCAGACGAATTACATGCGATTATTATTCCCGATATGTTTTTTTAACGGTGCTTACGTTTATTCGGACAAATTACATACGATTATTCTTACAGATATTTTTTTATAACGAATTGTACGTTTATTCGAAGGAAAAATACAAGATAGAAAATTAAGAATTTCATCAAAAAAATATTTGAGAATCAGTAATTAGAATACGATTTAACAAAAATAATAATAATAATAATAAAATTTTGATGAAATATTGCAAATTGAAAATCGTTGCAAAAAAAATTTTGTGACGTTGGCCAGTAGCCGGGGGAAACAACACCCAGTTATTCGTCTGGTTACCGGACGATCACCCACAGCCTTTCGAAAAAATGAGCGCAACTTATGCAATTTCGAAAATTAACGGAATTATGAAAATTAACGGAATTTTGAAAATTAACGAAATTTCGAAAATTAACGGTATTTCGAAAATAACGGAATTTCGAAAATTTACGAAATTTTGAAAATTAAAGGAATTCAGAAAATTAACAAGCTCGATAGAGTGTAATGTAAGTTATATATATTATAATCATAAATATAATTTTGAAAAATAAGTTAAAACGTAAAAAATTACGTAATGATAAGGTTTATTATTTTCTGTATTTACTGTGATGCACCTTTCATTGTTGTTCTTGTTTGATTTAAGTAATTATTCCGGCGAGCTGTGCAGGTCACAGCAAAGCCTCCGTAAAGGTTCATTTATCTGGTAGTACCATATTATTTTTATTATTTTTCCATCCGCATTTCAGTGGTAGTGGCATGGTGATGTCTACGCCAAGTACGTATCCGAGGAGGTCGCTTAGTGTCACGATAGTACAAGTGGCATATGATGGTGGTAGTGGTGGAAGCCAACAGCAGCAGTGATGGCTAGTGGCTGGCGCCGCCGGACGTTTAACAATGGCTATACTCCGCGACCCCCCCCCGCCTGTACGGCCAGTAGACCGCCCGCGCCTCGTCGAGACTCCCATGGCCGTCAAACACCCTCGACTGTAGCGCTGGATTCGAGTGGAGTCTGAATCAAACAATTGTGAAAACTCTAAAAATGGTAACTGCAAAAAATGCATATCAAAAATTTATGAGAAAGGAAGACATTTTTTTTACGTCAACATTAATTTCAATGAAATCTCACGATAGTATATTGTGCACGAAGGGCGGAAAGTTGATAATTTCCACTGAATGTGTCGGGTCATGCCTAACGTTATGCTAAAAGCATTAAGGATGTATGATAGGTACAGTCTCGCCAATCGTTATTTTCAGGAAAAATGTCGATTACTTCCCAATGGGATAAAAATTGGAAAAAAAATAATCGATGTTAAACGTGCTGAAAAGATAAATTTTGCATAGTAATAATTCCAAAATGTTATTAACAAATTTCTGAAAAAAACAATTGTTCAACAAACAATCAGTCAATCTAACTTTTTTTCTGATGAAAATGATATGATGATTTTTTTTAATGCGAGTGAATTTTTTCAGATTTTTTATTTATTTTGATTTTTATTTTTTTATTTTAAAAAACGTGTGCGAAATAACGTATTTTGGATATGTGTTCGGCATAAAACCATCTACTACACTCAAGATCTTTTTGCAAAACGCATATCTAAAATGTTTTATACTCTGCGCATTTTTCAAAATGAAAAAAATCGAAATCAAAATAAATAAAAAATCTGAAAAAAAACTTATACGCATTAAAAAAAATTAACATATCATTTTCATGAAAAAAAGTCAGGTTGACTGTTTACTTCTCGAACAATTTGTTTTTTCACCAATTTGTTAATTACATTTTGGGATTATTATTATGCGAAATTAATCTTTTCAGCACGTTTTATATGCATTATTTTTTTTCGATTATTATCCCATCAGGAAATGATCGAAATTCACTCTGAAACTTACTTTTGGCGGGACTGTACCTATCATAGTCAAGGTAACTATGTCAGTACGCCGGAGTCATAGACAGCAGCTTCATGTGACATCAAAAAAGTATTATATATTGCATTTGGGCCGTGCCAATGATTATATCAAAAATAATCGATAATTTGTGAAAAATGTTGCAATTAGGATGACACAATTATTTGCAAGTAAATTATTCTGTCAGTGCGAATTTGACTTTGTTTTCACGACGACATTTTTAAAATCGGTTTACAGCTAGATTAGGTGATGTCATTTTACCCGACTCGTGCATTTGAATATTAGCGTACTCTAAATGTATTCCGTGACTTGATTATCTATCATTCCCGCAAGTTGCCCAATATTTTCCAAATTCGCGGTAATTTTTATCTTTTCTTTATCTTTGGATTGGAAGATTTATTCCGCTGATACTTCCGTAAATGCCTTGTAAAAAGATCGATATTGATCATTTTATCGTATAAGTATATTGGTCTCCGTATAAGACAAAAAAAAATTATACACATGCACGGTATTCCATGTATATTTTTATGAGGAAAGCAATAAAGAACTTGCACTACTACTAAAAAAAAATTTCCTTATTTACATGTCTGAATTATATGATGTAAAATTCGCGCACTTTGCACGATCCTTGCTTGTTGAATTTGATATATTAATTCATGCGTTAACCCTTCGCGTACGGGTGACACATATTATGCGTCATAACGCAGTGCGGTTTTAGAATCATTGCATATCGATTAATTTTCAATATGAAAAATAAATTGATTCTACTTTAAAGTGTGATTTTAAAACTTCAATCCGTATCATGGACCATTTTTTTCTGTCCAACCTCTATTCTGTTTTTTGAATATGAGAATTCGAAGGCCTTGTCTTCAATGAGTTGAAAATTGAAATATTGATACATTACATTTCCGAGTATTATTCAATCTGCCTAGCGGATTTACGGTCGCAAGACTTTATGTACTTACAATGTATACGCGCAATATTGCCGCCATTTGTTCAATGGTACAGACTCGATGTAAGTAATTTACAAATATTCGCAGGACTTTTCTTGGTACACATATGTGCAAAACCGTCACAACTGGTTTTGCACAATATTATGCATATTTCAATGCATAAAACATCATAAAATGGGCGACAATAATTTCCAAGCGTTTGCGGGACTTACTATATGTACAAGCAAAAAGCCTCAATACGTTTTGCATCATATAATGCATCCCAGAAGTTTTCAGTATGATTGATGCATAAAACGTTTGCAGAATCGATGACAGTAATTTACAAACGTTTGCAGAATCGATGACAGTAATTTACAAGCGTTTGCACGACTTATATATATATGAGGCAAGCAACCCCGTTTCGATCAGGATTTGACCTCGACCATTCCGATTTGGCTAGTAATTTTTTGTAGGCTCAGTTGGACCCTCAAATGCACCAGATTTTTTTTTCTTTTTATGGCATTTTTTTTAAATATATTTTTAAAATGACACATAGCCCTTATTTAAAAATCCGCAAAAATTCTGAAAAATACTCTGTCGAATATAACAATTTTATAGCTTATAGCCAAAGTAGTAAAACGATTTTTTGTTAGAAAAAAAAAGTTTCTCAAATACAAAAAGCTCAAAAAATATCAGGAAAAATATCTTGCCCACTTTGACAATAAGCTAGAAAATTTTGATATTCAACAGAGTATTTTTCAGAATTTTTGCAGATATTTAAAAATATTTTTTTAAAATTTGCATAGTTTGGAAAAATCTTCAAAAATTTCTAAAAATCTGAAAAAAATCTTCAAAAATTTCTAAAAATCTGAAAAAAATCTTCAAAAATCTGGTTTTACATAAATAAACATTTGATCAATCACCCGTAGTAGACTAATTTTTTTCTATTTTTGAATAATTTTTTTCAACAAAAAAAAAGCTTAACAACTATAAGAAGCTAAATCTGGCCCAGTTCGAGTATAAGCTAGAAAGTTTTGATATTGGACAAAGAATTCTTCAGAAATTTGGAAATTATGGCGTTCGATATGTCACTTCAAGAATATATTTTAACCTCTTGACTGTGAGTGACACACATATGGGCAAAAAAAATTCGTGCCATTTTTGTGTCATGACACATATATGGGCATTTGAAAAACAACCTATTTCTACTGCATCGATTCGATTGTAATTTGCCACATCATGGTTTTTGGGGTTGGAAATTTTTTCTTCCAACACAAAAATGGCACGAAAATATCATTTTCACCTCACTGCGAAAAGGTTAAAAAACGCCATAAACAAAATATGGTGCATTTGAGGGTCCATCTAAGCCTACAAAAAATTACGAGCCATATCGGAGAGCTCGAGGTCACATGCTGGTCGAAACGGAGTGGATTGTCCTATATGCACAGAAACGTCTCAATTTTTTCTCGATTTCATGCATCCTCGAAGTTCCACTATGATTGTTTAATGCATAAAACGTAACAGAATTGATGACGGTAATTTCCAAGTGTTTGCAGAACGTTTTTTACTATATATCCGTGCAAAAACCGCTTCAATTTGTTTTGTACAAATTTATGCGTCCTCGTAGCCATCGCTATGCAAGGTTCTCGCCATAGCAGCCGCAGCAGCAGCAGCAGCAGCAGCAGCAGCCACAGCAGCGATTGCGCGGTGCGCAGAGGGGACAACATCGCCGAGCGAGGGACGGGAGGGGTTAGCTATAAAAGAGCTGCAGGTGAGGGGCGGAGGCCAGTTGATTTCGATCCGCCGAACGTGACGCATCGTTTATGCAACGCCTAAGTTTTGCATTGCGTCGTCGGTACGAAGACCACTAAAAAAATCAGGTGGTCGCTATCATAATTTGTCCTAAACGAAAAAAACAGTAACAAAGTTAAACAATAAATTAAAAGACAATTCGTAACGACATTACAGTGATCTCAGTTATTTATCGTCGTTGTGAGTGCCCACATAATAGTGACATCCGAAATCCGCAACTTTCCCACTTTTTGCTACGAAACACCAAAACCCATCGAGAAAAGGATACCGCTGAAAGTACTTTGCCACTACAAAAGTACCCGTGTCTCCGAGCGTGTGAAATTACCAAAAGATCATCGGTAAAAAAGATTAAAAACAAAAAGTAAAATTTACACCGTGTCCCGTTCTCACGGTAAACCGACTTGCAAACGGGGGAACTCGCGGTGCAGTGACGATCGATAAAACCGAGGGAGAGAAAGAGACCGGTGTGGTTCTCTCGCTGGAACGTGCGCCGTGTGATCGTCGCGAAGGACTGAAAACGAAGAAATTACAAAAATCACTACAACAAGCACTTTTACTTTCGTTTGCTTTCTTCATAATTATCGTCGAAACATCAGACTACTTACAGCTCACGATTGAAACCGAGTGAAGGCTTAAGGACAACGGAAAATATGAAGGCGATGGTTGTGAGTCCTGTGGGAGGAAGAGTTCCCCCAACGAGAGGCGTTCTCCAGCACAGTCTGAGCATCAATGGAACGAGGCGTGACCTCGAGGCCGAAGAGGTCGCTGCTTACCTCACAAAACTCAGGTCACTTGTGCCCGATATGCCGAGAAAGCGAAAGCTCTCCAAACTCGAGGTCATACAAAGAGTCATCGAATATATTTGCGATCTCCAAACGACCCTTGAAGAGACCAACATCCATCAAGATTCCAGCGGCTCCGCCGGTGTTAATAAAACCACCGCGAGCATCAGCCCCAACAGTAATACCAGGCAACCCCTTCAACCCCTTTTGAACGCTGTTACGGCGTCGATACCGATGAGCACCGCCGGCGCGACAACCGCCGCAATCGCTGAACGGTGACCGCCTAAATTCGAGCACTGAATTATTGTGAAACCGCGAAACGATATGAACACAGAGGGCGTCGCGCCGAGGTCAGTTTGCCGATCGGCAGCTGGTCGTCGTAGTGGTCATCGAAATGTTCGGTGGATAAAACTTAACGAGGAGAGAGAAAGAGAGAGATTGAGACCTCGAAATACCGATGCGGGCTGCAGAACCTATTGCCAGTGGGAGTAGCGAGAGATTAGCATCCTACGACGACATTTTGTTCTTTCTGTTTGTCAGAGATTCCAATGGGTAGAAAGTTACGTTTCCAAAGACTCCGGATTAAACATAAACTCGAAATGCGCTCTTGAACCATAAGCACTTGAACGTTTATGGAAGATGAGAGTCGACCTGCGTTTCCAATTTAAAAAACAAGTGATATCTACCGTTAGAAACTGCTGAAAGATGTGTGCAATCCGCGTTTGGCCAATAAATCCAGAGTTACATAAACATCCACAAGGAGCGAAGGTTCAACGAAGATTCTGCAAAATGTAATACCGCGATTTTCGTTGACTCGAGCTCGAATCTAAAAACAGTCGAAGGATTAGGGTTTCAAGAAGTTGCTGGAAAAGTTCGTGAATCTCTTTTTGCTCTGAACTCTTCCTATGCCAGGATTCATGTAAAAATCAACAAGTAGAGGAAATTAAACCTCGGTTCCACAAAATATATTATACATTTTTTGTTGAACGTCGTTTAAATGTTAAAAAAAAAAGGAAAAATCGGTCAGAGCTCAACAGAGAACAACATAGCAACTTCAATGGAAGAGTAAATTTCGACTCTGAGTAATCAGCTTCAACCTGACGACTTCAGGTCTACGGGAATCATCGACTTCCGGTGCCACCTGAGTCACCGCCCACGCGGGATTCCAAAGCAGGACGCAAGATGACTGAAAGATGCATCGATAGTGACGATAATGCCAGTACGCACGGGTCAACGAGGGGATTCGGAATAAACGACAACAAGGGAGCGAAAGAAGAAAAAGAAGAATGGAGTGCTTATGGACTTTTCGAGGTCGTCCGGATAACCGAAAATGGCTGACCCTCGAAAATATTTTCCGCACACTCGAAAGTTCGGAATCAGCTGCTGACGAATACTCTCGCCTCGCGAATATTATTATTGTAAATATTGTAAATAGACTCATCGCATTCCTCGCACGATCTTATCGCATATCCTTATCCTTTATTTCCTTCCCATTCTCATACCCTTCTGATCACTGCGATCCACTGTTATACCTGAAAAACTCGACTAAAAAACGAATCCCATCTGCATTGGAATTATATCGGTTTTCCTTTTTCATGGTTTTAATCTTTTTTTATCCCATCTAGGAGTCTGTGACCCCTTCTAAACGTATAACTTTTAATACCATATTTAAATCTTCCAGAATTGTTCCAGTTTTCACAATACAGTTTTTAGGCTTCGATTCTGAGATTTTGTGAAACAGGAAATTGCGGAGAAAATGAAAACCACGGAATGAGAAATTTCTTTGTCATCGCGTTATATTATAGTTTATTCGAGACGAACATTATTATTATTATTTGACCACTGTAGATATACAAACAAAGATATTTGTATTATTATATAACTGAAATTTATCACGTAACAACACCGACACCCGAATTATTATTATTATTATTACGTGGATTATCATTATTGTTGTTATCGCTCTTATTATTATATTATTATTATTATCTTATTATTATTTCTAGAAATCACGAACCCGTAACTATTGTATATTTGCGAAGACTGAAAGGCTGTAAATACATTAAATCGTGCGGGCCGAAGGCTTTTATGTGTCGCGTATTACGCGCGGCAAGTGGTGAAAATAAAATGCAAAAAAATGTGTCCGTAAGAGAAGAAATAACCAGTGTTTTTTTTTTTTTAAATAAAGACCCTCTTTCACATTGTAGTCATCGGAAATCGTAAAACCGATTTTTTTTTCTTCAAGTATCGCTGTTGGAACGTCAATTTCTAGTTCCTTATTGGATTTGAGCGTGAAAAAATGTCTAGTCTAATCGAAGCTGAAACGCACGATCTTTTTGGTGCGCCTAGAAAGTAGTCGGAGAATTATATCGGCAAGTCAAGCGAGTTGTAGTCGGTTACCAGGTAACACAAGGAGAAAAGGGGAAATCGTTGTGGCGGTTCGTAAGTACGCTGAACGACTGAGGAGCAAAAAACTCGTACCTCGAGTTTTCCAAAGTGCTTATTGCTTTTACATAGCCAATCAACCAATCGAACAGAATGACACTGGAACGAAATACAGGATAAAATTAAAACTCGATCAATTTTGTAACTCCACTTCACTTGGGAAGGCAACTTTTTTTTCCCCTTCGATGCAATACCAGTCGCATACACTCGACAGTTCCGAAGGGACACGTACTCGTTGGGGGTGGTTTTCAGCCTCGAATTCTCAAGGGTTCTCAGCTCGAACCCTTATAAAGCCGTCCAATTATTTTCAAGGGTTTCGCGACTCTCGTTGAAAATATTCTTTTTATTTCTGCACGCAAATTAACGGAGCGCCAGCGAAGAAGGATCGAAGAGCAGATTTTTAAAAAGATGTATACTTCACGTCTAAGGTTTTGAAAATAGAAAACTGATTAGGAGGGACACATTTTTTTAAATCTATTAATAATTGGTCAAACAAAAAAAACAATTTCCAATTTCAGCTTTTAAACGTTGTTAAAGGTTCTTCATTTATTTTAGAGCAATGTTTATCGAGTTTAGAATAATTAATAACGCATGGATCAATTAATAACAACCTGTTTACAATACACGTGATGAAAAAAAAGTTATTACTAGTATATGCGTTTTTATGCAACCAATTTATGATTTGAATAATAAACCTTACTGTTTCGGAACCTACAATTTAGACAGTATACAGGTTTCGATTTATTATTCATGATTCATTCGAACGCTTCTGTAAAACTGAAACTGTTTGGTACTTCCGATTATCATATCATATGCAACCAAAGAGATAAAGTAATGAATAGAAAGTCCTTTTATAATATGAATAACTTTATGATAAAAAATTGATGGCTATTTTGAAATTCCGTAAATTAGTTTTCCATAGAAAGTTAGATAGTAAACCTCCGATTTTTTTTCTCAATAGAACTTTCCATCGTACATTGAAAAAATTGATAAAAACTCTCATAAACAGCATCTACTCTTTAACATCGAAAATAATAATTTTATCTCAACAGTTAGACATTCGTCCAAATCAAGATCGTCCCAAAATTGTACTTTCCACAGATTCATTTTTTTCCCGGATTTTCAACTCAATCATCAACAATAAGAGATACATTTGTTACAAAATTCTTCATATCAATTTCGCAAAAAATCAAATGAATATTATTTTGTAGTATGCATTTATTATAAAATCCTACACTTTGTTGATCTTTCCTAATTTTTTGGATGAAAATTGAAGAAGTTATTCTTCTAAATGGCCGCTTATGTAGCGAGTGTTGGTAGCTAAAGGGTTAATGATAAATATTTTTAAATGACTTGCTTTGGACCCACCGCAAATGAGCTGCAAAATAAACGCGCGTTTCAACCTAATCCTCTGGGAAAATATTTTTTTTTAATTTCGTTCTTCAATCGTACTGTGATATTGATCGACAAAACGAAGTCTCGGATTCGCTATACACAGCAGTTCTATTCCAACGTTCGGGCTCTCATTAAAACGGCAAATCCGCAGGGATCAGGATTCTGTAGGGGTGATTATCTGGCACGCGTGGGTTCCCATCGGACGCCCCCTTAAGGGTGGCCTCACAGCGTTTTAGTGGGGGAACGTCGAAGCCACCAGTCGTGGTCTCGTCATACATGCTACCCCTAATATTATTATTGTTATTACTTTATTATAAAAATCATTCACCGTCAATTTAGTTACAAATAAAGAAGCAAAGGAGAATCTTGCACATTGCTTCCTCATTATTTTTCGATTTTTACAAAGTTATACCTCTATGAGGAAGTATGTTAATTGATTTTGGCTTCCTCATAGAGGGAGTTTTGTAACAACCCTAGCAAAACCGGTCACTGCACAAACCACCATAGAATCACGGTCGTTTCCACTATGGTAGTTTTCTGCCAAAAATTCACGTAGAATTTTGACAAAACCACCACAAAACCAACACATACATGCTACCCCTAATATTATTATTGTTATTACTTTATTATAAAAAGCATTCACCGTCAATTTAGTTACAAATAAAGAAGCAAAGGAGAATCTTGCACATTGCTTCCTCATTATTTTTCGATTTTTACAAAGTTATACCTCTATGAGGAAGTATGTTAATTGATTTTGGCTTCCTCATAGAGGGAGTTTTGTAACAACCCTAGCAAAACCGGTCACTGCACAAACCACCATAGAATCACGGTCGTTTCCACTATGGTAGTTTTCTGCCAAAAATTCACGTAGAATTTTGACAAAACCACCACGTAAGTCACCACTCCGAGATTCCTTTAAATCGAGGAATGGAGGTTTACGGGGTGGTTTCGACAGAATTTTGACATAATCACCTAGTAAACCACCACTCCTCGATTTAAACGAATTTCGGAGTAGTGGTTTTCGTGGTGGTTTTGTCAAAATTCTAAGTGAACTTTTTGTAGAAAACCACTGGTGATTTCGATGGTGGTTTGTTCCGTGGCTGGATCTGCTAGGGAATCGAAAAATTAATGAGGAAGCAATGTGCAAGGTTCTACTTTGCATCTTCATTTCATTTCATTTGTAATCTCTGATGATTTACGAAATCCAGTAAGTTACAAAATAAACACCGTCACATCGCAACTTACAGTTGCGTCGTATCGTACAGTCCCGCCAAAAGTGCGTTTTAGAGATAATTTTGATCACTTCCCGATGGGATAAAAATCGGAAAAAAATAATGCATATGAAACGTACTGAAAAGATTGATTTCGCACGATAATAATCTTAAAATGTTATTAACAAATTGATGAAAAAAAACAATTGTTCAACAAATAATTAGTCAATCTAAATTTTTTTTCTAATGGAAATGATATGTTAATCTATTAGAATGCATACGAATTTTTTCAGATTTTTTTCTATATTTTGATTTTGATTATTTTAATTTTAAAAAATGTGCGCGAAATAACGAATTTTCGATATGTGTTCGGCATAAAAATCAAGAAAAAAATCTGAAAAATTCGTATGTATTCAAATAAATTAACATATCATTGTCATTAGAAAAAAAGTTAGGTTGACTAATTATTTGTTGAACAATTATTTTTTTTTCATCAATTTGTTAATAACATTTTGAAATTATTATCGTGCGAAATCAATATTTTCAGCACGTTTTATATGCATTATTTTTTTCCGATTTTTATCCCATCGGGAATTGATCGAAATTGTCTCTGAAACTTACTTTTGACGGGACTGTACGTATCAAACATCCTTAAGTACAAATTTTTATCTTACTCTCTTAACTTTAGCGGAAGTTATGTACATTTAAAAAAAAAATTTAAATGCCATAAAATCCGAACGACTTTACTGATCATCACAAAATTTCGTACGTACCAAGGCTGTATATTTTTCGACTGTAGAAAATTTCGGTTCATTTGTTTAGATTCGACGTGATTTAGAGGAAAGTTTTTTTTTCGAGAAATTCAAAATTCTATAAAATCAGAACCGCTTCACCGATTTCGCTGAAATTCAATACTAAACATCATTTAACGTGTCTTCATTTATACAGAACTATTTATCTAAATTGGCGAACTTTTATGAAAGTTAGAGCGATCACGCCATTTTTTTTAAATTAAAAATTCCATAAAATCTGTATACATTGATAAATTTAATTAAAAATCACGTCAATTATAGAGGAGTCAATACTCTAGTTACGTGCTAGTTAGCTCGATCCATCGTGCCGTTCGCGACTTATGGACAATTGCATTTTCAGTGTCTGGAACACACACACACTCACACACACATTTTCTAGACCACTTTTCTCGACGTTTTGGGTGATTCTGAATATGTTAACATGAAAATCTGGAAAAAAAAATTTCACGCAAACAAAGCTTCCTATGACGAAGCAAAACAAACAAAATGTTCAGTCTCACTATACTTGGGTTTTTTTTCACCCCTACACATGAGCTTTCGCACATTAGATCATATAAAATTTAGAGTAAAATATAGAGTATTGAAATGACGAAAGAAAAAGTATTTGGATTGACGAGGAATGTGTATACGCCTTACATACGCATACATAAGCTTGCCTTGGCGTTATTCGTACGAGTTTTTGCAGCAACCTGAAAACTATATTCTCTTTCCCCTCCTCCACAATCCTGACATTTATTATCTTCTTTCCAGGCCATTATTCCAATGCATTTTAAGGGTCATCACGACGTAGTACAATGCATGATGTCGTCACGATGATCAAAGGCCCCTTCAGACAGACATTCGCATATTTATGTCCATTTCGAAATACTATTAACGTCATTCTTTTTTCCAAACCATTTCATATAGTCGAGGGTTCGCAATCTCGAAAAGTTTCGCGAATCGAGGGAAAAAGGAGGAAGAAGAGGAAGAGACGCCGGAAAGGAAGATAGATAGAGAGATCAGCATTCAACGAGGGTAGATTGCGAACGACACGTGTGGGTGTTCATATCAACCCCTGTCGAGACGGGAATTGCGGGAGGGGGTGTAAAGGGGGCGGCATTAAGGGGGATCGTCTGGAATAGGAATGTGGGCATGTCAGCAGCCCTGAAATGACACAGACGAGTCTTCATTCGTGTGGTCGTATTATATGCTATATACAGGGTGTCGAAAGACCTGAAGTCATGAATTTATCAAAATGCAACAATTTTTACAGGATTTGAAAAAACATCATGAACTTACATGAAATTTGGCACACTGACAAACATTTTGTACAACTCGAAATTCTGCTTTGGTAATGTGTCATTAATCTGAATAATTAAAATTTTTCAAAAATGATTGAAATGTCGTACATTTTTCCAAATATAATTCATTTGAAGGTGGGCTTTAAAAAAAATTTAAACTCATATATAACATAATAAATATGACTTGGAAATAAATGACCCAAAAATTTCTAAAATTAAAAGAATCTTGTTAAGGTAAAGTCACCAGTGAATGAACAAACTGTTCATTCACATAGTTAAGGAGAACAATTTTTTCTCACTGGTTCTTATAAAATATAATATTTCTAAACTGTCGTTGGAAATTTTAACGCAAGACGAGAACGGCGAATCATCCGATGAAACTAAAAAAATATCTCGTTTTCATGTTAAAGTATATGAAAATAACGACTACATACAGGAATCCAAAAACATCAGCATATTAACAGACCAATCGTACCTAAACTTTTAATCGAAAATAAGCTTCTGTGACAAAACAATCGTAGTAGACAGGTAAAGAAATAGTGAAATTGAAAATCGGATGTTCGATTAGTAAGTCAAAACTTGCCATGCATGATCTCTTGAAAAGCTATTTACCGGTAACTGGTCATTGCCGATACATTCACCCTAATTTCTGATAATGATGCGACAAGCGAGACGAGACGAGAAAATGTCAAGAACGAGACTTGCTTCTTGAATTTGTTTTTCGAGCTGTCATTCGAGTTCAAGATTATGAACATAGGCAAGATTTCATCTCGTTCTCGAATTTGACAGCCGAGATCTCGTCTTGTCTCGATCTCGTCTCGCATTAGCTGTCAATTCCGATTGATTTTTCAACTGCGACCATGAAACGAACATTACATGAGGTCCAACCCGCTGCTGACTGAAAAATATGCGCAAATACTATTTATGGGGGATTCCACAGTATTTTCGCCACCCAAAAAAAAAAATCTCCAATTTTTTCTAAAAATCGAAAAATCGCGTTCAGTTGTGTCTAAAGATTGACAAAATAAATAAAAATATTTGGCCGGACAGTGGAATCCCCCTTATATATAATTAAAGAATAGTCGAATAAGCAACGGCGATTTTTAGAGACAGCAAAAAAAATTCGCAGCGAAGTCTTTACGATAACGGTGGACGAGAACGGAAAACGGCCAGCTGCAATATTTGCTCAAAAATCATCAAAATGACTAACAGTAACACGACTGGCGTTAAAAGACACCTAGAGAAAGCATCATTAGGGGGTTTGTTTCTACATTAATAATTAATTTTCCAAGAATATGAACCTCAGTGCAGGTAGAAATGAAAAAAATTCAAAATTAGGCAGCCGTTGGAAAGCTCCTAAAGTGGGTTCCCCGCCTAAAAAAAGCATTTCCGTTGATCACGGATTTTTTGCATTTTCGAGATTCTCGCTCTTTCTCGCTCGCCAATTCAAGACAATTCGAGACAAGACGTTCACATTGAACGATCGATACGAGATACGCAAGCAAATGACGAGCGCAATCAGAAACGAGCGAGATTGACAGAATTATCGTCTCTTGTCGCATCACTAATTTCTGAAAATTCATGACATTTTTAGCGTTCGTAGTTTTGGACACTCAGTATATACTAATGTACAGTTATCGCTGTTTTTGCTTTCCACCGTTCTCCGTATGTGCGCGAGCACATTGCATCTATACAGGGAGGACACGGTGAAACTAGACAGCGCAAATGCGCTTGCGCGTCAAACCGACGGTTCCCACTCTGTGCGTGCAGACCGAGTAGTAAATAAATCTTGGTTTCTGGCGTCTGCCCTACCAGCTCAGGTAACGTCCCTTGCCCCTACCACTACCCTTACTGGCCCATTCCGATAGCGCGTGGGGACACAGTCGCCGCTCGGATGAGACGCACTGGCGGCCGTAGGCAGTAGCCAATCAGGCTTCCTAAATTCTCACGGAGCCGCATTGGACTGTCTAGTTTCACCGTGTCCTCCCTGTATATAGCGGGCTACTGTAACACACAGTCGATGCAAATGCCCCTACAGTTACAGAGACGCTGGAGGACTACTTGTGCACATATCTCTTTTCGGTATTATCGGGGTGTAGGAGTTCGCAAGGCCGTATTGATCGGGCAGCCGGTATCCCAGGGTCGCCTGCGCGATCCTGGGAACTCCAGGTCCGCGTTATACCCACGGGAACTGATCCAAGCAACCCTCCGCCGACCCCCCAACAACCAACACTACCGCCACTCCACTAGAATCTAGTATCGGCACACCTACTGCTCTCCTGCTCTCCCGCAAAGCTTGCGCTTGCTGCCCACTCGTGCATATCCACTTGGCATTCACGAGCCGCAACAGCGAAACTGCGCGGTTCGGGAAGACCCCCCTAAAACGTTCTTTCCCAATAACTTATTTCTACCCTTTTAGAACGTCGCGACAATGGCTCCCTTATCGGTCTTTTACCTCGCAGAAGAAACATTCGGAAATTGGATATTTTTTTTGCCTTCTCAAAGAGAAAACTTTGTTTTCGTGAATTAAAAAAAAAAACATTTCCAATATTTTTGGGCACTGTGAGAACAATGCATCAGTCGAAAGCCATTCAAAACTGCGTACAAAATAATTCGTTATTCAGTTGGATACATGATCATTTCATTCACAATCTATCAGCAAATCGAATTTCTGTCATGTATTTCAATTGGTTCTCATAACCAACCGGAATAGTTGATATAGCACCAACTACTCAGTTAGTTGAAGCGTCTACTTAGTTGGTTAAAGGAATGCTGGAGCAGATTTTTTTACCGACCTTCTCTTACCGTTGGTCGGTAAAAATAGGCGATTTCGTAGTATACACTGTTCATCGAAAATACGCTACAGATATACGTCAAATTCTGCAGGGATGCGATAAAAACATTCATGCTTGGGTGTCCGGTCGAATTATTGTTCAAAACATACAGAAAATGTAAAGAATGGGATATTACCGAACCTTTCAAAAACCAATATGGCCGCTCGAAATGTCAACAGGTCCTTTGAGGTAAGATATAAACGTTTTTGGAACTCAGATGTGTTAAATCAGGCAGGACACCCATTCTTTGATTATTCCTGAACCTTTAAAAATTGTCGGAATGTCGATTACACAAACCGAATTCACGAGTAGTGTAAACTACGTTCGCGTAGAAAATACTCTGAACCTTGGCCAAAAGTACACAAAACAAATCTTGCGTACTTTAGCAATAAGCTAGAAAAATTTAATATTCGATAGAGTATTTTTTAGAATTTGTGCATTTTTTAAAATTATGGCATTCGATATCCGATATTCGATATAAAGAATTACTTTTTTTAAATTTGCATAGTTCGGAAAAATCTGAAAAAAAATCTGACAATCCGGTTTTACATAAATAAACGGTTGATCGATTGATCAAACGTTTACCTGTAGTAAATTTATTATCTTTTAATATTTTTGAACAATTTTTTCAAATAAAAAAAGCTTAAAAACTGTAAGAAGAAAAATCTTCTCCACTTTGGCTATAAGCTAGATAATTTTTTTATTGAACAAAGTATTTTTTATAATTTATATAATTTATATTATTTTTTATAATAATTCGATATGTCACTTTAAAAATATATATTAAAAAAAAAATTGCATAAAAAAAAATATAAAAATTTTTTTTTCGTGTAGTGCAACTAAGCCTAAGAAAAATTATGAGCTGAATCGTGTGGCAACTTTTAGCGATTGTGAGGTGACTTAATAAAAGCGAAAACACATCGTTTTAAAAATGAAAGATGTTTATTGTAAGTCGATTCGGAACATGTCCGTCTCCTTCAACCCGATCGACAGAACTCCTTCTTATTTATTATCAACAAAGGAACAACGCTGTTTAGCAACGTAACTATATCAAATATATATATATATATATAGCAAATAAGTTCAATCTAAATATGCTTCAATCGGAGGGGTTGAGGTCAAAACCTGGTCGAAACGGGGTGGATTGCCCCATAAATGGTTATCACGACTACTTATTTTTTTCCGTGCACTGTTAAAAACAAATGTAAGTAAAATTAGGCAAGATTGGGGGAATCACAGTCACTAAGGATTATTCGCTATTTTCTGTAAATAAAACGTCTATTTTGGCAAAAAGAGGTGCTTGTTGGATACTTCATTAACTATTGATGAAAAGTGATAGCATAAATCATGAAAACAATCAAATAATTTAGTTTTTAAAAATGCTATGGCCAATATTTCCGACAGATGTATTTTTATTAAAAAACTGTTTTGTTTGTTATCTTTATTTCTAAAACGTTAATATCTTAGAAATTACCAGTTTTATCGGAAAATCTCTATGACGAAACTAGATTGGTTCGCAGTGAGCTACATGATGTATCCAAAAATGTTTATTTTAGTTCTCCTTAAATTTCGTTGAATGACGATAAACAAAACTACATCGTTCTGCAAACAAACGCGATATCTAATTATTTTTGTATACTCACATAAAAGTTTCGTTCAAAATTACGAATTTTTTTAATGGCTTTTTTCCAGGAATTCTAGGTAACTGAAATTTCTGTAATACTCTGAATTATTACTCAGTTCATGGAGTAAATACATAATTATTTAGCCGTAACATACCCTCAATAACTGCTTGGTTTTAGTAGCAAATGAATATAGTCACGGTCAATGATGATTTTTGACATCAACGAATAATCCACAACATGAATTTGAATGTTTCTGTAACAAATATTCGTTTGCTGGTGCGACTCTTCGTTTGCTCCATTTACTTCTCGTGACGCTACTATAGCAGACAAACGACCTTTCGTTGTGGTAAACTGGTCATTTTTGTTCGTGCAGACTTCCGACTTCTCTTTTATTTACTAAGCTGTCTGTGGGTAATTCTCAAACATTTTCGTGGGTCATTGCCAGTTTTTGTTAACTCTCGACTGCCCCTCTGGGGCAAAAAAGACGGGAGTTATGCGTTTCGAGGCGATCAGCTGATTTGAGCGATTTCTTTGTAGTCAATGTTCTCGAAAACGGCAAATAATTACTTAACCAAATCTTGTACGTCGCTTATATCACTAGCGCCCAACGTCTTTTTCTATAAATTAAAGTGATAAGTTGTTGATTAACTTAGATAATTATGGCTTGCAAATATTGCAAAAAGCCTATTTGAATATATCGAAATGTCACAAGATGGCCGCCATTATCGTGCTGTAGTGCAACTCACTCCACAGCGCATATAGCAAAGTGTTTACTTTAAAAAGGATGAAATAAAAATAATTTTACAAAAATTAAAAAACTCTCGACTAAAAAATAAGCTTAATTAATACACAAATGCGGTAAGTAAAAAAATGGTGAAATAATTAAGTAACATATCATATTATAGTCGGGCGATTCTTTCGTCATCAGGTGTGGAAATCTGTCGACTATGATATGATATGTTATTTAATTATTTCACCATTTTTTATTAATTAATTAAGTTTATTTTTTATTTAGAAGTTTTTGAATTTCTTTCCGTGTATATTCCCCCTTGAAATGACACACATTGCCCACCAAACACAGATTCATAACATTTATGTATTATTTATATAACACAAAATAACACGTTACGTAAAGATAAGATCACTCGTGACGTACCAGTGCTAAATTATTTCTCGCTCCATTAGGTCCCAGGATACATAAAAATTGACGTCTCATTTATGTAACATAATATAATATTTATGTAACAATTTTGATTATTGTTACAGAATGATTCCGTCATTTAGGGTATAAAATCCTAGCTTCAGATTTCATATTGTGTACGTAACATCTACATAACACATAATACTGTAATAAAACCGTACACGGAGAGAAGAATATAGGGATAAACTCTCGACTCAGCATAGCAATCGATTAATATTCCGGATTCTGGCGACTGATGATATACTTATGATGTTATAACCTCAAAAATAGAGGAAAGGCCCAGCAAATTACGGCGCAAATCGCCAGACTCCGGAATATTAATCGATTGCTATGCTAGTCGAGAGGTTATCCCTATATTCTTCTCTCCGTGTAAAATTGCACTTTTTAAATTCAATACACAATAATATTTTTAACTTCATTTATTTATGAGAATTACATAATAGTATAAACGTACATAAACTTTAATGTAATAAAACTTAGAAAAAGAACTACTCGAATCGGAAAATCTTTTCGCAGGTACAATTTTCCTGCGTCCTTTTCCCAATTTCTCATCATCCGTAGTTAAACGATCGATATCATTTGCTGCGTTTCTGGCTTTCTTCAAGTTTTCTGCAATAATATAAAACAAAATGTTTAGTTATGCACAAGATTTTTTTCTTTTTAAAATTGGTGACGAAGCAATGGCAATTGAAACCGGGCAATTTGCAGGTTAATAAGCTGGTCTTGCCTCCTTTGAGATAAAGTTCCTATGTCTTTTGGCATATTTAAAATGCCGGAATACTGTGAAACACAAAGAAAAAGTAAAAAGAAAAACAGCAAGAGCAGCGACCCTAACCTACAAAAAGCCCGGCGTTTCTTTCAACTAAATTTTGTCGCAAGTACTCAAAACTGCATAAAATCATGCACGCAGTTAATATCACTTTATAACTATAAAAATACTTGTAATAAATAACTACGTACCTGATGTTCTTTCTATTAACCGGCCTTGATGCACTTTGCCACTTCTATTAACCGGCCTTGCACTTTGCCACTTTCAGGCGTCTCGCGTCACGATGCACCTTTTCTGCCGGTACAATTGCACACACGCGCATGCGCGATTCGACTCGCGCTTGTGCTTTCTCTATTGTCGGGTTTCGTAAAATCTAAGCTTATTTTAGATATAAATAATATGTAAATAAAACATAACAAAAATAGATAATATCTGTGTACCAGCGTTATATCACATTTCTATCAATTCCTGGTAACGAATTTTACCTAAACCTTGTTACAGAATGGTTTCATAACTATTATATTCTGTTCCAACAGAATTTTGTATCACACTTGAATGTTTTTGTTACTAGAACAGGATATCTTAGAGACGTCGTTGTTATATATCTACGTTATGTTTTTTTGAGACCTAAAAGTTATATAACATTTACGATCTGTGTTTGGTGGGTGATAGAAGGTAGACCTTTAAATTTATGTACAATGATTCCTATCCATTTATCCCTTTTGTAAACTTGTATATTGTCTTCTCTTCGATTTTCTTTTACCACCCCTCAGTCCTTTCTGTCCTTTTCAGCTGACGCGAAGCACAGAGTCTGCTGGTGGCCTGCCGTGCCGCTAATAATAGCAATGGAGGCTGACTCACGACTCGCGAGCAGCAAACAACCCCCGGAGGGTTGATCGATCGCCCGGATAAGGAGCTTCCTGAGGGGTGATGACGGTGCCCCTTTAGCGGAGCGAATTTCTTCGTCAACCTCCGCAAAGGACGGTCGCGGTTACGAAAGTTCGTTTGGCTCTCTCTCTCTCTCTCTCTCTTTGCTTATCACTGTCATGACGTAAAAGGTACATAATACGATCCGTATTAGGCACCGAGATCAATTGAATTCATTAGTAAAAGTGCTATAGCTGCTGTTCGACATACCGTCGAAGTTCCCCAAATGTTTGTCTAGTCACAGCAAACATGTTTCTAGTAATTAAACTTCATTACAAAAATCAAGACTCGCAGTGTTTTTCAAGTTACCCATAAATGGGTTTCAGTTATAAGCATATTTGACCAACCTTTGTTTTGGAAGAATAAAAAGAGTGGAAATTGAAATTTTTGTACCTTTATCAAAAACACATTGATTCCTGATTTTGCAGTTTTTTTTTGGCTGTAGGTGAGAGTGAGCAACAGTGAGCCACTTTTTCTTTAAATTCGTCTGCAGTTTTATTAAAATCACAATATGACTGGGAAGGTATTTGGTCGGTTTTTTTCAACCTTTTATCCTACTCTGAGGTTGCGATAACACGTTTAAAACTATCAAGGATGTATGAAAAGTTAGTTTGAAAGTACATCGGAAAATAGCTCATTGTGCCCCATACAAGGGCACATACATACTGTGGGCCATACAAGAAGGAACAATGAGCCAATGCCCGAAAAACATACAGGAGATACAGCGAATGGGAAAAATTCTCTATTTTTCTTTTATTTGTGGGATAATCCATCCCGTTTCGGCCAGGTTTTGATCTCGACCCCTCCGATTCGGCTCATAATTGTACCTAGGCTTAGTTAGACCCTCAACTCCGCAAATTTTTTTTTTTTTATCCCAATTTTTTTTAAATATATTTTTGAAGTGACATATCGAATGCCATAATTTCAACATCTGAAAAAATTCTAAAAAATACTTTGTTTAATAACGAAATTATCTAGCATGTAGCCAAAGTGGGGAAGATTTTTCTTCTAACAGTTTTTGACTTTTTCCATTTAAAAAATTATAAATAAACATAAAAAATAATGAATTTACTACAGGTGATTGATGCAATGTTAATTTATGTTAAACCGGATTGTCAGATTTTTCCGAGTTATGCAAATTTTTTCAAAATAAATCTTTATAGTGGGATATCGTATACCATAATTTAAAAATCTGCAAAAATTCTGAAAAATACTCTATTGAATATCCAATTTTTCTAGCTTATTGCTAAAGTACGCAAGATTTTTCTTTTTTCACCATGAGGCCTGTTCGATTGGGCTTGTACGGATACGGAGGGAACATTACCGTCCATAGCTAAAAGATTCTCAGGAGTTGAGGATTACGAGGCTGCCAAAAAGGATCTGCATGAGAGGTTTGCAACGCGGCAAAAACAATTCCCGATGCTCAGAAGCAACATTGTTTTATACCTGAGCCGAAAGGTATGAAAACAAAGTTGTTTTCTTTATCCTCTGAATTTAAGGTGCACAATCCTATCGGAAGGCAAACCATTGTAAACAAATATAATATTTGCGTAACGAAACAAACTGCGATCTGTGAGAATACATAATTCTTAGTGAAAACTCCAGAATGCGATTTTTAAATTATGGCATTCGATATTCCACTTTAAAAAAATATTTTAAAAAAATTTGCATAATCCGGATAAATATGAAAAAACAATTTTTAATCTGAAAAAACCTGAAAAAATGCAATTTTTATTATTTTTTATATTTTTCAATAATTTTTAAATCAAAACAGCTTAAAAAGAAGAAAATGTTATAAGAAAAATCTTCCTCGCTTTGGCTATAAGCTTGATAATTTTGTTATTGAACAAAGTATTTTTCAGAATTTTTTCAGATTTCTGAATTATGACATTCGTTATGTCACTTTCAAAAATATAGTTAAAAAAAATTGCGATAAAAAAAATTTACGTAGCTGAGGGTCTAACTAAGCCTAGATAAAATTATGAGCTAAATCGAGGGGTCGATGTCAAAACCTGGTCGAAACGAGGCGGATTGCTCCATATATAGGTATACACGCGCGTGTTAATTTTTTACTTTTAAAAATTCGATATTGAGCAAAATATTGCGATGCGCCAAAAATCCTTCAACACACTATCTTATATCGTCAAAAAGAAGGTCTGTGCAAAATTTCAGTCCAATCGGAGGTAACAGCTATTCGGAAGTTTATCCTAATTCAAATTGGTACAAAATTGAAGTCCTTTACCGTTCATCACCAAATTTGGTATGTAGCATCATTATTCATGCCTGTCGAAAATTTCACCTAAACTCATCGAAATTCACTTAAATAAGAAGAACGACAGCAATTTTCCTTTTCAATTTTAAATTCTATATTATCCAAACTTTATCGATCTACACGAAATTTGATATGTACGACAACTGAATATTAGTTCACCCTTGTAGAAAATTCGAGCTGAGTCGGTAAAAGTTAACTTGAATGGAACGATAATCTAAATTTTGTTTAAATTCGAAATCCCAAAAAATCCAGTCCTACTGATTTTGCCGAAATTCAATATTAAAGCAGTGAATTTCCCATTAATTTGTCTAATTTTTATACTAAGTATCATACAGATCGCTTAAAAAGTGTTCGAGTTTAAACAAATACACTAAAAATCCGAAATAAACGATTGAGTGGTCGCTTAAATGCATTAATAAATTCACGAACCGGAAACAAAAATTGTCATTTGAACGTTTATTGAAAAATTGTCGGGAATTTTTTTTGTTAAATTCAATAAATATTCTACCTCCTTATTGTATAATGAGTATTACGTAAAATCTTGTGTCGTATCTTTTCTTGTTTATAATTATTTACAAAAACTAACTATTTCATAAACGCTGTAGATAATTTCGAAATAATAACTATCAAGTCGATCGAAAAATAAATTATCATGGCAGGCTATAATAGAGGTTTATAATCCTCGTAAAATAGGTAATTAGGAAGAAATAAATATATCAAGAATTCGTGTTACATCGTGGTTTTTTTTCATTAATCAACCAAGTAAGAAGTATACAATATTTTTACCAAATTCATATAGTATTACTGTATAAAGAACGTGGATGTTGGGTGCACGTTTCGAACTGGAAACGTAGTTTTTGAAACATATTTCCTCGAAGACGTTCGAAGTGTGTATGGCTAGTGGTACGCTGAGACCGATTGATCACAATTATGAACGAAGCTTAGTAATAATAATATAAAAAAAACAATAAACATGCCAGGATGAAATTGTAATCCTCAGATTAATTTTGGACGATTTTTCAAATATTCGGATTCTAAAGTTTTTTTTTTTTACACGAATCTCTTACATACATTTTTCAAACCCTTGCGTAATAATTATCCGCATGAAGATTTAAAACATGCATACTTGAAACAAAATTGGCAGCAAAGAAACTTCCTATTTGATTGTGATTGTTAATCTATGCCACAATTTAAGTTAAATGTACAAACGATTTTATCCAGTGAAAAGACTTGAAATTTTCCACAAAAGCCGTTCAAACATAGCATAAGCGAAAAATAATGCATGATAAGTAATGGCAAAAAAGCCCTTTACTCGCTACGTTGTTTTAATTTTCGTGCCATTTTGCCATCAATTCACCGAGAAAACCTGTTTTTTTTTTCATCACGAAAGACTTAAAAAAAAGCCATAAAATTGATTCGAGGAAAACAATTGAATCGCAGCTCTCTTTTTTTCTGCAACTATTTAACTTCTGTGTCAAAGGCGAAAAAACACCTCGCGCATTATTCTTTTTTCGTTACGTATATTCCGTTGTTAAGTACATAAATTTCCGGCAGTGATTAATTGCCAAAGGCTTTGAGATACTGTTCGATAGATTCCTTGTCCCTAGCGAGCCAAGCAGCATTAAGTCTGATGGTTTCGATGCTCTGCTGTACAGTTCTTTCAGTGCCTGCAGTCGGATGTTCCTTGAAGAAGTTCTCAATATCTCTGGCCTTTTCCTCAGTGACAAAATTCTCGGTGGTATACTTAACAAGTCGCGTCAGAAGGAATCCTCCCTCATAACGGTTGACAAAAGTCTTCCAGTTCTTCTTGAAAAAGTCCCAGGCAAGAATACGGCCTCTGTAGCTCATAGCGACAGACATAACAGCGAAAACTGTATCCTGAGCGCGAACCTCGTCACTCATAGCAAATTCCAACACTTTACCGATTAATTCCTCGTCTCGGATCGCGCCGAAGGCTCTTAATATCCTATCTTTCTCCTCGTGAAGATCGGTCTGCCGATAAAGCTTAAGCAAAGCCTCATAAACTTCGGGTTCGCTGCTAGAAAGCACAGCTCTGTAAACTGGACTTCTAAGATCAGCGGAAAGCGCTGATTTACCGCTAATATGAAGATCGAAACGTTTTCTCGCTTCGGCGATTGTATCTTTGTCTCCATAGGCGGTCATTCTTCCAAGAACAAGGGACCTTAAGAGCGTGTCTAAATGACTCTCGTTGGATTTAGGATTCCATCCGAGTCTGTTGGCCACGTCCTTGAACAACGATCTTCCAAAAGCCTTAAAACGATCTTCAATCTCGAGATGACCGACGAGCACGCCGATTTTTCCAAGATTATTGGCGATGCTCGACCAAACCGTGTAGTTATCTTCGTGCTGAAAGGCCTGCATAAGCCGAAGAACCTCGACGGTCGAAGCGTGACCGGCTTGAACCATCGCCGAGAGATCGTCCAAAAGTCCAAGCCGATCGAGCGGCGGAATGCTGCGATCTTTGATCGCGGGCATGAGGAGCGAAAGAGCCTCTGGACTGTAACGAGTACGGTAAAATCCGATGGTACCGGGATTAATCTTTACCCAAGAACCTTCGGGGGCGTCTTTGACAACGATTTCCTTTGTTTTTTCGCTCATAACTGTGTTAATAGCGACTTCGGAAGGTGCGCGTGCTCTGCTTACGCTCACGGGTATCATCCATAAGCTTTCTTCGGAATCGGCGGAACCATCAGCCAGAAATCTCTCCTGTGACAAGGAGAGAACGCGATCGTTGCCTTCTTGGCGCTGATCGACTTTGACCACCGGAAATCCTTGCTGTTTTGTCCAGGTTGTCATAACTGCTCTTACGGGCTTGTTGCTCGCCTCCTCCAGAGCTGCCCATAAATCTTCCGTCTCCGCGTTAGCGTAACTGTGGCGTTTTAGATATAGATTCATTCCCTTTCGGAAATCATCGTCGCCGATGTAAGAGTGCAACATTCGAATAACGCTCGCGCCTTTGTTGTATGAAATGTCGTCGAAAATCTCGTCTATTTCCGATGGATGACCGACTGGCACCTCGATCGGATGACTGTTCTTAAGACCGTCGAGCTCTAAAGCTCTTATGTACGTGTCGGTTACGAATTGCGTCCAAATATCGTATTCGGGAAACAGGTGAGCAACACAGAGAAATTCAACGAAAGATGCGTAACCCTCGTTCAACCAAAGATGCGTCCACCATTCCATGGTCACGAGATTTCCGAACCATTGATGGGCTAATTCGTGAGCGACTACTAAAGCTATCCACTGCTTTTGTACGGCCGATGTATTCTGCGGATCTACTAGCAAACAAGTCTCGCGGTACGTTACGAGACCCCAGTTTTCCATCGCACCTGCTGAGAAATCTGCTATCGCTATAAGATCCATTTTCGGAAGGGGATAAGATATCCCGAAATATTGGTTGTAATAAGGCAAAACTTTAGTGGCCGCTTCGAGAGCGAAACGGCCTTGCTCTTGCTTTGATTTTGGGGTATATACGCGGACCAACACTCCGTCTGTCGTTTTATCCTCGACGTAGTCGAATTCCCCGACTACGACAGCCACTAGATAGGTTGACATTATTGGAGTTCGCTGGAACTTCAGGATTTCGTGGCTGTCTGTCTTCTTTGTACTCTCGATCGGCTGGAAATATTAGAGGCTTTTTTTATTGGCTTTTTCTTTTGTCGCGGCCGAGTAAAGAAAAGTTTTGGAGAAAAAGAATATTGCTTTTTGGATTTTTATGTTAAGGATGTATGATAGGTACAGACCCGCCAAAAGTGAGTTTTAGAGACAATTTTGATCACTTCCCGATGGGATAAAAATCTGAGAGAAAAAATGCATACAAAATATGCTAAAAAAATTGATTTTACATAACATCCCAAAATGTTATTAACAAATTGGTGAAAAAACAACGATTGTTCAACAGATAAACAGTCACCCTAACTGTTTTTTCTAATGAAAATGATATGTTAATTTTTTTGAATGCGTATGAATATTTTCAGATTTTTTTCTTTATTTTGATTTTTTTTTTTTTTTTTGAAAAATGCGCAGGATACAACAAATTTTAGATATGCGTTTTAAAAGAAAATCTTGAGTTTAATAGATGGTTTTATGCCGAACACATATCCAAAATTCGTTACTTCGCGCACATTTTTGAAAATAAAAAAAATCAAAATCAAACTAAATAAAATAATCTAAAAAAATTCATACGCATTCAAAAAAATTAACGTATCATTTTCATTAGAAAAAAAGTTAGGCTGACTGATTGTTGAACAATTGTGTTTTTTTTAGAAATTTGTTAATAACATTTTGGGATTCTTACTATGCAAAATTTATCTTTTCAGCACGTTTAATATTGATGATTTTTTCCGATTTTTATCCCGTCAGGAAATAATCGAAACTTTCTCTGAAACTCATCATTGGCGGGACTGTACCTATCATACATCCTTAAGAAGAGATTATGAAATGTCCGCATGCGAGTGTGATGGAATTTCCGTCGTTCAGACGCTAGCTCTCGTAGTTTTTCAAATCTCGGCACCAAATTTCGGATGTTAGGTTTAATGTTATTCAACGTGATTTGAAATTCATTTCGGTGTGGTCAAGGGATCCGAATTTTGTAGTTTCTCCAGTTTTATGAAATTAATGGCCTTGCGGTATTACTTTTGTAAATGGAATTGGAATTGATGTAAGTGGAATTGAGCTAAAATTTTCCACGCAAGGTTTGGTTACGCGAGTAACACGCGATGAAGGTGGTATTCTGACTGGTAGATAATGTATTATGTTATTCTAAAGCGTCATGATAAATTGATAAATTTGGAAACCTCACTCAACGGAAATCGCAATTGATAAACGTAGCTTCACAAAAAAACAACGTTTAGCAAAGCTATAAAATCATGAGAAACAATTTGCGAGGTTCTACCTTGCCGGTTTATTTTAAATGCGAATTATCTTTCTTTTACAATTGAAAAATGGTTTTTTCAAAGAAAAAGAAAACTTAAAAAAATTGCAATTGATAAACGTAGTTCCTCATAGAAATAGCTTGTATCGAAGTTATTGAATTATGACATTAAATTTACGAGGTTCTTCTTTGCAGGCTTGTTTTATATGCAAATTATCACTCTTTTACTTTTTTTATATTGTTTACATAAAGGAATAGAAAATTGGAATAAAAAATTCCTCATAAAAATGACTTCAAATTCATATCAAAGGTATGAAATTTGCAGAAGTAATCAACAAAGTTCTTATTTGCAGGATTGTTATTGTTTTGTTATTGGAAAATTTGACAATTTAAAGGAAAAGAATACAAACGCGCGGCGTTGCTCACCATGTTTGAGAGAGCTGTGAGACCAGCCGTTACTTTGAGGGTAATGTCGAAGGTGGCCTTGTGAGCGGGTTCGTCCCAGCAAGGGAAGCAACGCCTCGCGTCCGTCGACTCGAATTGCGTCACCGCGGCATGCTCGACGTTTCCGTCCGTCCTGCGAACGTTCAATTATTATGTTATTATTAATTGGTTCATGACGAGCAGCTCACCATATTGGAAAGAGCCACGAGATTTTTCCGCAGCATGATTTCAATGGTAAACGACGCTTTCACGTTAGGCTCGTCGAAACAGGGAAAAAAATTTCTCGCCGAAGTCGGGCATAGAAATGTAACTGCGCACCAACTATTTTCATCTCCCTCTGCACTATGAACAAAATTGAGCTTATTAACCCTCTGTTAATTTATATTTGCGACTTCGGCAAGAAATTGGCATAAATAACGTAATGAAGTTAAATGAAACGATGATACTAAGGGAGCAAAAAATAACGCGTTAATTACATACTAACAATTTGTTTAATTTGTGCGCAGTCTTATATTGACACAAGTAATACATTTTCTAGAATCGGTTAATGACAAAAATAATTGTGATATCAGTCTTTATTGCCATAAATTTTATCGCTTCTGCAGAAATTCACTGCGTATCGTATGTTTTTTTTAATTCACATAAACGTCACCAGTTTGCTTGATTAAGCAAGCAATTGTGTTTTTAACTATGGTACAGCTAATTACTGTGATAAGAGATTACTATCATAGGCAGTTTTTTAATAAGCGCAATATACTGTTGAAAATGTATTGAAAAAACTTTTTCGAATTGGTTTTTTGCAATTTGCTTTATACTGTCTAAGCTGGTGATGACAAAGCGCAATTGGAACTTAAAAAGGCAAAAATGCAATATAACTGAACTTTAGTGTGCTTTGTTAAATCAGCACTTTATTGGTACAGTTTAAGAAAAATTGGATAGCTGGTCGACCCAAGAGAAGCAGAATGATTTTTAAGGAGCAGAGAAAAAATATTGAGACTCATAAGAAATCAATAGGATTTTTAATGAAAAGTTTTGTTTCTTTTTAAATTTTCAATTAAAATGATTAACTTACGCTGTGTATTTACTACGATAGAAACCCTTCATCTTGTCATTAATCTCTCCAACAAAGTCGAGGCTCATCCTTCCGACTTTACCGACCGGAAGTTTCTCAGGGAAAATGAGTCTGACAATCTCTTCCTCTGGAGAATATTCAATTTTTTTTGCTGGAAGCTCTTTTCCATTTTCTGCATTCTTGAAAGTTACACTCTTGATGTCTATGTCCAAGCAGTTGAGGACAATAGTGTCCGTAGAAGTTTTCACCTGTATTAAAATTTTTTATTGAGAACTCAACATATGCTCTAAAAAATGATTATATGATCATAAATTTAACAATATTTCAGGATTTAACAACACAGATAAGATACAAAGACTTTCATCAATTAGCTCAAAAGATTTAACTAAAAATTAGTTTCGGAACAAAAATTCTGTTAAAAAATAATCGTCTCAATTTTTGCTACTTTGGATAGGGAATACAATTCCATCTAGATAAATGAAATCTTTTTGCAAAACTAGGAATTATAGAAATATTTCTACACAATCTCAAGATATTATAAATTCTACCAAAAATTTATAGAGATTTTGCAGGTTTAAATAAAACTGAATTCTCAATAATTTCATTGATCTAAATGATCGAAATTTTAAAAATATTAACCAATTCAAAATCTCCATGAGAAATCCATTTTGCACACATAGTCTATACCTAAAAATCACAAGAAGAAGTATTGAATGCCTTAATTAAAGTATAGCAGCAAAACTAGATTCTAATTATGTCGAGATGATCAGATTTAATTAAGTGGTACAGTAACAACAATATTTTATAAAATTTTATGATATTAATTAATCCTAATAATTTTATTTATCTAAATAACCGAAATTCCAAGATATTGATCAACTCATAAAAATTCTAATTATCACGGATGTCCCCTCATATAGACAACACAAAATATCACTTTATATTGACAGTTAATTCAATTTTCAATTTTTCCAACTATAATCAGCAATTCTTCATTAATTTAATTGATGGACAATCTGAATGAAAAAGTATGCTACTGAAAAGAACCATCAACCAGTTAATCTTTATTCAAATCTGTCATAATTAGTTTTGTATGGGTTGAGTATCCTCCTTAAGGGGATTAATGACGATTCTCAAGGTCAGATCAGTGCTAAATCTTTGTAAGAAATTTTCACAAATTTAATACACCAAATAAAAATAATAAAGGATGGTTTGTATGAATTCATCGATAATTAATACAGATAAAAATTAATTTTGATAAATTTGTATGAAGATCAGCTGATTAGATCTTTTTCTCAATACCACCCATTTTCATTCCGTCAATTCTGAGCATAATTGAAAATCTTTGTCAATTTCAATGAGTAATAGCTCCATCTCTTTCCTAAAGGATACTCTCAACATTGACCACTAACATATTTCATAGTGTTTGTCGTCTAATAATTATAGCTTGTTGTTTATGAGAATATTTTAAATATTATTAAGCACTAAGCTATAATTATTAAACGATCAACTCTATGAAATATCTGGGTGGTCTATTCAGAAAGTTTCTTCTAAAAAACAAAATAGGCGATCACTCAGTGTAATCAGTGAAGAATTACAGATGATATTTGAATTAAAAAAAAAAAAATGTGTCTCATTGAAAAGAAGAGTTAATCAGTTAATCTTAATGCAAATATGTCACTATTGATCTTTCACTGGATTGAGTTACATGCTTCAATACAAATCATTCACTATGGTTATTTAATGCTAATAAGTAAATTTGAACTGTAAAGAATCAATTACGAACATTTTCAACTGATTTGACTTGGAGAGTCGTTACCGATCCTCATTAAAATGGAACGAAGAAGTAAGATTTTGGTTATGTTCATCATATAGCTCCCACTCAGCACTCAGTGAGCCAGTCTCGAGTAATTAGTAACAATTCTCAAGGTCAGATTCACTGCTAAATCTTTGTAAGAAATTTTCAAAAGTTCAATACACCAAATAAAATTAATAGAGGATGGTTTGTATGAATTCATCGATGATTAATACAGATAAAAATAAATTATGATGATTTTGTCTAAAGATCAGCTGATCAAATTTTTTTCTCAATTCCACCCATTTTCATTCCGTTATTTATGAGCATAATTGAAAATCTTTGTCGATTTCAATGAGTAATAGCTCCGTCTCTTTCCTAAAGGATACTCTCCACATCGACCACTAACATATTTCATAGTGTTCATCGTCTAATAATTATAGCTTGTTGTTTATGAGAGTATATTCATGTTTATTAAGCAACAGGCTATAATTATTAAACAAGCAACTCTATAAAATATCTGGGTGGTCAGTTTGCAGCTTATCTTCCAAGAAACAGAACGAACTATCACCCAGCAAAATCGATAAAGTTTCACAGATTATACTTGGAAAAAGCTGAGCAAAAATATATAGAGCTGCAAAAAAAAATTGACCAGTTAATCTTTATGCAAATCCATCACTATTTTTATCTTTCTCTGGATTAACTATAAATGCTTCTCATCCTCAGATGATTAAATAAAAATCATCTTCCACTATGATTATTTAGTGCATTGAACTTTAAATAATCGATAACGAAAATTTTCAACTGATTTGAATTCGAGAGTCGTTACCGATCTCCCTTAAAATGGAACGGAGGAGTAAGATTTTGGTTATGTTCATCATATGGCCCCCACTCAGTGAGCCGGTCGCGAGTGAAAGGTGATTTCAGTCGGGGAAATTTCCGTTGTCGATACCCAAGAGGATATCTTTGAAAAAAAAAAAGTATATTGAAGAGAATAATAACAATACTGCTCACCTCAATATGAACGTCTTCTGTGCCCTCGAAAGAGAAATTTTTGAGATCGGGCGTCAACGAGATCTCGTAGTGATAAGGTATCACTTCGGTGGGAAGCCGGTGAAAGGCTTTTTTCTCGATCGACGTCATGTTTATGTTGTTGTACTTATCTTCACCAGTGACTAGCTCCAATTTTTCAATACTATTCGTCGTTAAATTAGCCTGAATCGAAATTATCTTGCTTGTCGAACGACCACGACTGAGTCTCAAACTCGACTGCCACGAAGAAAACAGCTGCGTTCGTGGATTACTAACACGTATCGCTTTGTGCCGACTCACGTTGCGGCTGTGCTGTATCCCAACGCGTAGAAAGGTGCGCGCAAGCAGCATTATATCGTTGGGATGTTGTGATGCGCGCGCTTTAACGCCCAACACCAGCAGTAGCAATATTAAAACGCCGCAAAGCGTTATATAAAACGTGTAAATCAGGGAGAAAAAGAGAGATAGAGTAATAACGGGAGTATAGCGGAAACATCTCGTGATATTAATAGATAATCGTTGTCGTGGCGACGACAACATCAATGAAAATCATGGCAATAATTTATACCTAGTAAGTTACATGACTCTCGGCGATAAGAGAATAATACAGGAGAAAGAAGTGCGCACACACACTTTTAACCGGTTTCGAGTGGTATTTTGAAGCGTAAGCGCAGTGAAGGGATATCGATTAAAAGGTATTATCGATCCTGTAGACTCGATGATCTAAGTGAAAGATCGAAAGGTCGATTCTTTTGTTTTAACGGAGGGTCGGAAATAATTCGGGAGGTGAAGGACGGGTGAAGAAAGCCCATGCCAAAGAATATGGATGGACATTCAATTAATTGATATCGATTGATAGTCGTTTAATATTGATTGATAGCTTCATGCCAATCAATGATTGATGGAAATTTTTTTTTTTAAGGTATCAAAATTTATCCTGAAGTTGGCCGCAATTTGTATATTTTCTGCCGAATGAACTTTTTTAATTAAATGCCCAATCGATGCAGAATCGTTTGATAATTGATAATTAGTGTTTGATAACGATCGATAGTTCACGGTTTCTTAGAAAAATCATCAAGAAAGCTGTACACGCAGTCGGCTAACCACCGACCGCGGTTATAAAACTGTAATTAACGTTTTTAATGCATACGTGCGTTTACAGCTAAACGAAGCAATTAATTTACTGCGGATATCACTCGCGCAGTGAATGAGTTATTTCGTTTAGCTGTAAATGCAAATACGCGTAAAAATGGTTCATTACAGTTTTTGATACCGACCGGGCTCGGCGTGAATGTTTCACATGCCCTTCACTAAAAAGATAATGAAGAAACCGTAACTTTGGACACACGTGGCTCCAATGGCTCCATAATGATATTGAAAATGCCAATTTCTAAGTCTGCAAAAATACATTGCCATAAATGCGGCCGTTTGTCGGTCCGGGGATGTTTCGCATCTGTCGGTAAAACAGACGTATACCTCAAGGCGCAATCTCATGGCGCACTTAAAGCTGCGATCACAGCGGCACAACTGCCACCGCGCGGGTCAGTCATAGCGATGCGATAGTTCGAAAATCGTACGCACTCTTTTCTTATTGTTGATAAATAAGGACAATTTTGAAAGTTCTGCAATAATTTCAGTAAATTAGAAGCTGAAAACCTCGACTTTGTTCTTCCGCTTCTTCCGGATTTTCTTGTACGCACGATAACTGTCGTACTTTTCCACGGATTTTCTTCTAATTTGGCACGCAAGTAGGTTATCATAAAACAACATTTACGATTGTATTTGACGCGAATCGGTTGAAATTTTTTTTTTCTACACCATCTTTTAAATTAAAAAAAAAAAAACGTTTTCACGCTACAACTTTCGCAATTAACAAGGCACCGGGCTGAAGATTCGTACATAAATGGACGACCCATGAAAGATTATGAGTACCAAATTTTGCGAGAAGCTGTCAAGCCGTTCTGATTTTATTACAATTTTAATTTTTTCAAAAATGTCGGCAAATACTATAACTCATACGAATTCTGCTATATCCGGCTGCAATTGCCGATATGATTTCTTGATTGCCAATTAAGATTTTGGTTTAATTAACGTTTGAGAAAATTTCGATTTTGGTGAACGAAAAAAAAGCTTTTACGGAAATGAAAAAAATTTCGAAATTTTTCACAGATTTATCTTAAGTTTTCTTCACACTTAGACGAACATTCAAAAAGATATGGCGTACAAATTTGACTCCAATTGGCCGAGTGGTTCAAATTTTATGGCATTCTGAATTATGTACAAAAAATCTCGTTCGAGCGCTTGCTCATGCAAATTACTAGGTATCGTTGCAATGTAGTTTACACATGGACTATCATTACACAATTATACACAAATCGTTCGAGCGGTAAAAATTTTGCGTCACTTCGAATTTTTATAAAAATGTTTTCCGAGTATAAACAAGTCTGCAAAGTAGAACCTTGCAAATTACTTCCTCATTATTTTTTGCTTTCTACAAAGCTTCCTCTACGATGAAGCCAACATCGTTCAACATACTTCCTCATAGAGGTAGTTTTGTAGAAGCCAAAAAAATAATGAGGAAGCAATTCGCAAGGTTCTACTTTGCAGAATTTATTCAACTCATAGATATAAAACTTTAGAAATATGAGAACAAAATAAAATAACGCTCAACAACCAAATTATATTATCACCGTATTTAGTTTGCGCTCTAGCTTACCGACACAGAAGAACCCGACTAATCGTAACGCGTCGCTTCAGTGCCGCCTCTAGCGGCGAGTCTACAATTCACAAGAATCCCCTCCGCTCTTCGTACGTCGACCATTCGTTTATTTCCCACTGATAATGCCATTAGCGATACAAGCTTACGTTTGTAATTGAATCAGAGCGTCGCATAACCCAAGTCAACTATGTATAACTCAGCGACGAATTAAAAGAAAGTTCACTCGATCAATCTCGCCCCTCCCTTCCCGCCGTCTCATTTCTCGGCCAGCCGGTGCTGCCAATAGTCGTGAGCCGCACTAGTAGCTTTAAGAGACAGAGAGAATGTAAAGCACGCATTCCCATCTGTCGCGAAGCAACGACTCCGCGTTACGCCAGTGGCCACGGCTAGTTTTGTACTTTTGTTGCGGCGCGTGTGTCGAGATCCGCCAAGTCGCGAGCGTTGGTGCATCGTCTCTCTGTCTCACCGCTCCATCCAAGACATTGAGAGGTTTGTCCGCGCCGCTCCTGTGTCTGTCAGTGAGACCAACAACCGGATACACCGAAGCAGAACGTAATATCGTGCGCTCGAGTTTACGGGACCCAACCTCGATCGCTTCAACACCTCAATTATACGGGGTTAAATTCTCACCCGGAGCTTCCGTACGCGTTTATGTGACTGACAGAGAACGACATACTTTTGCCAACTGTAGGATACCAACAAGAAAGACAGAAACGAAGAGGGGAGAGAGAAAGATAGAGAAAGAGCCATATGAGTCAAGAGTGAGACACAACATATACAGAACTAAAAGAGAGAGACAACGATTGCATCTCCGGAGAAAGAACGATAGGAGAGAGGAAATACACTTTAGTGTTCGCGCAGTCTGTTAAAGTGGTATCAAAGCTCCCAACTGGAAGACACCCAAAAGAAAAAAAAAATATATATATATATATACACACACACAAATAAATAAATAAATATATATAGTTTTGAAAAAAAAAACAATACTGCGAAGAAATTCGAAAAACCAGGAGGGGCTGTTCTATGGCGATCAGTGGCGCGAGAACGTGCAGCTACTACTGGAACTACTGGCGCTGCCGTGTGTCGCCACCTCGGACGGAGACACGGCGGTGAAGGCCCTCCAGGTTCTCCAAACGTTCAACGATCTCTTCGTCCGGCGTTGTCAAGTACCAATAGCAACATCGTGTGGGTGTACTAAGTGCATGTGTACTTGGGGCTATCACGACGATAGTGTGCCAAGCGTACAGAGTGAATTAGCAGTGAGAGAGAAATTAAAGAAAAAGTAGTAAGGAGTGTTTTACACACACACACACACATATATATATATATATATATATATATATATATATATAGTGGAGATCGTGGTGTCCAGCATCACAGCATTATATGTGATGTGTAACGTGCGTGCGAGCGAATGAGTAATAATGTACTGTCAGGACAAGGGCTCGGCGGCCTCGAAGAGCAAAGAGGGTGAGTCTCTCGGCCAATCGGACGCCACCTACTTCTATCTCTCTTCGACACCCACAACTTAATATACTTAATACCTCGGGGCTTTTTTTTAGCTCTCTTTTTGTATTTGTTCCTTTCACTGATCGTCCTTACCACTACTTTTCCTCGTCCTTGTGTCAACCACGGGTTCTTGGGTTCGTTTTTCGCCTTATTTACTTCATCGAGGAAACTTTGTTTTTGCGAAAAGTATTTTTTTTTGTTCAAAACAATAATTGGACGCCAAGCAAAAAAGTGATGTAGCCATCCTACAGGGAAAAAAGTCGCTTGCATACAGAAAATTATTTAAAAAAATATTACGAATCGAAACAATTATTCAAGTAAAACTCTCTCCAAACAACTTGGCGTGCCAGCGAATAGCTCCTGTACATAGTCCATTGAAGTAAGTGTCGGAGTGAGCATTTTACAATTATATTAATGTGAGGCATTTAGTTTCCTAAAAGTGGGGACGAAAATACTGTCCATTTTTTACTTTATGGTCGATCTTGTGCTTCGATCGCATTCAAGACGTTATAAATGTACTGACATTTTTCGATGCAGCCATCTAAGCAGTACTTACTCCTCGTTCCGCATTAACTATTGTTTATATTCATTATTAGTTAGAATAAAGTAAAGCCTATATAAAAATATTTTTCTTTCTTTTTCAAGTCAACTGATCTATTAATTCATCTAGCGTTTATGGAAGAAAAGAAAATTTTGAAAGATTGTATTGCTATCTGCGCCCGTCCTTCTCGAAGTCTGTCCATAAGAACTATTTGTAATTCTTTCTTCGCAGAACTATTTGATTGCATCAGTTTCAAGTTACACAGTTATTCGAGTTAATAGACCGATAAGAAATCAGTGATGATTATTATTCAAATGAATATATTGTTAATAATTTCTTAATTAGTTGATAAATCATCGACAATAATAAAACTTTTTTTTTAAATAACAATTTTCATGCCATCTCGTAGTATTTGAGAAATCGCGTGTTCCGTTAGCTCTAACACCAACTGGGCTTATACCGTGCCGCATATTTTGCAGTATCTTCAACTTTTATCGTGTTCTGCTGTTCCTTTCATTAGAAAACTGCCCTGATGCACCTTGTTAATGATCGTGAACGAAAATGCAACATTGTGCGTCCTTGGGTCGAATATTTACGATGGACGTCGCCAACATAGTCATGTTGTAGACGTACAACCCCTCTCGCAATTCGCAACTACATTCCCCAGTACTTCAGCGGACGTACCCTTAGAATCACCCATGCAAATTTTCTTTTAAAAGTTCAGCCACAATTAGCAGTACGTCGTCCTCCTGTCCTTACTTCAATGGACTATGTACGGGAGCTATTCGCTGAAACGCCAAGTTATTTGGAGAGAGTTTTACTTGGCTAATTGTTTCGATTTGTAATATTTTTGGAAATCATTTTCTGTATGCAAGCGACTTGTTTTGCTGTAGGATGGCTACATCTCTTTTTTGCTTGGCGTCCAATTTTTATTTTGAAAAAAACGTTTTTGGGGAGATTTGATATCTTTTTGAAAGTCAGAAGTAAACAGTAAATAAATTTAAGTAGACATTATTATACATATATGTATATATATATGTATTAGGGTGTGTCAAAAAAAGGGATTTTTTCTTTGCTCTCCGCCCAAAATATCGTAAAATACATCTCAGTAAAGATCCAGTCAAAAGCGGAGCTCACAATTTTAATTCTTAGAGGTCCATACTATCACTCAGGAGGCTTAGTGAGTTGACCAGGAATACTTGATGTATATCAAATAAATTGGTTGGTGTGTTCAGTTATTTCCTCTCTTTGGCGATTTTAAATTAGAAGTAGTAAAGAAACACCTATGTTATCTATCAATTTTTTAGGTCCGTAATTCTTAATTATGATTATTCATCGTCTCTGTGGATATCGCGTATGCAATGTTTACCCGCAGATGTTTCTTACGATGGACGTGGAAAATTACCACGCACCAAAAAATACTTGAGTACCAACAAGTACAAATATTTAAAGTACCGAAAAATACTAGTTTGTTTGATGTACTTTCGTACTTTTTACTTTATGTACATTGCAGTACTTTGGCCAGGTCTGTTTTCGATTCAACTCTCATAAAAGTGCTACGATTTAGATGAATAGTTTTCTAAAACTGAAGATACGTTCCAAGTTTTTTGGTATTCAATTTCAACAAGATGAGTAAGGCGGTTTGGATTCGAAGTAATTAATTTTTTTTAATTCACGTTTTCGCTCTAGCTTTCCGAACATTTAAGACAGTTATCCAAGACCCTGTACATAATGAAAGTATGAAGCAGTGGCGTTTTGTAGCCGTGTGCGATGTGGATTGATTTTTCAGATTACATTTTTTTTTAAATATTTCTAGCACCCATGATACCATAATTCAAATGCCCATAAGTTTCGGACAGCACTTTGCTGTTTATTGTTTTTCATGTTGTTGCATCCGTAAATACCAAAGAAATGTGGAGGTGACGATTTCCAAAAAAGTTATAATCAAGGTATCAAAGGAGTATTAATTATACAACACCTCCGTCAAGTCAGCAGAGAAAAGTCTCCAAAATGGATTCACGATATATCGAAATAAAGTGCTCTATAGGTGCTATTTATGTGCCGAAATTTCAATTTTCGTGCTCCTTAATATTTTTCAAAAATCGAATTCGAAAATTCCTCTGCTAGCTTAACGTCAAGGTAGCAGAATATCCTTAAGGTTTACAAAATCAATTTGTTTCATTAGCCAGGAATTATGTGCTTTTTATATGCTTTCGAAACATATATAATTCAACCCCGAATTATAAGCGGATATCATTTTTTTTTCTTTCAAAATCTATAACCCGAAATAAGCGCCCAAAATGGATTCACGATAAACCGAAATTAAGTGCTCATTAAGTGCTAATTGCCTGTTAAGTTCAAAATTCTTTTGCTCATTTAATTTTTGCAAAAATCCGATTTGAACATTCTTCTGATAGCTTGACGTCAATATGGCAGAACGTCGTCTAGATTTATAGAATCGACCTGTTTCTTTACCCGGAAATTGAGTGCTTTTTAAGTGCTTTCAAACCATATATAATTCGACCCTAAATTTTGAACGGAAATAATTTTTATTTTTTTATTTTTACAAAACCTTTTACGAAAAAAGTATATAAAAAAGCCTTCACGTGACACCAAAATTAAGCGCTCATTAAGTGCTAAATGTTTGCTAAGCCTATACGTAAACCTAGACGGTGTTCTGCCATCTTGACGACAAGCTAGCAGAAGAATGTTCAAATCCGATTGTCAAAAAAGTACATGAGCAAAAGAATCTTGAATTTAACAGGAAATCAGCACTTAATGAGCACTTAATTTCGGTTTATCGCGAATTCATTTTGGGCGCTTTTTTCGGGTTATAGATTTTGAAAAATTAAAAAAAAAATTATATCCGCTTATAATTCGGGGTTGAATTATATACGTCTCGAAAGCATATAAAAAGCACATAATTCCTGGCTAATGAAACAAATTGATTTTGTAAGCCTTAAGGATATTCATTGACCACTTACTTTGCAGAACCTAACAGCTTTTGTCGGTCCATAAGAATCTGTCGAAGCCCCATGTCGACAATCAAATAGCCCTCGTTGATTGTCAATGAAGATCTGTAAAAACTTCACGCTGTCAGTGATGGATTCAAATAGCTCTTGTTGATTCTCGATGGGGTTTGTTGAAACACTACGCGGACAGCGATGCATCAAAACAGCTCTTGTCGATAGTTAATGAGGATCTGTCGAAACCTCATGTTGACAACTACGCAGCTGAATCACTCTTGTCATTCAGGGTTTGTCGAAACCCCACACTAACTGCTGCAAAACCAAGCAGCCCTTGTCGCTTTTACACAAGAGTCTGTGCCTATGTCCAGTTACATCTCTTGCCGATGAATGAAACTATTCAAATCACTATTTGCACTGACTGAAATAAGGTTAGCCACGACAGACATCAACTGAAAGAATACTAGACAGAGAATCAATGAAGCACTCCAAACGAATATGCACAATAATCACTGTCACACACTTATTTTAAGTCACTGCCACACACAAATTTATAAAAATTACTGTTGTACTGGCAGGGGACCGACTCTACACCTCCCAAGTCTACACAAAGATAGTTCTACACAAAAAGTCGACACAGAAAGACTGTACACGCAGACAGCTCGACACCAAAAACTCTGCACGAAAAACTCGACACCGAAAAGTCAACACGAAAAACTCGACACGCCGAAAAGTCGGCACAAAAAACTCGACACCGAAAACTCAGCACGAAAAACTCAACACCGAAAAGTCGACACTTCGATCGATTTTGGGGAATTTTAAGGCCCTATCCGATGTGAAATTTTCCGTTAATTACAATTTTTATTTTATTCGGTGCGTAAAATGTGGTTTTATTTCATTTTTAACCCACTATTTCGATGTATTTTTGCCAGCAGACAACGAATATGTTGTTTTTAAAAATCGTGATATTTTTCACTGAAAACCCAGAAATACATTACTTTTTTCATTTGAAACAAAGTATGATCTATTCAGATATCCCCTTGAACGATAGTATCATACTAGTGCGACAAAACTTTTTTTTTACTTGTGCAGGAATCTCAAACTTTCTGCTCTTGTAGTGTAATATACTATTTCGCGCGAGTATCGTACCTATTTTTATTTCACGACGTGTGTAAACAAAGTTTCACGCACGCTTCGCTTGCGCAATCGCGATTTGCCCACAGAGTGAAATAAAAATTGTAATTAACGGAAAATTTCACATCGGATAGGGCCTTAAAATTCCCCAAAATCGATCAAAGTGTCGACTTTTCGGTGTCAAGTTTTTCGTGCCGACTTTTCGGTGTCGAGTTTTTTGTGCCGACTTTTCGGCGTGTCGAGTTTTTCGTGTTGACTTTTCGGTGTCGAGTTTTTCGTGCAGAGTTTTTGGTGTCGAGTTTTTCGTGCCGAGTTTTCGGTGTCGAGCTGTCTGCGTGTACAGTCTTTCTGTGTCGACTTTTTGTGTAGACCTATCTTTGTGTAGACTTGGGAGGTGTAGAGTCGGTCCCCTGCCGTTGTACTGACGAACGAAGCGGTCCGCTGTGCAACGTGTAGTGAACTGAGTGACAGCTGATATCGCCCACCACGTGCTGTGCGTAGACGACGATGCTAAATATCAGCATTAAAAAGGCAGATTTACTTCCGACCGGTCTTATTTGAAAGAGAGAAAAAAAAAATATTGGCCACTTCACATTTTTTGATTGTGACGTGTGGGCAGAGATATTCGAAGTTTACTTGTCGCGTGACGTCACAACGTATATACGTGAAAGAGACATTAAAGTTGTGTATGTACGGCAAACGTGAAAAATACGAAGAACACATGTATCACAATTAAAGAAACAGATTTTCTTGTAACAGGTCTCATTAGAAAGAGAAAAAATAAAAATAAAATACTGGCAGTAATACATTTTTTGTCTGCGATGTGTGGCCAGAGACAATTCGAGTCACGTCCTCATGTACGTGGGAGGGGACATTTCAAGAAGTGTGCGTTCGGCAACCCTGTCAGATTAGGCAACCGTAGCCACAACCACTTTTCTACCGCGAAAGCACCGGTTGCCATTCGCTGCACCATTTACCGCTGAATGACTATAAAACGGCCTTGGTGCTAGTGGAAAGACAGTTGTTTCATGGTTGGTTTTGGTTGCTGCAGTCGGAAGTGTAAAAAACGCCGTTGGCAGAAACGCGATTGCTTCGCAGTAACAACGGTAGAATCGCGGTAGAACCGCGATTGCCAAGCGGTTACAATGGTAGAATCGCGGTTGCCAAGCGGTTACTTTCACAGCGTTTTGCTACCGTCGTTTTACGGGTTGTTTTGAGGTTGCGGTTATCCGATAGGGAAACGAAAGAACATATTTTCGACGATTCAGAATTGCTGAAGTGCCAGATATCAGCATTAAAGGAACTGATTTCCTCGCGAAAGGTGTCATTGGAAAGAGAAAAAAAAAAAATATTGAACCTGATACATTTTTCGTTTGTGACTTGTGGCCAAAAATAATTCAAGTTGCAATTTGAAAACGACCGGTGAGAGGCTACCTTGCGAATATATAGAGTAGCTGTGGCGCTCGTCGAGTCAGTAGTAGAGCCCAGTTCGAGATCAAACAGTCATATGTGAACGCATTATTAATTTGTTTTTTACTTGGCTTCGAGTCGCTACCGCGACTCTTGATTAAGTTAAAGAGAAATTGAGTTGACCTTTTGGGAAGAATCAACGCCTTTCCTTTCTTCGAAAAAAATTATGAGTAAATTGAAATTTGGCTGGTTTTTTAAGATTGGATTTTTTAAATGTGTCTGTAAGCTCTATGGATTCCGAAATTTGTTAGCCGATGAGATTAATTGTCCTAAGCGAATAAAGTAATGTAGAAGAACGATGGCATCGAATTTGAGCGAAATTCATGATGCAGTTCGTGTTTTACGGAATTTTAAATTTCCGATAAATTTATCTTATCGTTCTAATTCAAGTCAACTTTGTTTAACTCAATGCGCATTTTCTACGAGGGCGAAATATCCGGCTGTAGAAGACTTCAAGTCTTATTAATATCTGTGAGCAAGTTTGAATTTGATGAAATTTTGATTTTTCAACACGGGAAATATAAATCGACTGATGTTACTAGGTTTGACTTAAGTCCTTACCGTTGAACCAACTCGCAATCCTATCATGAAACATCTCGAAAACTATTATATATATATACCTATAGATATTTCATGATGGGATATACATGTAATCGGGTTAAGTTGCAATTATTTATATATATATATATATATATATATATATGTTTATATGTACAGTTGCAACTTTACTCCATTACAGACGTTCCAGAATATCTCTGGGATAATACAACTGAAGCATATTATGTATCTAGCGGACTACAACTCTTTGGGTGATAGGCGAGAAAGTCCATTACCCGGATATATTTATTCTAGGACAGTTCTACCACAGAAATACACTATATGGAAGCTAAATAACAGATATACCTTGAAAATGAAGGATATATTTTTACGGGAACGTTACTCTCTTTTCCAATGAACACTTTTCCATTAAAAAAATGTCATCTTTATTTTTTTAACCTTTTACATCTCCTTGCTTGAGATTGACTTATCGGAATGAGAACTTTGATGCTTGCTTCGGCTTATTTTCGGATATTCTCTTTTTATGACTTGAGAGAAGTAGGTTCAAAAGAAAAATTGGCCGGGAAAAGATGAAAATTGAATAGATCATGGAAAGAATTAAGAAAAAAAATTAATAAAACAATGAAATCCTTGAAAACTAGAACAATAGTTTATGAAATTTAACTCGTTTTTTCAATGAACTAATTCGTTAGAGAGAAGTAGGTTCACAGGAGAATTGGGCCGGGAAAAGATGAAAATTGAATGGATCATGGAAGGAATTGAAAAAAAAAAGAATAGAACAATGAAATCCTTGCAAACTAGAACAATAGTTTATCAAATTCAACTTGTTTTCAACGAACTATTTTGTTGAAGAGAAGTAGGTTCAAAGGAAATTTGGGCCTGGAAAAGGTGAAAATTAAATAGATCATGGAAAGAATTAAGAAAAATATGACGAAACAATGAAATCTCTGAAAACTAGAACAACAGTTTATGAAATTTAACTCGTTTTTTCAGTGAACTATTTTTTTTCTTTTTCAATAAAATCCCATCTCAGTTTTTGTATTTTCTCAATCCTCTTGCTCTTGAGATTGATTTATAAGAGACGAGAGCTTAAGGCTAGCCCCGGTGAATTCACTTATCATCGGATATTCTTTTTCTACGGCTTAAGATAAGATCAGGCCACGAGTCGACCGGAGGGAAGTTGCCTGACTGTGTCAAGTGTTCGGTGCACTCGTGGGGGTGAACTTGTTCACTCACCGTTCGGCCTGGAGTGAGTGAGACGCTGATAAATCGACGAACGAACGAAGAGGGAGAAGAAACGCGATGAATGAGAAAAATAGGGAAGGTAGAAGAAGGTAGGCAATGTGTGTGTTTTAAAGTGAAACCGTTCAGTGTGGGCGTTCAACGAATATTATCGAATTTTTCCTTGCCCTTATTACGTAGTTAGAGGAATAATCATCTCATACTTTTTGCAAAATATCTTAGGAAAATTATGATATTTTTTGCAACTCTATTGAGTGACAATTATTAACTGTGAGCCTTGCAACTATCTTTGTCAACTTATTCGAAGTATCAAATACTCACGGCAATTACAAAAAATTGGAGAATTACATGGAAAAAAAAAACAATACTGTAAAACAACTGATTCGATTAAGAATATTTGGCTGTAGTTTAATATACTTCCCGCTTGTTCAAAATGCTGTAAACCTATCTTTTGCGGTGACTTCATTTATTATTTCTATAAGAAATCAGAAAACGTAAACTTTAATTTTTGGAAAAAATCTTTTTTTTTTGCATCGAAAAAAGATTTGTCATATTTACTGCTCTAAAGATTCAGACGATTTTCCGAATAAATTTTCTGTAAATTAACTACACTTTCACTCTTTAAAAGAATTACTTATCTACATTGTAAGAAATATAATGAATTTCTTAATGTGTAATAAGTTGTGACTGCATTTCACTTTCGTGTTATTCTAGGAGCGCTTATTTACTCTTCTTGTTTTTTTCCTATCGGCGTCGTATCTCTGCGTGTAACGGGGTCTGAAGGTAGGGGAGAGGCGTTCTCGTCTTCCAGTCGATTTCCTCTGTATTTTACGTTCGAGAGAACAAGAGAAGATTTTTAAAAAGCAGGCCAACAGTTTCTCCGCAATTACATTAGTCTATCAACAATATTCCTAGCTCGAACAATGAATCTCGCGTCGATTACTGAAGTGAGTTTAAGGATGTATGATAGGTACAGTCCCGCCAAAAATGAGTTTCAGAGACAAAAAATAATGCATATAAAACGTGCTGAAAAGATTGATTTCGCATAATAATAATCCCAAAATGTTATTTACAAATTGGTGAAGAAAAACAATTGTTCAACAAACAATTAGTTAACCTAACTTTTTTATAAATAAATAGTGGTATGTCAATTTATTTAAATGCGTATGAATTTTTGCAGATTTTTTTCTTTGTTTTGATTTTTTTTGTTTCAAAAAACTCTAAGTACTTCGTACTTTAAAGTGTGGAAAAAATGTACTTTAAGTACTTTTCAGAAATGTGTAAAAAATGTACTTTAAGTACTTCTCAAAAGTGTGTAAAAAATGTACTTGAAATACTTTTCAAAAATGTGTAAAAAATGTACTTTAAATACTTTTCAAAAATGAGTAAAAATTGTACTTTAATACTTTTAAAAAATGTGTACTTAACGTACACGGCGTATACTTTGCCCAGCTCTATTAAGAAATGATGCTTATAAGGGAGCCATATTCTTCAGAACTGTTGGGAAAACCACCAAAATGTCGGGTGGGGGTGAAAATAGCGAATGACCAAAATAGTGAACTGTTAAAATAGCGAATTTTGAAATTAAGAACGTCTGAATCTACAATGATCATCTTTATGGAATTCGCTATTTCAGCCATTCGCTATTTTAACCTCCATCTTATTAAAATGCAATCAAAATAGGGAATGATAGAAATGGCGAATGGCTGAAAAAGTGAATTCCATAGTTATGGCATTTCTAAATTTAGACGTTTCTTTTTTTTAAATTCGCTATTTTAGCCATTCGCCATTTTGGTCATTCGCTATTTTCACCCCCACCCAAAATTTCTAGTAACACGATTAAAAATTTAGCACCGAGTTGACTACTTACACTGAGAGAAAAGCATATCGTTTATTTAACGACTTTACATGGTAAAATGATTATAGAAAGGCTTGCAGTGTTTTATGATTGAAGCGATGATAATATGGTTAAATACACGATACTTGCAAGATTATTGGAAACAAACGTTGAAATCGTATATGCAACAAAACGGCATATTTGAAACTATTAGAATAGTTTTTGAAACTATGGTCATTTTAATAATAATTACTATAATTATATTTGCTATAACCATAAAATATAGACGGTCCTCCTGGGAATTATACTAGTGGTTGATCCAACTATTTTCTTATATCTGCTATAACCATGAAATATAGACGTTACTCCTGGGAATTATAGTTTATAGTTAGATTATCGTCAGTCCAACTATATTATTTTCAAAATTACCAGATTTTTCTCTCAGTTCAATGCGAAAGGACTATCTCAAACTTGAAAAAATCGGTTACGAAAATGTAGCACTGATTTGAATTTAAGAATCTTACCGAACCTTCTTAACGATAATTCAAACGGAAAGTGTTTGTTTTTCTTTATCTTGATAGTCTTCTCGCTCGTACCCATCTTACATTCGTCACTTGTGTCAACGTTTTGACTCGGACGAAGTTCAGCCTTGGGAGTTTTTGTTTACAGTTCGTCTGAACCGAGCGTGGGAAGCGGCTCGTGTGTGAATCAAAAGGAGTAGCAACTATGAAATTCCGATGTTCTAATTATTATTTGCCTTAATTACCGCAGACTTTTGTAGATCGTGAGTCGAGTGCGAAGGTGAGATTATCCTCGATGCATGAAGAGAAGTTATTACACTGCATTGGTTCGTTAACCCCAGTGATAATTCACCACAAGTTGCAATTGCACGAGGCTGAAATTCACCCTCAGAGCTTCTACGACGTCTGCAATATTCCGATACTTCTCAAGTTTAACAAAAGAGGCATTTATGCCTTTGAGTGAATTTGTGGTGTCGAAATGATGGAAAGATTTGTGAATTACTCAAGATTTTGGTGCATGAAAAATGAAATATATCAGCAAATTTGTAGTGTACACAGGAAGAAGTTGATGGACATTTTTTTACAAAAAGTTTTTGTCCACAAATTATGATTAATTTTTATTATATTCGACAGAAGTTTTCCAAAAAAAATTCTGGAACGCATTTCCAGTTTTATATTCAGAGTTAAGCTAATTGTGTTTGTATGCTGTGAAATGAAAAATTGACCAAAATCATTTATTTTCTTATTTTGTTTTCGCTTAAATGAATTCCTGAAAGTTATAAGGATCTTACAAATTCATGTATATAAGATTTTTTTATTGAATAAAAATTGTCCATATTTGATTTTGTTTCTTGCATATTTCTCACTTACATTTCTGCGCAGGGTAATTATTAAGACTTGAGGCAAAGCACTTCGACGAATATTCAATTCACCGCGAAACACTTGCACGAGTGGCTTCACTTAGACAGGCTTTAGCAATTATCGAACCGAGATGCTCGGCGTCAATTACTGAAAAATTCATTGTCAAGGTCTTGGGAACAAATGCCGTGGATTTGAATAGTTATTTTGAGCGTTTTCGTTACGCAACGTTCATTGTCAAGGTTTTTAGGAAAGAAGCAATAAGTTCTAGTAATTTTTTTAACCATGCTTATCACCTAAATTTCAGTTTTCAACAAAATTTTATTACATGAATTTCATTTGTGCAATGCAATTTTAAAGAATTTCTACAATGTCCATTTTTTCGCTTAAACTCAAAAAAAAAAAATTTAAGACACAAATTTCATTATTCATTGTAGATTTTAACGAAATTCGACTACACAAATGTCATGTTCTGATTCAAATTTTCAAACAATTTTTGTTACCAAAATGCCGTTTTTTTTTAAACTGGAGTTTTGAAGAATCTCCAATACCCAAATTTTATTGACAAGGTTGAACTTAAAGCAATAAATTTTGATTTTTCTCTTGTTGAGAATTCATATTTCTGAAGTTCCAGAAAAAATTGTATGATCATCTCGATAAATCACTGTGAGAGAATCAGGATGTCAGGACCATTTAAAAGGTTTCTCAACTCGGTGCCTCATGAATATTTGTTTCCCAAAATTATTTATTTTATTTTCATTTTTGGAAGATTAGTACGTTGCTAGAGAAATTATTGAGTCTGCTGAAATGACAAGAAAAATATTTTCAATAATTACAGCGGTAGAAACAACGAAAGATAATTGATAACAATCGTCTGTCATATCACGTCTTCTTATCATTGATAAAGTCATAGTGCCTATCTGATTTGCTTGTTTAATCGTTTTTTTTTTCCTCGATTGAAAATTAATTTACGTGTTGACTGATACGAAGTCTCGATAATATTTGTCGTTTGCACAAGAAATGTCAATTTATATGATAAAATAATTCTAATATTAGTTTACTAGAATTCATCCACTCACTGAAAGAGTTAAAAAAAAGCATTCCATTTTTCCAAAAATGTTTTTCAACAAAAAGAACAAGTTAGCGAACATCAGAATTCGAATAACGGTGGGGGGTTTTTTTTTTCCCAAAGAATCCGGTCAATTAATACCATTTAATTATTTTCAATACAATTTTTAGTCAAGCAAGTTTCTGCAGCATCGGTATATTAATTTTAACATTTTTACATTATGGGAAGGAAAAATGGATGTCATAAAACATTCACTTTTTTGATAATTTTCATATTGTTTTACGGAAAAATATTTCTTACCCAAAACAATTTTTGTTCACATATTTACATAGCAAGTATGGGCATTATTTGAATAAAAATGTATTCTAAATACTTTTTAATTTCAATATCTGTAAATAAGTTTAAATAGCACCAACAATACGATTTTCGAATCGTTAATCTAATTACGTTTCTTTTAGTCATTGTATGTATTAATTATACAATGTTTCTATGATTACTCATCGCTATTCAAACCGAAATGTATTTTGAATACAATTTTATTCGAATATTCCCCATTCCTGTTACGTAGTTTATCCGCTTTAACAATGAAATCCACCTTAAATAATCCCAGGGAAAATACATTAAATAGAGCATAGGAGTATCATATAAATTATAAATATAATCGTGCAGGTGCGCTGTAAGAGTTGTAATCCTCGCAAATTCGGCGGAGATTAATTAAGTTAACTGGACAAAGCATAATATATATTTATTTAGTCATTATCGCCCTTAAGGGTATCAGAATGGTAAAAGCATAAATATCATATGCCTAAATTGAGCATCTGAAAATATGAATATGAAAAATGTATATTAATTACAAATATAAAATGTTTATATTAAATATTCATATGAAATCATATCTTTCGATGTTTGATACTTTAAACAATTTTTCAACCATTGCAAAGTATTCTAATAAAATAACAATAACAATAATTGTACTATACATTATGTGCATTGGTCAATTTTCCACATTTACAAAAGACCTTTTATTTATTTATGTACACATTCTATTAACACCGTTATGAATATAGTCGTACACTTGCGCTGATAGGGTTTTAATTAATTTTATTAAGTAGTAGTAGTTATCGTGATTTATTAAAAATGGATACATTAATTACACATACATACATTGCCAATTGGCCATCGATCGTTAGTCTGGATTTTCTATTTTTATAATTCATTACGTTGTGTTTGTGTTGTATAGATATGGAGGTATAAGGATATCTAAATTAACTGGATTAAACATAATATATTTATGTATTTAACCATTCTCGCTCTTCAGGGCATTAAATAAATAAACCATAATTTCATATGCCTAAATCTAAATACCTAAAAATATAAATATAAAATATTCCAATCAAAAGATAGAAAAATAGATAATCGGCTTTAGATCTTAATTTTTTTCACAAGTAAATTGCATTGAAAAATAATAGCCTCCTTCGTTACATACAACTTTAAACAATCTTACAACTATTGAAAAATATTACAAAGAAATTGCAATAATAATAATAATTTTCTACATTTCCAAAAAACTATTTTTAAATTTATTTACACATCCCATTAAAAGCATTATAAATATAATCGGACAGTTGCGCTGAAAGGGTTTTAATCCTTGGAAGGCCTGCAAAACATAAATCAATTCACTAGCATATTTTGCTAGTTGCGTTGAGCATAAGCTGGAACACTCTGGTTTTCGGCTCACGTATCACTGTCGCTGGTTTCCTGCTTCCAATTTGTCGCCACAGCGGTTGATATATTTTTATTGGTGACGGGAAGCTGCTGGTGAAGTTTGTCGAGGGCGGCCGACAACAACGTCTGCGGTGCTTGTACATAACTCGCCTTGGAATTAATAATAAGATTGAGGAGCACTGGCGTATGGCTCGGCTTGCCACTTGCCGGCTGGTGATGTCATCACTTATGTATCGGTGACGTTAGAAATTCCTTAGGTTCCTTTGGTGCTCGAGTTGTTACTGACTTTGCAACTACTCGATTAAAGGGTCAGCATACGCTAAGGACCCAAAAAAGCAGGTCGATGTACGATTTTTTTTTTTTTTTTTAATGAAAATATTTGCACGACGTGCTCGAGATTTTACAGACAATGATTGAATTGTCTTGCGTAATTTGAGCTTTTTCAAATTAATGAACATTGATTTACAATGAAATTATTATTGGTGAAAAGAAATCCGGTTGTTTTATTTAAGGATGTTTGATAGGTACAGTCCCTCCAATCGTGAATTTCAGAGAAAATTTCGATTACTTCTCGATGGAATAAAAATCGAAAAAAAAATCGATATTAAGGATGTATGATACGTACAGCCCCGCCAAAAGTGAGTTTCAGAGACAATTTCGATGACTTCCCTATGGAATAAAAATCGGAAAAAAATTATGCATATAAAACGTGCTGAAAAGATTGATTTCACATAATAATAATGCCAAAATGTTATTAACAAATTGGTGAAAAAAACAATTGTTCAACAAACAATCAGGCAACCTAACTTTTTTTTAAATGAAAATGATATGTTGATTTACTTGAATGCATACGAATTTTTCCAGATTTTTTCCTTTATTTTGACTTGGATTTTTTTTTTTGTAAAATGCGCAGAATATAACAAATTTTGGATATGCGTTTTGCAAAAAAATCTTGAGTGTAGTAGATCGTCTTATGCCGAACACATATTCAAAATTCGTTATTTCACGCACATTTTTCAGAATAAAAAAAATCAAAATTAAAATAAATAAAGAATCTGAAAAAATTTGTATACATTCAAAGAAATTAACATATCATTTTCATTAGAATAAAAGTTAGGTTGACTGATTGTTTGTTGAACAATTGTTTTTTTAATCAATTTGTTAATAACATTTTGGGATTATTATTATGCGAAATCAATTTTTTCAGCACGTTTTATATGCATTATTTTTTTCCGATTCTTATCCCATCGGGAAGTCATCGAAATTGTTTCTGAAACTTACTTTTGGCGGGTTATCATACAATCCTTAAACAAAGTGCTGCCCAACGATTCTATAACATTTTCCATCTCGAGTAACAAAATTATACTGAAATTTGGAAAATTATCGAAACTGGAGGCTACAGAAAGTCACATTTACGACATTAAAATACACCTTTAATAAATTTTTATCAACAATGAGATAAACATATTTTTAAAATTATTGGGTCATACGATAGAAAATTTTCTAAACTATACTCCAATTTAAAGTAAATCGGTTGAAGAGATTATTTAGTGGCACTAGTTTAAAATGGTAATAACTGTTGTTTTTTTAATGTTTTTCAATGAAAAAAAACTAAAGCTTGAAAAGTTTATAGATTAATTGTATTCAAAATCCCGATTTTTTCGTCCTACTACTTTCATTCGAAAATAAAGAATCGAATATTGCTTAAGGGGTCAACTCATAATCAGACCCCTTAATACTCAGAAACAAGAATGTCGAAGTAATTCCCATTGACGGTTCGTTCATTCAATCAAGTTTTACGATTCCTGGACTGTTATGACTCAGATGCACATTCACCTATTTTACTTCCTCTTCACTTAATCATCCGACCTTGATTCATTCAACAATGTTTATCTCATTTCAGGGACCGTGACGATGCGAGACAAAAAGGGAGGCGCTTTGAGCCGAGTGCAGAAACTCAAGAAGAGACTCAGTCACAGTTTTGGGAGACTTTGTAAGTTATCATATTTTGTAATTTGGTAACGCAATATGTTACAATCTGGAAAATACTTTACGAGGCTTTTAAATGATTAATAGAAAAGAGTCAGATAAAATTAGAACTTATAGTACTTCGCGCCAAGACAAAATTTTGGAGAAAAGTAATGACTATTATTTTCAATAATAGTCATTACGATAACTTGATGATAAATTGGTTACAAGTAATATTAAATTAATGTAAAGGCAAATATATTCCTTGCCTTATGAAAGCAATTTCTTTATTTTTCTGCATTAATATGGTTATTCTGGAATCATATAGAAAATTTTCTGAGACATCTCAATTAAATAAAACAACAAAGTCAAATTCATTGTGATCAGAAATATGTGTATAAAATACATTTTTTAAGAATCAGCTGAAGAATTTTTTCCAAACTAATATTAACGACCTTCCAGCATTATTAAGAATCAATGTTCTGATTATTTTCAACGTATCAAATTTCTGACAATTCTCGCATATTGAAGAACTCAAACTTTTCGTAAATCCAACTTTTGGTTCTGAACACAAAGCAGGCTTATAGAATTCCTCCCGCTTGGAAGACGGGATATTTTGATAGCTGATACGCGCTTCGTGCTTCTGCGAACGCGACGGTAATTCATTCAAAAGCTTTATGTAATTCCGATATATCTTATCGTGTATTGGGATCTTCCTCGTTCGCATTGTTTGCAACGAGGTTGTAAAAGTTTTCGCAAGGGATTCATATGTATACATCTATATATATATATATATATATATATATATATATAGATATATAATATTTATTCGTATTCGCCATCTCGTATTTGCGACCACTAATCACGTTCTGCTAATTGTATTTGCATCCGGACTATGCTAGTCGTATAACGTAAAAACAGGGTTTCGCTTGGAAAATTTTTGGAATCGTTTGCCATAACGCGCACAGTCGGTTAAGGAATTTATATTCTCCTTGTTAGAGTTACTGAAAGACCAATTATTTTCTTTTATTCGCAGCGATATCGAAAGAGGAGGCTGACGATGTCGCCAATAGAGGACCTTTGCCGTATAATGGCTATTCCGAGGAGTTCCTAGACCGTTTGGAACCAAACGGCAACATACCTGCGGATAAAGATCGTCGTTACGGTGAGTCACATATTTATTTAAATTTCTTGTGACCGTATAGACAAAGCTTTGACCGATAACAACATTTTTGCGAGATTATCATTTTAGCTTACTAAAAATTGACGAAAATAAAAGGATGGTCGAGATAAGAGTTTTAAAAAAAAGGTCTTTGTGAGTGGCAGATTGAAAAATGCAAACCTCAATATTTCCAGAACGGTTTTATCATTCTAGCTGAAATATGGCACACAAGTGGAGCATTTATACTTCTTTGCTTGTAATTAACGTACGCAACAAATGAAACGGGCTCGATTTTCAGACTTTGCATGTTTTGGACTGAAAAAAAGGGCGTACGTTCTTCAGCTGCTGTGATTTTCCAACTAAATATTTATTTGCAAATAAAACTTTAATGAAGAAAAATCAATATCGATTTTAAGCTTTTTCTATAAAGCAGTTTGAATTTCAGTCAGTTAACATTTTTTTGACGAATTTACATTGTCGCTCCAATTCGCGACAGTTTGAAGCAGAACAGCTCGAATTTTCTACAGAATCAAACTAATATTGAAAAATGATAGATATGAAATTTGTTGACGATTGGTCAAGGACTACAGATGTTATAGCAATTTTGAATTACAATTTTCAACCTTGTCTGTTTTCGACACAACCGAAAGAAGGGGCTAAAACTTTAGACACGTATGTGATAATATACACGAATATTTGGGAGCGGATTTTATGTTAAAAAATTTTTTAAACGACGGAGTCGTTCGTATGTTAATTAACTTCAAGTTTGTTTTTTAAATATTATTTTGTAAACTTATTAAAATTGAGTATTGGGTACATCACTTTTTCACTTTTCATCTTGCTCAAAGCTTTCTCTATCAGAAACCCAAATTTGGTCAACATACTTTTCTGTGGAAAGCTCTGAGAAAGCCAGAAAGTAAGGATGAATTTTTTTTTCGTTTTAGTTCATTCACTGTATCGATTTGCCTGTTAGAATTCTTACTTCGACCGTTTCCTTGGCTACTTTATCAATGTTTATCAGTAGTCCAAGAGTGTACGCGAACTGCGACTATCGGTTCATTTTTAAAACCCCGCTCACGATCTTATTCTTCGAGCAGACTTGTGAATGATTCACGAGGCTTAAACTGGCCTCATCGCTTATCGCTGCTCAATGGCTCCGTACGAAAGTCAATAACATTGCTGCCTGTCACTGTTTTGCTTGCTCGGAGTCAATAAAAACTTACGTTTACAGAATGGACAGGTGTCGGGGATCACGACAGAGTTCATCGGCAGCTTTCGGTTTCGAGTGACTCGAAACTCTTGGACGAGGACATCAGGGAAGAGGCGAGGGTTATTCTGAGACCTCGACGCCCTCCACGACCAAAGTCCGAGGTTTTCCTGGGTCCGGATCCACCGCCTCGGAGAACAAAAAGATTTTCTGCCTTCGGGGTGAGCATCGCGATACGCCCAAATGTTTCATATTCCAAAACTATGATTCACAACGAGATTTAATTGAATTTAAGATCTTTAAGAACTTAATAAAATTCTTGTCGCAAAATTATAAGCAAACGTAATGAAGACCGAATCACCCGAAAAAAATCATAATTAAAGAAAAAGTATTGATACCCTTTTTTCAAAAACAATCTTACATTCAAACCTCATTAAGTACGTACGAAGCACCATAATTCTGCAATTTTGTACTGTTACGTCATGGGTATTGTTATTTTCCATGATCGCAACGAAGTTCAATTGAATGTTGCCTCGCTTTAGGCCGGATTTCGCGACCAGGGAACGAAGCAGGTGTCTGGTAATTTTTGTTGAATGAATAAAAAATATTGTTTCCAAAACAAAGGTTATTAAAACACTCAAAATTTATTTATTTTTATTATTGGACTAAAACACCTTAAATTGGGAGGCTGGCCGTCGGGTTCGGCTCCCAGAGTAAAACTAAATATGAGGAAATCAAAGTTATGCTCAAAGTACAGCGCTATGATACAAAAAATTGAAGATGCGGGACGTCACACATCTTGGAGGTGTGCGGCGCCCTGCTTATCAGCGTGGACCGCTGACACTGCTCTGATAAGGGCAGCAGAAGCAGTTCCCCGGTTTTGAGGTACAACTATTGCTAAGAATTTTGTTTTCTTAAAGCGTGAAATTGCTGGTTAACGCAGAAGTCTGCTCCCAGTAGCTACATGCGCTACTGAATGTTTACAAAAAGGAAACGATTTATTTAATCTTATCATTATTTATTTCTGTCGAATAAAATAACAATTATAGTTTTACAAAATTTCTTTATGTAATTATTCATTTAGCTTTCTCATAGAAGAAGCTTTGTTTTCGTGAAAAAATTTCTATTCGAGATTTTCATGTCAGTACACTCAGAATGGTCGAAAACGCCGAGAAAAGTGGTTTGTGCGAAATGTGTGTGTATGTGTATGTGCACATGTCGTTGTTTACACGTTAACTGCTGTAATTTTCTAGGGATTTTCTTCTAAATTGGCACGCGAGTAGGTTATCATAAAACAACGTTTGGGATTGCATTTGACGCGAATCGGTTGAAATTTTTTTTTCTACACCATTTTTTAAATTTTGAAAAAAAACCGTTTTCACGCTATAACTTTTGCAATTAAAGAGGCACGGGGCTGAAATTTTGTACATAAATGGACTACCCGTGAAACATTATGTGTACAAAATTTTGCGAGAATCTGTCGAGCCGTTCTGATTTTATTACAATTTTAATTTTTTCAAAAATGTCTGCAAATGCTATAGACTCATGCAAATTCTGAGATATCCGGCTGCAATTGCCGATATGATTTCACGATTATTTATTTTCAATTAAGATTTTGGTCTAATTAACTGTTGACGTGTCAGAAAATTTCGATTTTGGTGAACAAAAAAAAAAAAAGAAGCTTTTACCAAAAAAAAAAATCTAAATTTTCAAAAGATTTATCTTTAATTTTCTTCACACTTAGACGACCATTTAAAAAGATATTTGGTCCAAATTTGACACCAAACGGTCGAGTGGTTCCAATTTTATGGCATTTTGAATTATTTGAAAAATCTCGTTCGAGCGCTTGCTCGTGCAAATTACTAGGTATCGGGTTTCAATGTAGTTTACATATGGACTATCATTACATAATTTTTGAGTAACAATTTTACACAAATCGGTCGAACGGTAATAATTTTACGTCACTTTGAATTTTTATAAAGCCTGCAAAATAGAACCTTGCGAATTGCTTCCTGGTTATTTTTTGCTTTCTACAAAGCTTCCTCTATGAGGAAGCCAAAATTGATGAACATACTTCCTTATAGAGGTAGTTTTGTAGAAAGCAAAAAAATAATGAGGAAGCAATTTGCAAAGTTCTACTTTGCAGGCTTTTCCGTTAAGTTTTTAATATTAAAAAAAACCCCGTACGTAACACATACAGCGTACAAGAAGGGTATGATGTAAAATTGAACATTTTTAACTCGTGATAAATTGTAAACCAATCCTGTGAATAAATTTCAGGATGCAATGCCTTATTTTATTTGGCGAAGAGTGCATTCTGGCTTGAGTTTAGTGATTCTGGATGCAGTGAAAATCCGATTTACTGTAACTAATTAAAGTTGAAAAAAAAAGATTTACCTACACATTTAAAATCATAGATTTCCCAAAAAAAACCGAAATTAAAATTCCGATATTTATACTAGAATGCGCTTTTCGACAGATAAAGTAAGACGTCAAACGCTGAAATTTGTTCACTAGTTCGGCCTAAAAGCTGTGATAGGTTGGAAATTGTATTTTTTACCTCACAACACTTTGGTGCACGGTCTTTACAGAATTGCAGAAAAATAAAGCTTGATATGTTATGGTAATAAAGCTTGGTATGTATTCATTGAGGTTTGAATGTAGAAATTTCTAACAGAATCTTATCATATACAGAATTTTTTTTATTATGATGTTTTTAGGTGACTCGGCTGCTTTAAAGAAAAAGAAAGAAATCCTTCTATACAAAAAATATTACGGAACGTCACAAAAACTAAATCAATGAGTCAATATCGTATCCATTATTATTGGCAAATGAAGCGAATCGATGTTGAAATTTTTTTTTCGTTTTGCTGTAACATTTATACATTTTATCGGTAATATTGTAGAATATTATAGAAATCAGGGAAAATCGTATACCGTCTGTAATATGCAAAACTGAATATCAGTACACATATTTTCCCTCATACCTTCGTTTCAATAACTTTTCGTCGTTACTAAAAATTGAATGTTACTCTTCAAGTTGGGATTACAAATTCTTATATACTCGTCTAATAATAAAAAATGAAACATTAATTTTTCGTCGGATTTGACATATTAAGGGTGACTCGCCATTCGGCAAGTCCGAGGCTTACATAAAGCTGGAACAACTCGGCGAAGGCTCGTACGCCACAGTGTTCAAGGGCTTCAGCCACCTGACCAACCAAGTCGTAGCGCTGAAGGAGATCAGACTGCAGGAGGAGGAGGGTGCCCCGTTTACTGCCATTCGCGAGGCGAGCCTACTCAAGGAACTCAAGCACAGCAATATCGTCACTCTTCACGACATCATTCACACCCGCGAGACTCTTACCTTCGTCTTTGAGTTCGTTCACACGGATCTCTCGCAATACATGGAGAGGTATGGAAGCGGCGGAGGAGGCCTCGATCCACGAAACGTCAAGCTCTTCCTCTTCCAGCTTCTACGGGGTCTCGCTTACTGTCACCACAGGTACACTGTTGAAAACCTATTCTAAATTCACCATGACAAGTCATACGAATTTTACAAAATAGCGTAAGTCCAAAATAGCTGGTGGATTTCAAAATAATGCCCATTTTAGATTCAGACGTTCATAATATTTGAATACGGTTGTTCAGATATTCGCTAATCAGATCAGTCTCTATTTTGACCGCAAGTTATTAAAATACAATAAAAATAGCGAATGGAAAAAGAGTGAATTTAAAAATAATGGCTATTCTAAATTCAGACGTTCATAATCTTTGAATACGGTTGTTCAAATATTCGCTATTCAGATCATTCGCCATTTTGACCGCAAGTTATTAAAATGCAATAAAAATAGCGAATGAATGAAGAGTGAATTAAAAAATAATGGCTATTCTAGATTCAGATGTTCATTATATTTAAATTCGCTATTTCAGCGATTCGCTATTTGGATGCAAATTTTGGTAAAAATGCCGAATTTCATAATGATGCTATTCTATATTCAGGGGGGTTTTTTTTTTTTTTTGTTAAATATGCTATTTTCGCCATTCGCTATTTTGATCACCACACACAAAAGTGAAGTGTGCAATAATTAATATTATGTCATTCACTGTAAAAATTACAGTAGTAATCGCCTGAAAATCTCTATACGTGAAAATTATGTGTTTTCTTAAATCTAGTTATTACATAACTAAAATTGTTAAATTCATATGAGATGCTCGTCATCAAGTTCTGTGTTAGAAAAGAAACCATAATATTCGTCCGATTACGCCCGGCGATATCTTATTTTGTTTATTGAATGATTCTTTATGGATTTACCAGAACGCTTCTATATTCGTATTAGTTGTTTGAAAATTACAAGCTTCTGTACCTTCTGTAGGTTGGTTCAGTTAGGTTAAATATCCAAATAGTGGTAATTTTCTGGAAAGTATACTATTAATAAAATGTATTCGGTTAATTAATTGGACAGCTTCCATCGAACCCAATGATCAACTCAATCAATGCCCAATGATGCTCAGCGTGATCGGGGTGGAATTATGATTTTTGCGCATATAAAATGGGATTCCAAAAACACTTTATTGAACTTTAGTATTTGTTTGTGTGTTTTTGAATTGTATGGGTGGTTATATTTCATATGTTGGGGACACATAATGATGTGCAAATCACTTTTCAAGACTTTCGATTCAACCACCGAAATTGATAAAAATTGTCACTGATTTGAATAGTATGATTTGCACCAGACTTTAAAAATCCTGAATTCGCTGTTGGCTTCCTCTCGTTTTCGGTGAACCACTTTTTTAATGAACAAACCACGCTTCCTTAATTAGAAAAAGGCATGAGAAGCGAAAATGGCGTGAGAAGACGCTTAAAACGCGATTAACGTTGATTCGGACGTAGCATCGATGGCTTTTCGTACTTCGTATGGTTTTCGAGATGACAAATTGATGAAAAATCGTCCAAAGTGTTGCAAACAGTGATCTAAGAATCTTATTGCAATTTACAGAAACTTTTACGAGTTTATCAAACATTCACAATGTTTTTGCAGTTTAGAGAAAATAAAATTAATGTGCACTCTAAGGATTCGACAAAAAAACATTTTCCATAATGAAGATTGTAACAGAAAGAAAGTCAAAAACGATTTGATTCAAAATGATCCACTCAAAACTGTATCTCTGACGATAAAACAGCGAAAAAAGAAAACAATCTCACAAAACGAAGACATCTCTACTCGGCCTCCAAATTATTTAGTCAGAAGACTGAATAATACTTAAACCCTCTATTAATTGAATTTTCATTAATCGAGAAGTGTCCTAACAAAACATGTTTTAAAAATCTAACCAAGCCTTTTTCTACTTGGACTGAAAATTCCTCAGCCAGTATACAAATTTCAAACGCTATGTTCATTGAACCGTAATTTTTTGAGAATTCGTATTATCTTGACACGAAAAAAGTGTAGAGAAAACAATCTCACAAAACAAAAGTTTTTGTTTTTTACTCAAATTCACTCAGGTCAGAATACTGAACGCCAACTCTCTGTTCATTGGACTGTTGTTTATTGGGAATAGTCGGGCACTACTAACGAATTAATCGAATAATTCCAGGAGAGTGCTTCATCGTGACGTGAAGCCACAGAACCTGCTGATCAGCGAAATCGGTGAGCTGAAGCTTGCGGATTTCGGTTTAGCGAGAGCAAAGTCGGTTCCGTCGCACACATATTCCCACGAGGTTGTCACCCTGTGGTACAGGCCACCGGACGTGTTGCTCGGTTCGACGGAATATTCGGGTTCGCTCGATATGTGGGGAGTCGGTTGTATATTCGTCGAGATGCTTACCGGCGTTCCGACCTTTCCGGGTGTTCGTTGCACTTACGATCAGCTCGACAAAATATTCAAGATACTCGGGACACCGACGGAAGACACGTGGCCCGGTGTAACTCATTTGCCGGGCTACAGTCCTCACCGACTCGCCTTTTATCCTATGAGAAAGCTCGGGCTCTCGTTTCCGCGACTGTACGACGTCGCCGAGGGCGACAGCATGGCTTCCTCGTTACTCCAGCTCAATCCGGATGAGCGGATAAGCGCCGACGGGGCTCTACGGCATCCGTACTTCGCATCGCTGCCCAGAAAGCTCTACGAGCTACCGGACGGTGAGTACTCTCAAACAAATCGGCAAGAGACCCGAACCCACACAATACGACTCGTTAGTGATGCGAAATTCTCATTAGATTCATCGAAGACCGTTTTTTTATCCTCGAATTTGTGATGATCTGGTAATAAGATACAGAGTAAATATTAGGTTGTGTCGAAAAAACTTTTTCTTGTTTTTCAATTTGCATTGTTTTAAACTATAATTTGTACCTTTAAGCAACTCTTGTCAAAATTTTAGCGTGATAAAATTTTTTGTAGAGGTGGCTCAAACGATGTATAGATTTCCCATTTCATTAACACGTAGCTTACTTCAAGTTCATTTGATTTTCCCGTTATAAATTTGTTTTGAAAAATAGGGCTTTGGAATGTATCAAGAAGATGCGCGAAATATCTAGACTGAAAACTGCGAAAAATATAGAAAATATTATACTAAACGGTTTTGTTTTTAAATTGCGATGAAATTTTACGTTCCTCTCCCGATTTTTCGCTGTATTTTTATATGGTGCTAAATCTTCGAACCGATCTGACATTTTGTTTGGAATTTTTATGATTTTCTTCTTTTGCAATTTTTTAATGGTTTATTGATTTTTTTCCCTCGATTTTTCTTTATTTTTTAACTGTTTTCCCGATTTTTATACATTTTTGACATTTTTGTTAAATTTTCGAATCAAACTAACATTTTTTTCGAACTCTTCATGATATTTTTCTTTCTTTCTCCGTTTATTAAAATTTATTGATTTTTTTTTCGATTTCCGGTCAAATATGACATGTTTACAAATAAAGTTGAACAAAGCTCATATATTTTTTCATGTTTCTCTTCGATTGTCGGTCGTGTTCGTTATTTTTTTCGTATTCACAAACAAATTTGAAACATCTGTTCAACAGTTAAATGGAATTTCACTTATAATTAAACTTCACGACAGACATTGGCTCCAGAATTGACCTTAAACTTGAAATTTCAATTGAAACTGATCTTACAGGGTGGAGAGGGCGATATTCTGAGATTCGAAAATTCATTCAACTAGAAAACTATCGATCTAATCGAAAAATTTGTATGCACTTTTTCTCTTTCGAATGATTTGAAGATAACGAAAAAATATACGCGAACGTCAATATACCTCGTATCTGTAATTTAGGGACATCAATCTATTGAGAGCCGCATTTATGTACGTGTTAATCAAACAGGAAAGCTAAAACGATGCAAAATGAAAAAAAAAAAATTTCGACACACCCCAGTAAATTTGCATTAATTTAGGGAATATACTTTAAAGTATAGTTAGTTTTTTTATTATGATTTCATGTTAATAACCTGTAGTTACTAAAAAATTATTTGTGAAAATTTGAATAACTACAAGATACGAAGAAACGGTCTTGCATTACCTTTCTAATAGAGGATTTATTTTGTTCTCTCATTTTTTTTTGCAATTTTTACGGTGAAATTTAATTCTGAATGAATAGTTTTGTATTATAATCGCATATTTATTTCTGAAAGTATTAAGCATTTACAACTTTGCTAAGATATCAAACATGGTTTGAACATGTTTTTTAAGCGATTTAAGGGACTATTTGAGTAACCCATAAGAATACCAAAATGACGATACAGTCGATGGTCACGCAAAATTCTCTTTAAAATAACAGAAAACCGACTTCTTATTCATGAAATTGTGTTGACTACGGAGATTTCAAAAACGGTTTATACACATTTTTTTAGGCAAATTATTAGAAACAAATGTGCTTCTGAATTCACGGAACTTTAATTGATGTAGAAAAAAATTACTTTACGCCAAAAAACGATGAAATATATTATACGCAATTCTGTGGAAATAAAATTCGTAATTTCTGCTGGAACTTGACGACTAATTAATTTTGTACACATATATTTTTTCTACATTATTCCGTACTTTCGTGCAAGAATTTGTAAGATCTATGTTCATACAAAAATTTGAACAACGCGTTTCCAAACAATTGATTCGAATTCTACATTTTCACGAAATTATTGATAAAGTATCATCGGATGCAGAATATGCCGAGGAAACCGAATTTATTTCATCAGAATGAAACATCATTACGTCTCGTTAGTAAATCCCACGTCAATAATATTCACCTCCGAAAAACTCTAATTTCTTTCTATTAAACATTCCTGTTCGCAGAGGTATCGATATTCAGCGTAGAGGGTTGTCATCTCTTCACGGAGTCGCGACAAACATACGCGGATTCGCGTCATTCAGCGCTCAAGACATGAGGCCGGGCTTAACCGAAGGAAAAAAGAACAAAATTATAAAAAAACGAATAGAAAATAATAATGATAATGCTCCGGAGCCGAGCAAAGTCCGAAAGGAGAAAAGAAAAGTTTAAAAAGTGCGAGCCTACGCGTTCGGCGAGAGACTCGTTTAATTTCCGGAAACTCAATCGAGAGCGCAACGCTTAAATGCGAATAATACGTAGGTATTATTATTGTACACTATCCGACCGCCCACGACATCTTACAGGCGTGCGCGCGCGCGCTCTTAAAGTAATGCACACTTGCAGGACATAACTATACACACACACACACACATACTACTTTCCCATATACACAAAAACACGATCATGAGAATTTCACGAGCATTGAAAGCCGCAGGAAAATTCATTGTTCGCTTCCTCGATCCCTTCTCTCTCTCTCTCTCTCTCTCTTTTTCTTTTTCCCTCTCTCTCATTCTCTGGGCTTCGACATACTCTCACATTACGCTGATCCACATTTAGATACAAATATATAAATAAATATATAGATAAATATCTATATATATATTGCTCACCTTTGAAACGCCTTAATTTTTCCGGCTTGAGGTGAAATATAACTCGGTTTAAAGTTCTGCCTGCAGTACGACTAATCTACGTGTGAGCGCGAGAGAGGAACGATCATTTAAGGAGCGAGGAAAATTATCTGGGCAGGTTGAATTAAGGGGATAAAGTAAGGTCAAGAGGCCGAGACATCTAAAAAAAGTCATAAGAAACAAAATTCTGTAGATGACAGACTTGTTTTTTTTTAAATCTTACTTTTTAAGGTCATTAAACATTATAATTCTGCAATTTTGTAAAGGAACATATTGCGCGAAAATTATAGGAGGTAAAAAGTAAAATGTATAACTTGTCGTAATTTTCGGACCAAACCGGTAAACGAATTAAGGTGTTCGATGTCCCATTTCACCTGTCGAAGAGTTTCGAGTTTGAGTGTAGCAATCCTCGTTGCAGTGGAAATTGGAATTAATGTAACCAATTATTTAATCAGTTCATTATGAATAAATAATAGTCTATTGGGACCACACCGTAGAATCACGGTATACCGTGAACCAACAAACGGTATATTAAAATTTTTCAAGTTATTATACCGTGCACGGAATAGATTCCTACGGTATACGGTATTGGAATTTTAAATCGCAGCATGCCGCGATACCGTGCACGGTTTTCGATGCCTCAGAGAAATTTACGTACGGTCTGGAGGAGGTAGCCAAGATACCGTATACGGTTTTGCAGCACGGTATCTTCAAAAATTGACACGGTATTCTGTTGTTAATCGTATTTATTAGTATGTCATATTGGAATGTAGTATATTTATTTTACATTTAACTCTTCATTTTTTTACTCCTTCCTCCTTGTATGTCGGGCAAAACCCCACCCGTCCCTTCGTACTGTGCGAAGGGACGGGTGGGGTTTTCATGCCACCGGAGCAAACAGCGCATTGCAGGGACGTGGCGATGCATTTCTTTGTGCATTTAGGGCACGTGTAACGGCCGAGTTTTTTTGTACGCGCTGTTATGCTTTCCACGTCATTGAACGCCTCGATGGATTGAGACGAAAATCCGGTTTTTAAAAATTTTGTACGCTCCGTTCAAGGCCCTCGCAGCAGTGTCATCGGCGATCTTTAGCCACTGGAGCATCTTTCGTGCTTGCTCTTGTACCGGCAGATCCTCGAATTTCTCTGGTGCAGATTGTCGAGAAGGACCTTTGTGAACCAGTGTACACGATACGTGTTGCAAAACCGTATACGGTATCTTAGCTACCTCCTTGAGACCGTACGTAAATTTCTCTGAGGTATCGAAAACCGTGCACGGTATCACGGCTTGCTGCGATTAAAAATACCAATACCGTATACCGTAGACATCTATTCCGTGCACGGTATAATTACTTGAAAAATTTAATTCTACCGTGTGTTGGTTTACGGTATACCGTGATTCTACGGTGTGGTCTTAATAGACACTTTCTAAATAATACATAAAAAATCATAGTTTTGGCACCAAGGCCTGAAATAAAGATTTTTAAACTCATACTAAAATGTACCTTCTATCAGATGAAAGGGGATATTGAACACTGAAATTCGTTCATCGGTTTGGACTGAACGATACAACAAGTTACACATTTTTATTTTTACCTCACACTATTATGATGCACTGTATGTATGTATTCGTTTATTGTGTCCTCTAGATGTTACAAGCTCTTCCGTTTCCTCTTACAATCGTCTATTTCTTTACACTACTTATATTACTTTATCGCTATTCTTATCCTATTCTAATTGTACTCCTTTTATCTCTTTCTCCGTTCCCACTTTATTAATTACATCGCTACGAATCATAATGCTTGGTATTTAATTAATGAGGTTTGAATGTAAGATTTTTTAAAAGAAGGCTATCAGCTACAGAATTGTTTCTCTTATGACTTTTTGTATCAGGTTACTCGGCCCCTTTAAGGGCAATGAAATGAACTGATATTTACGATTTTTTTTTAGAGTAAAATCAGGTGGTCCTTCTTCAAACTTTTATAACTTTGTGTGTCTGACATTAAATGAATATTATGGTGGTCCTTAAAAGGAGTGTTTTTGAAATTGAACCGTGCCGCCCCCTAGATCGGTTCGAAATAAATTTTGAAAAATCCTTAATTTTTTAAATATTTTTTTCCTACATTTAACCGCCCTCCACAGAGGTTAAATGTAACCCATTACAATTAAATGTTAATCAGTTAATCTTAATGCAAATTCGCCACTATTGATCTTTCACTGGATTAAGTATAAATGCTTCAATATAAATCACTCTTTACTATTGTTTTTTACTGCATTAAACTTCAAAGAATCAATTACGAAAATTTAGCACTGATTTGACTTCGATAGTTGTCACCGAAACTCTTTAAAACTTATTCGACATTGCTCACGGAAATATTTTTAAAGAAATTGACGAAGTGAGACAAAACTTTTTATCCAACAGATTATTCCATAATAAAATATCGATGACTTGAAATCGATCATCCCGTGCATTCAAAATGAAAAACTTCAACTCTCATTTTTCAGGAGCGGAAATCTATAACAAAGATTAAGGATGATTTTTTTCCACATAGTCATTGGTTCAAAGCGTTATTTGTATAAATTTCAGATTTTTCAACCGACCAATAGTCCCGCAATAAGAGGTTGACTGTGAAGACCGAAAAACCCTATGTATTTTAAACGGCAAACTTTAACCCCCGTGGGGGACGGTTAAATGTTGGAAAAAAAATCTTAAAAAATTAAGGATTTTTTAAAATTTATTTCGAAGCGATCTAGGAAGACCACCCTAATGAATATAAATAAATTATGAAGATAAAAATACAGCAGTGAGAGATTTATCAGACATTTTCTTGCGGCCACTTTTCTCGATGTTTTGGATAATTCTGAATGTGATATGAAAATCTTGAGAATAAAATGCATAAATACAAAATTTTCTATAGAGAAAGTTTTGTATTTATGCATTTTTGAATTTTTTTTTGAAAAAACAAGAAGAAATAATGTTTTACTAATTTAAAAAGTATAAAGCTCTTTAACTTACTTCAAGTAACTTGATGCTTATTTCCGTGATACTCTCGCTCCTCCTTGATAGCCACAAGCATCTCAAAGCACTCATGACGGCTTATTTCGTATAGCAAATCACCTTAAGAATCGCAATAAAACGTCACGAAACAAAAAAAAGAAAAAATTAAATTGTCTTCGCGATAGAAGAACAGTGAACGAAAAGCAAAAAAACGTTCCGAGTGACGCGGGGATTCTGTTTTTTCTAGGAATTAAAAAAACGAAATAAAAAGATTAAGAAAAATTAAAAGCACGCACGACCCATCCTCGCACTTCGTCCAAATATTAGCTTTAGACTGATACCAATCAAAAAGGAGAATCAATTTAAGTAACGAGACGAAGAAGTTAAAAAAAGCAAGAAAAGTCGAGGCTGAAGAGGCGTAAGAATAAATTAAGTGCCGCCGTCATGAGCCGTTCTTAGAAATTCGTCTCGAGCAGCCAAGGCGAAAGAGAGAACCGGCGGTTGGTTCGATAGTTTCAAATTATTAACTAATTGAAGTAAATAACAAACAAACAAAACAAGCAAATATGCGAATGATTGAATGGGAAAAATAGCAAACGAAGAGATTTTAATGAGTAAAACAAAACGAACTTAGGCGGAATCGTGGAAGATCTGTAGCGTTTACAAGAATGAGGACGAAAAAATTAAAAAAAAAAAACGTTTTCACGTCTAATTTCTTGAGCGCCGTCATTTCGTCCGCGTTCACCGGAAGTCTCGAAGAACGTCCATAGGCCGAAGTGTCGCCGCGTCCCGTCGACGAAAACCTTATTCGAATTAAATTAGTTAATAGCGTAACGGTGATGATAGCGAATAATTGTAGAATATTAAGTGAGTCGCTAACGCGGCGGTTGATTACTTGGTTTATCACGTTTTCTGGCACTTCCGGTGGCGAGGGACGTAATAATTCGTTGAGGAAAAATGTGGGGAAAAAATATAAGGTGAAAAATGAATGGAGGAGATTCGAGGGCTTTCCACTAATTAAATATATGCAGAACTTTCAAACCTTATTCTACAATTTTCGGTGGCTTAATTCATCATTCCGAGGACTCAATAACGTTAAAGATTTCATTTTTTCCCGAAAAAACAACTGTTGAAGTAACAACAACAAAAAACATCTGAGTAAAAGGTGTAATCCCACAGATTTCGTTTTTTTTTCGACAATGATCTAAATAACTTTTCAAACATGCAGACAAATATAATCTAAAAGTTAATTTGCGTGAAAGTCGTTATGGCGGTAGCTTCTTGTTCCGTCGACTGCCAGATTTTTTTTCCGGTACTTCGAAAATTATTTTGATTACTTCTAAAAGTTTCTTACGTGCACTTGGCGCTTTTTTCTTCAAATCGCGGCTGTTAATGCATTCGTATATTGTAAACTACAGCAACTACGTGATTAAATCCTTGGAACGTTCGATTACGCGACCATACATTGCAGAAACGATTTTGGAAACTTGGAGATAATTTAACTAGTTTCGAGCACTTCGAACTTCTACATTTCAATCGCCGACGAAGTTTAATCTAGTTTTTAAGAGACTCGTTAACGGTTTTAGAAAACTTTAGGCGTCTAGCATGATCGCCAAAGAATATAGTGTCAATGGTAATTAGTAGAAAATTCCGAGGAACAATTGTAGTAAGCGAAAATTCTACTGCTACTCATAGAACTTTTTTGCTAATTTGGGATTCGATTCAGCGTTCGATAATATATTTCAAGAGCGACAAGAGCAAAAAAAAGTAACAAAAAAGGATACTTTGGATTGGAGCGTTTTAAGGTAGTCATAATCAACCGCAAAAATATTCGCAATCGTTTTTGGAAAGTTTTATACATCAAAGCAGTGATTGAAACGTACATATTTTTCATGAGTATTTAGATAACAGAATTATCAATAGCGATAGATTTGCAAAAACGTTCCCATTAATTTTTAGTTTCCTTTTAGATTCTTTTATGAAATAGATTGCCTCAAAAATGTACTAAAAATTAAGGATTGCGAACCGTAGATACGACAAGAAAATGGCTTCGTGGAAATTGGACGAAAATGGCTTCACAGAATTTTCGTATTTATATTTATAGATACATGGAATAGAAACGTACAATTACTGCTGTCAAAAATTGCGTAAAACTTAGCAAAAGCGATACATAATATTGATGACAGACTCGACTACTCAGAAGCATTCAAACCTCCATAATCAATGAAAGTGAACATCGATGTAGTTTCGAAATAGTTGCCCGATCTCGTGGCAAAGGGTAGAGTAGCTAGTCGGGAGAATCGACTCCAAATAACAGAGAAAAAAAATAAAAATAAAGGTAACATAGAATAAAGATTAAAAAGTAACATTATATCGATTCGACGAGACTGCGCGTACGATAAGTTAATAATCGTACTCTTTTTCCGGTTTAGCCACTGGCAATATATTCGTAGACGCGATTACAACGGGGCGACGTTACAGGTCTTCCAACAACAACAAAAATAATTTAAAAAAACAAAAAACAAAAAAATCTTAAGTGAATGAAAAAGTCCGAAAGTTGACTTCTTACGATAAAAGTAATTAATTAAAAACCCTCCCCCCTCGCCCCCTCAAGTAGGTTATATTTATACCGATTTTTCAGCACACTTATTAAAAATATCGACGAGACGACGTAAATGCGCGGCAAAAACGGGAAAGAACACCAAGCTGAAGATTATTATGAGAGGGACAAGCGATTTTTTTCCGTTGTTGTTTTTTTTTACGAATGTTAAAATCGCCCGACGGTGATTCACGAATCACGTATTAAATGATCAACGATTATTTGCAACGTCGATCGAAAAAATGTATGAGATATGAATTTCTTGTTTCCTTCGCGGAGGAATGGAGCGGTAGGATGTATATAGAACACCATGGTTCATATTATTGATGACGCTGAGATAGCTGAGCCAAGCGTAATAAATGTGACTTTGTAATAAATTAAACGAAAAAAAAAGTAAAAAAAATCATTTGTGGTACAACGTTGTTGCGGAAAAAATGAATGGCAACAAGCAAAGAAGAGAAGCAAATGTGAATTGCTCATGTAATACGTTTAGAAAACTCTTGACTTCTCTTTTTTTTTGTTTTAAGTATTTCCGCCTGTTTTTTTCTGACGAATATGAAATACGTATATATATATACATATATATATATACAGGGAGGACACGGTGAAACTAGACAGTCCAATGCGGCTCCGTGAGAATTTAGGAAGCCTGATTGGCTACTGCCTACGGCCGCCAGTGCGTCTCATCCGAGCGGCGACTGTGTCCCCACGCGCCATCGGAATGGGCCAGTAAGGGTAGTGGTAGGGGCAAGGGACGTTACCTGAGCTGGTAGGGCAGACGCCAGAAACCAAGATTTATTTACTACTCGGTCTGCACGCATAGAGTGGGAACCGTCGGTTTGACGCGCAAGCGCATTTGCGCTGTCTAGTTTCACCGTGTCCTCCCTGTATATGCATGCATGTGGAGACTGTAATCTATCGTTATTATTTTAATCGTCGCTCTTTCTTTATCGTCTTAAGCGTCAAAATTTTCTTTTTTATACTTTATCTTTAATTCCATTATGTAAAATTATACGTCATATATATATTGTTTGTACGTCTTATGTTTTTTTTTGTTTTTTTTTCTAAGAAGGTATTACATCATTCGAACCACGATACAGTTTCTGTACTTCGAAAACGATAAAGAATTTGGAGGATCAAACGTCTTGCTCGTTTTGTTGACTTATTTATTCATCACCTCGCAATGTTCTTTTTTCGGTGTTGCTGGAATCAGAAATTATTCTCATGTTATGTGAAATGGAATTGAAAAATAGTTTTCAGCGTTGCTTGGGTTGAATTCTCGCCATTTCGCAAATGCTACTTCCGGTATCGATGGCCATTCGGAAACTACAAGGGACCACCTAATTCAATCGATTATATTGATGAATAGCCTACATCTCGATAAGGATATTGAAAATCAACACTTATGCTTTGGATTTTTATTTTTATGAAAAAAATGTGTTTTACATGAATTTAAAATTGCAATAAATTCTCTTCCTTTGCATTAATTAATGAATTCCATGACTTTCGTTGAAAATAGAATAACGCTGAATTTCTATCACTTCAGTATTTTTTTTTGAAGAATTTTATTTTGATTATTTAATGATTATTGCGAATTGACGAGGCTTAATTAAATGACGGTAAGTATATTCAAATTCCAGATATTTGAAATAATTTGTTTTGCTCTTAAAAACTAGTCAAAACTCAATGTTTACGAGATAAAATGAACCCGTTTATCTAGGCTGTAATCCGTACAATGTCTAAAAAAATCACATTCCGAATAAATATTTTACGTATATTTTGAAGTAAGTCATTCTGTCTTTATAACGTTTATTTATTAAGTTTCTCTATAAACAAGTGTTGAAAAAAAGAAGAACCCATGTGAATAATCATACTTTTTTGTTTAAAATTTAAAAAATCGTCCGAATTTGTTTCCTAATGATGAGGTAAACGATGCCTAAAAAATAAGATTTCCAATTAATTATAGAATAACGAAAGTTAGTTTGACGATCGAAGGAATGATTATAATTCTGATGGCAAAATAATGACTTCTGATAGAATCTCCGAGATCAATCGAAAGGTTGAAGGATTAAAAAATTGTTAATCAAATACTTTTCGAACGATCGCAGCGCAAAGCGCGGGAGGCGGTGATTTTTGTAAGCTATCATAGCAAGTCCTCAATGCAGTCGACGATGTGACATGACGTTGTTATCATCACAGATGTTGAAACATTTAATAAATTGAGTAATTGTTGGGACAAAAAACGTCATGGCCGTAGTGTCAGCAATTCGCATGTGAATTCGATCAAGCGTAAGATCCGCAAAAAAGCGGGTCATGACACTTCCGTTTGTTCGCGTGGCGAAGTAACAAAAAAATAAAGAATAATAAATACGAAATGGCCATTTCCGCGGACGAGGTTAGAGAACCGTTATCAAACATCACAAGAGATAACGGTAATTACGTGACAATTGAATTTTTTAATTCCCTCTAAACCTCGTGACATTCTCTTCTCTTCTCGAAGAAATTCATTTTTCTTCCTGTAAGAGAAAAAAATCCCAATTCAATTGTACTCAATAAAAGCTCGTTGTTTTTTGTTTTGTTTATGAATTATTATTTCTTAGGCGATGGAGAATCCAGCAAATCCGTGTCCTACAACGAAATCGCTGGCAAATTACTTAGCGAAAAACTACTTCTCACAGCTTTGGAGCTTCACGCCGAATTGTCAGAGGCTGGAAAGGAACTTCCTGTGTTAAGGGACTTTTTTGCTAATCCAAACAACTTTGAATCTCAAAACATCAAGCCTGAGCCTTACACACCTATGCGTATGCATTCTATTTTGTTGTTTTGCATTTAACAAAGCTTGAGCGGAGATTGGCAAAATGTAAAAGCAAATTGTGAGAGATATTTGTGTGTTACTAGAACAGCTGAACAACAGAAAAAAACCTCTATACCTCTTAATGTTAAAAAACTCAGAGCTGGACAGTATTTAAAATGTACTTTGAGTATTGAAAATGCATATTTCAAATACTAAAATACTTCTCAGGTATTTTAAGTACTTTATAAAAAACAAAAAAAAATTCTTTTCTCCTTTTGGATTCTATATATTCGGAACATTTTTTAAATATTTACCAAGTTCACGTTAAATTTGAAATTTGAAATTTAAAATGTACTTTTAACAAGCGAAATGTATTACTTGACGCTTTTAATAATACGTCTCACTCTTTCCCTTTGTTCGACAATGAGTCACTCCAATTACTAAATTAACAGGGTTGAGTCACCTGAAAAAATTTAACATATTATTTGTTTCAATGAGATTACTTATCTGAATTCAAACAGTTTTTCGTCGTCATAAAATTCATATACTGGACTACCTCTTTGAATTTTTTTGAAGTGATGTAGAGAGTTTAAACATTGGAAACTGAATTAAAAAATGTTCACTCGTAGCTCTCAGACCAGACAACACAATGTATCGTGACTCTCGACGTCTTAACGATTTGCAAATGAATAATGTTAACTTCCCTCTACTTAATATAACGTTACCTTCGCTTCCTCATAGTACTTTTTTAAATTCGCTTCCTCATAAAATTAATTTGCGTGTGTGATAATTCAATTTAGTAATTGAAGTGATTCATGGATGGAAGATTCTTTTATGAAGAAGAAAAAAAAACATTTTGATGTTCTAAAGTCTAAAGTTTATGAACAGGGTTATACAACTGTGAGGAAGTTCTGTTGCAATCTCGATTTCTAGAGTTTTTTTGCTCAAGAAGCTTTGTTTCTATAGATATTTATTATGTGATTTTCATGTAAACGCGTTTTGAATGTTCTAAAACATTGAAAAATCACATTTAGAAAAAATTTCTTCATGTACTTTCAATTGCGTGAACGGGAAAATGTCTCGAAAACGATTATTTCCTCAATTTAATTCAACTTACAATCTAATCAGCATGTATGAAGTGTGTTATGCAATTACTACCACTTCCAATAAATGCGCAATGCCTGAGAATTGAATTTCATACAGTTTTTGAAGAGTATTTTGAAAAGTACTTAGAAATGTATTTTAAGTACCAATGGATTGAAGTACCAAAGTATTTTGTATTTTAAAATACCTGAAGTATTTTGTATTTCAAGTATTTTCATGTATTTAGCTCGGGTCTGAAAAAACCTAATCTTATCACTTTGTAAAATATCATCACTTTTCAAGAAATCTTTGAAGACAAATTTTGGATTCAATATTTATCGGAATTTGTAACACATAAAAATTTGTTGCATGAAAAGTTCTGAAAAAATGAATTGCAATATGAAAAGTAATATTGAAATAATGACTTGAGGGCAAAATAACTTAAATATTTTCAGCTTATAAAGTATCATAATTTTGCAAGAAACCTTCGTATCAGTTTTAGAAATTTTGTTTTTAATATTCATTAGAATTCATAATACTAAACAAACGTGCTTATTGCATGCAACGATTCTGAAATAGTATATTACAAGTGCGTAAAATGTGATTTTACGCACAAGTAGCGGTTGGCAGTACGAGGAGCCGACGGAGCCGGCCACGATTGTCATTTGATTGCTACGAGTGTGTAAAGCGCACGCACGTAACGCTTTAGATATTTTTTTAATGTAGTATGCGTAAAATTCGTACCCCTAAAAAAACCTACTATAAAAAAGTAACGTGTGTTATGTGGACATGTAATGGAAGTAGTTAAGCGGACGGTGCGGGTCCAGGGCCGTAGGCCTTGGTGGGGTTCAAGGGGGTAAAGGGGCAAAGTCCCGGTGGGAGGTTGAGCCCCCCCCCCCCCCCCCCACTTCACAAAAAAATATTTAACAAAAATAATTTTCGATCTCAATTCATATTTTGAATCGTACGGTCACTACGGCCTTCATTTAAAAAAATACTTCAATAAATAAGAAAAAAATGATGAATATTCAAGGTATCAATAGTACATACAACTTTACAAATTGTATAATTCAAAACGATACAAAAATAATAGATATCAAACAATGTTATCCATTATTTAAATAATTATTATCGAACGATTAGTAAGGACGTACTGAGTATAAATCGAAATATAGATCGAGGTCGAAAATCATGTGTTTACTAAATAGGATAGTGCTCCTGATGACATTATAGAGCTCACATACACATGTATATAGAAACGTATCATAGAAAGGCCTTAGAACATAATTCCCCCTTAAATATGATGATTTTTAACGTCTTATATTTTACGCACACTGTGTGTAAAAATTGAAAACCACGCGTAAAAACTAATTTTACACATACTACATCAAAAAAATAATTATAGTATGAAGACTTAAACTGAAATAATGACAATTACTTTGAGCCAAGAAACTTAAATATACGAAATTGCTTACTTTTAAGTGATTGAAAATTTGAGAATGTTATTTAAAAGTCATTCAACTATTAGCCAGGTCTTCTAGTCAAGCTACTCTAGATTCCCTCGATATGACGCGATATTCTGAGGACGGCGGAGGTGTCGACGAGCGGGTCGCGGTTTTGGAGTTCGAGTTGCGAAAGGCGCGAGAAAACATATCGGCCTTGAGAGCGAATCTCACTGTGGTCGCTGGTACGTTTTTTTCCCCTGTTGCTTGTTTAAAATAACTCTTGTTCCAACTTATGGGACATTTGGTAAATTATGGAAGAACATTTGTACCGCACCTCGTCAATTTGGCTGTAACTTTGCTAATGTTGGATATACCGAGAAGCTGAGACTTTTTACGAAGAAATACACCGTTTTTAAAAATCATCAACCCTGTATTAAAATTATTTTAAGGCAATCGAAATATTGTAATAATTTTATACCTTCAAAAAATTTTCAAGACAAGTCCGAAAAAATCGGTAAAAATCCAAGCAACTATTTTTCACAGTATATTCAATATTAATAAAGTTATAGATGAATCGCTTAGGTGAGGTTCGTTAATTATTGGCGAAATTACCCTAAATATTTTCATCACAATATTTTGTTGACCAGAATCGGAAAGTTGCGTTCCCGACAAAAATTTTGACCGAAGTTCGTTGGGCGATTCGCCGATAAAACCACACGAGCAACGGGCTCTCAATTTTCTCGTTTACGAGTATCTGCTAACTCGATCTTACAAACTAACGTCGATAACGTTCAGCGACGAAAACGAGGATCAAGATTTTGAGGATTGGGAAGACGTGGGACTGAATATTCCAAAACCTCCCGACTTGCTTCAAGTTTATCGGGAATTTTCGCGTGGCAATGGTTACGACAAGCCTCCGTCGGTGAATATTGCTGTGCAAACCGATTTTGAAGATCCTCCGAGAGAGGAGAGTAAAGAAGAGATCGATAGATTGGTAAGTATTATTGATTAGGATAGTTGATAACATAATATCGTAGAATTCTGTCTTCTAATTAAGTTAATTCTTAATATGTTGTCAAAAATATCCAGTTTTTATGAGAAGACGTTCAAACCTTCTAACCGTTGCTGAGAAACAAAAATATGCACAATTTAAAAGAAAATGACTTTGTATTTAGAGCGTTGAAAAAAAATTAGGATCTTATTTTATTTTATTTTCCATTGATTTTTTTTGCAGCCATCCGAAAGTTCAAATGTCGTTTTAAAAGCTGACTATGATAATTATAAATTAATGATCGTTGAAATAATTTTAGCATTCTTCCAGATAAATAAAACAAAGAAATCAGGAAAATGACGAAAAGGCATTACGAAAATAAACGGCGTCGTTTTTCTTTCTTTTGCTGAATTATTATTAAATTTTGTTATATTCTGCCTTATATCTAAGCCATCAATAAATTAATTTAAAAAGTGGAGATTTTATGTTCAATAGGCAATGTTTGACAATGATAGAAAGCTCAAAGTTGCTATATATTTTCTACTTAAGTGTCTGCATTTTCTTTTCCATTTCAGCACGTTGAGATCGAGCGATTAAAGCAACAGAATTTATCTCTTGAGCAAGAAAAATCAGAACTTCAGCGGCTTCTCACTGTCGCCGATTCAACCCCACTTCCGGTAGAGACACAAAGTTCCGAAGATCCGGTTCAGACGTTAAACTCGAATTCCACAACGCCAGATAAATTCGAACTATTGGACACGCCATCGCGTGACGCCTTCACAGTGACTCAGGAAATTGAGGAAGATGACAGCGCGTCCGCTGTCGTGAGTCTCGTCGATACTGATCCCGGGGACAAAGATTGGACGCGAATACAATTGCCGAGAATCGATGTTACCGAAGGATCGACAACCTTGTCTAATTCTCTATCGAGAAATTTGCCTCCAGGATTTAAGCGCGACGTGCTGATTAATTCTATGGCCTGCATAGCTTGTCCAGCTTCCGCTTCTATAGAAGATTCTCTAAAATCTGGCGTTTCACGGGAAACTTTGCCGACGATATTAGCACGCTCTTTGCCAAGAATCGTGCCCAACGTTATTCTCAATAAGCGGGAAGAACTTATTCCGCTTATACTGAGCACTATACGCTTGCAGTCTGAATCCAGCGAGAGAGAAAAGTTGTATCAGCTTTTGTTTAATTTGAAAAAGAGGCCAAACGATGAGGAACGTTCCATGCTACTCGCTGGTTGGTACAATTTAATAATTTGTAGTCATTACGATTGATAATAATCATCAACTGGTTGAAAAAAAAAATGTTGTTAGGCTTACGAGACGAGAATCGGTTATCAATTAAGGATGTATGATATGTACAGTCCTGTCAAAAGTGAGTTCCAGAGACAATTTCTATCACTTCCCGATGGGACAAAAATCGGAAAAAAATAAGGCATACAAAACGTGCTGAAAAGATTGATTTCGCATAATAATAATCCAAAAATGTTATCAACAAATTGGTGAAAAAAAACCATTGTTCAACAATCAGTCAATCTAACTTTTTTTCCAATGAAAATGATATGTTAGTTTATTTGAATGCATACGAATTTTTTCAGATTTTTTTCTGTATTCTGATTTTGATTTTCTTTTTTTGAAAAATGCGCGCAATATAATACATTTTGGATATGCGTTTTGCAAAAAAATCTTGAGTGCAGTAGATGATTTTATGCCGAACACATATCTAAAATTCGTTATTTCGCGCAGATTTTTGAAAATAAACAAAATCGAAATCAAAATAAAGAAAACAAACTGAAAAAATTCGTATGCATTAAAATAAATTAACATATCATTTCCATTGGAAAAAAAGTTAGGTTGACTGTTTGTTTGTTGAACAATTGTTTTTTTTCACCAATTTATTAATAACATTTTAAGATTATTATTATGCGAAATCAATTTTTTCAGCACGTTGTATATGCATTATTTTTGTCATCCTTAACAATGTTATATTTTCAAAAAAGCCTGCGAAGCAGAAAGGTGCATGCTATTTATTTTTGGTTTTTTTTCTCAGCTACCGCTATGAGAATGTCTTCCGAACGATTTCGGCTTACTTATAGGGAAAGCTGTTTAAATAGCAGAAAATTTTGCGGAAGAAATTTGCAAGTTTCTCCTTTGGAGGCTTGTTCTCGCTCGAAATAAGTTTTTCTTAAAATCTACACTGTCATAAAATATGAACTGCTTGACTGATTCGAGTGAATATACCATATAGAGCAAATTATATAGTTAACATTAACATAAAAAAGAAGTCTGCCGAAAAAAAATTGATTTTAGGTATTTCAGCCGTTTTGAATCCTAGAAATTCCAATTGATGTCTGAAAAATGACAACAATACTAATAATAATAACGTTGACAATAAGTTAACATCAAGACGCTGAAAACTATTGTACTGGCAGGTTTGATCGCTATGGCAAAGCTCGAGGAAGGTGCTTTGGAATCCGAAGAAATTTTAGGAGTCTGTTGGGAGCACAGTCAACACAAGCATCCAGAAAGAAGGCTGCTGGCAGCCGAATGTTGCTTAGCTTTAGCTCCTTACACTTCGGGCGGAGTGAGAAATTCGTTGATGCTACCAATGCTTCAGCAGATGTTGCTGGATGATAAAGAATCTACGGTTCGAGCCACGGTAGTGCGAAGTCTTGGTTTACTCGTCGCACTTATGGACGACCCCGATAAATATTTCCAAGTAAGTTTGATGACCCTAAATAGTACACTATTACCTAAATTACACTATTACTCGGCTTCGCCTCGGGCATCATGGCGCCCAGTGTAGGAATTTCAAACTTCTGCCCGTGTAGTGTATACTATTTTTCTTTATAGCCGGTCGAAAGTACGAAAAATATTGTGTATATTACATCGAAAGAAGTTGATGCCCGCCCCGACATTTGCGGCACGAGCGAAGCGAGTGCTGCTGGCATCAAGGCATCAAATAAAAGAAACCAATGTAAACAGCAAAATAAACTTATTTCATTTAAACGTGATAAACTGTTAAAGTAAACAAACATGACATTTTTTTTCGTTTGGATATTCAAAAAACAAGCATATTATCTGCAAATTAATAAATCAACAAGATTTAAATTAATTTGGTAATTCCTATGAATATTACTACGTATATTTTATGATCTAATTTTTACCATGGTGACATATATAATAAATAATATAATCGATTTATTTTATGCCCGTCACTTCGAAGTTATATCTTAGTCACATAAAGCGTACACAACTAGCGTAAACAACACACGTAATGAAAGCAACTTCACGTATCAGTGCGAATGAAAAAGTTTGTGCTCCTGCTGTAACAAAAGACGTATGCGCAGCTCTACCAATGCACGAATCTTCAGCTTTCTGCCTCGAAAAAGGTGCAAAAGATGCGTACTTTCGACCGAGGTATAAAGAAAATCTTATTTGTATTTGCTGTAAGTTATTTACAAAGACAGCTGTAAAAAGGGTATTTTTAAGCTTCAATTTTTAACAAATCTACTTCTATGCGGAAGACATTTATTATTCATTTGGGCTTCCTTATAAAGGTAGACTTGTTAAAAATTGAAATTTTAAAATATCCTCTTTAGAACTGTCTTCATATTTTATATGAGAAAGCAATGTGCAAAGTTCTACTTTGCATCTTTTTTTTCCTCTTTAATTATCCATATCGTTCGCAGCTATGAAACACCGTTAAAATACCCTCACATCGCATTTTATTTAAGTACAAATTTTTATCTTACTCTCTTAACTTTTGCGGAAGTTATGAGCGTTAATGTACATTTATTAGTAAATTTAAAATGCCATAAAATCCGAACGACTTTACCGATCAGCACCAAATTTCGTACGTAACAGGGCTGTATGGTATTTTTCGACTGGAGAACATTTCGGTTCATTTGTTGAGATTCGACGTGATTTAGAGAATTTTTTTTTTTTTTTTCGAAAATTCAAAATGCTATAAAATCGGAACCGCTTTACCGATTTTGCTAAAATTCAATACCAAACACCATTTAATGTGTTTTTATTTATAAAGAACTATTTAGCTAAATTGGCGAACTTTTACGAAAGTTAGAGCTATCACGACATTTTTTTGAAAAATTAAAAATTCTATAAACTCTGTCTACATTGATACATTCAATTAAAAATCACGTTAATTACAGAGGAGTCAATACTTTAGGTGCCAAATTTTAGCTCGATCCATCGTGGCGTTCGTGATTCTCGTTCGTGAAATCTCGGAAAAAAATTGTCCTCGAAAAAGAGCTTCCTCTATGAGGTAGCAAAAACGGGTTAAAGGACTCCGGTCGATGGTCTATCGCTCACACGTACATAGACAGATAACCACAAACACACCCACAAGGGAAAGAAAATGTAAATTGTGACGCAATAAACACATTACCACTACTATTCGCCCAACATCAAAATATCCGTTGTAATTATTTACGGGTATATAATAATATATGAAGAATATGATACTTGAATAATTTATTCGGAACCGCACGTCCCTATTCTTTATTAAATTATTTCCTTTTGTTTTAGTGTGAGGAACTCGCGCTTACTGCGTTAGACGACGGAGCTCCCGATGTTGTCGACGCAGCTTCCACGTTTCTTGTCCCAATTCTTGCGCAGTGGGCTTTGTCTTTAAAGCGATTGCAGTCTCACCTTTTGCCGCGAATTACTCTCAAGATAAAAAGTCTCGTAAAGTCATCGACTCATCACTCCCCGAGCAAAGATCATAAAGAGAGCGAAAGAGTCATCGCCCTTATCGACGTTTTGCAGCAATTGCTGCCTCACACTGTAGTTTCCGTGGTCGATACTCCTACGGTTCAGGCATTCGTTTTAGAAGGAGCTGCTTCGGATTTACGTGAGGATATTCTCATTAAATCAACATTTTTCTTCTTTTTTACCGAAAAAATGTGCGATAAACTGTTCTTTTCGTGTAGCCGAAGAATTTATGAGCGTATGTCGACCGGGTATCGGCAATCCTGAAGTTTTTTGCGATGATATTCCGAGCACTGCAATTTTGTTGAATACTTTCTTCTCGAATGCTTGGGAATCTGAAACATGGCCTGAGCTCGAGTGGTTAACAAACAGATTGTGAGTTTTTCGGGTAATTTAATAGATGTACAGATAATTTAAAAACTATCAACACGGGAGTACTTCTCCTTTCAGAGTTCCCGATTTACTGGATATCTTCAAGACCGTCGATGTCGTACAGGAATCAATTCTGAAGGCTCATTTATCGTACGTAGAAGCGCTTTGCGTAGCATTTGGACAATACATAGCACGTTCTAAGGTAACCGAATATATTTATTCAATTTGTTCGTCGGTCCCATGAATTTCCGGCAAAGTTCCGTTTTTCTAATATAAATAGAAATAAAATAAGAATATCGTGATTGATTATGTTTATAAAGTTATTCCGGTAGAAACATTTCCATATCCGAAAGTACGAATTGTGGAACCATTTTTATTTTATTTTATTCCCCCCATAATTTTTACAAAACTTTTTCAATTTTCCAATAATTATTTCCTACAATTTTCAAATTAAAACCTAGGGATTTTTTGTAAAGAAAACGAAAGAACACTTTTATGCTTGAACCCTGTGGAGGTTTTCGTAATATTACTTCCGAGAAATGATTTATCGTATAAATAAACGTGACGATTCATTGCGTTTTTTAAATATTTATCAATTTATCATTTTAGGTCCAACGAACTTTCGATGTCGCGGTGAATGAATTGGAGAAACAATTGATGACCTTAACATCGGATCAACACAGTGAAAGTCTCGCTCTAATCCCCGCTTATCTCACCATTCTTTCGACTCTGGATCTCACGGAAGTTGGAAAATGTTTGAAACAATTTGTAATCGTTCTTTCGATAAGCGGTGCGAGTATAGCGTGTCTCAAAATCTCAGTGTCGCGACTCTGCAAGGAAACGCAAGTGGCCGAGCATATTCTCGGCGCTCTTTGGGACGGTTCGTAAAATTACCTTATATTACTAATTAAAATATTACTAATTTAAACTTACTTATCTCAAATAAAATTAAACATTAGTGCAATTCAATATCATAAACAAGAATGAAATCAACAGTGAAAAGTCAGGGGGAAAAAATTGGTCAGGGAATCCGGGAAAAGTCAGGGAATTTAAAATTAGTCAGGGAAAAGGTGAATCGGTGCCGAATCTCCCAATAAGTATAATATAAAATGAATTCTTATAATAATGTTTCATGTTATGTAAAGCTTTATGTTACCAAAGATTCTTCATTATGTCATGTAAGGCTACAAAATACGCGGAGATAAAACATGTTTATCGTTGAGTGGCAAAATGAATAATTTATCAGAGAATGTTTTGTACCTGTTTTGAATACTTTTTCATCAGCATTATTAATTTTTTCGATAGAAATCTCCCGAACTTTGGTAAGGGAAAGTCAGGAAATCTTTTTTGAAAAAAAAAAAAAAAAAAAAAAAAAAAAAAAAAAAAAAAAAAAAAAAAAAAAAAAAAAAACGGTCAGCATGAAAATAAAAAAACAACAGAAGGATAAGTGAAAAAATAAATGGCTTTTGTACTTATCGCAAATCTGCTTCTATGGTCGAGGATCAGACCCACGTCGAATTTGCGTGGATTGCCCTGTATTTTTTGGCAAAGCCACTTTTCTTTTTGTTAAAGAAAAATCCTGAATACCCTTAGATAAATATCTCGAAAAAATAAATTTTTCGTGAAAACAAAGATTGCTTTATGAGGAAGCAAAAAGGATTTTCCATTCCGAAGAAACAGTTGTAGCTGAAATTACATCAATGCGCTGGAATTTACGACATTTTTCAACAGGTGTCGTACATCAAAGATCCAGTGTGAGGTGTTCTGCTGCCGAACTCTTCAGTTGCGCGATTGTCGGAGTTTCTGAGCGATTAGCGAACGCAAGAATAGCGCCAGCTATTGTGACCCTCGCTAGCGATTCGGACGTGTAAGCAGATTTTTCCCATTTGTTCTATTTAATTTATTTGACTTTTTTACATTCCAATATTTATATTAAAATTAGGATTGTCAGAGCCGCTGCTATTCCAGCGCTCGGACGTCTCGTAACTGAATGCGGAGCACGTGAAGCCCGTGATAAAGGACGCTTGACTCTAGAGACGATTGCCCGAGAGCCTCAAGGTGTTCCTTCTGCTCTCGCGGTTCCACTCGTCAGAACATTAGCTTCGATCGCCCCAAATTGTCCTCAGCATTACATCGAAGATGGTGAGTAACCATCATGTAAAAAAAAAACAATTTTTCACTAGTATGATAATCTATGCATACTTTTATTATTTTATATTCTATTTTATCGTACATTAGAATATATATTTCTTTAATATGTATTCAAATTTTTTAGATAGACGAAATTTCAAAATTTATTCTCCGTTGCTAGAAAAATAATATACGTTAAAATTATTTTCAAAAGCATTCATTTAGTTTTCATCTCCGAACGATAATCTCCGCTTAATTAAGATAAAACAAAGTCGACAAATGTCCAAATAAAGCGATTTTTTTTTTCAATTCGCGAATTACATTTGAAAAGATTGTTATGGTTTTAGAATTTATGAAAGATTATCAAGGGTATGTCGAAATTATGATGAAAATGTAATACCACTTTGACTTTGTAAATTAATTGTGGGTTTATAATAACGGAAACAAACATTCGAGTATCGACAAATGACCCGTTTCTTTTCTCATTCAACAATAATCGTTACTTTTATATGCTGTTATCTAACGTACATAAAGAAATCATTCGTTGTTATTTAATTCCGAGTCCAATAAATAATTCTCTGAGTCTATGAAATACTTGATTGTTGGATTAGCTTCGGCGAACGACGGCTTCATTAAATGATGTAGGTATTTACGTTTCTCCCTGATCGGGGCCTCTTCAGAAGTTTATTATTCCAACGCAGTGAAACATAGCCTATTGGATTTTTTGCTTTCCGCCCAAAATATCGGAGAATAGTCCGAATAAAGATCCTTTCAAAAGCGGAGCTCATAATTTCAATTCTAAGAGGTCCATCATCGTGTTTAAAGTTTTTCCATTCAAATAACACAGAAATGTGATTTTTTTATATTCTTTATTCTGGCAACCTAAGACGAAATTTTTTTTTGATAAAATCAATGACTACACATTATTTATATTATTATGATTCATTAAATTCCGAACAAAAAATCTCATTGAGTCAAATGTCTATTTACAATATTAGTTTTTCTACAGAGCTTAGAAACTTTTTATTTTGAAAATTTTCCTTTTTTTTTTTGCATTTTTTAGCTAAACTATTGAAGTAAGGATCAAAAGTTTACGTACAATTTTGGAGTTCGTAAGACGCACAATAGAATATAAATTTATTAGAACATTGAAATTTCTGAAAAATTGTCCGGGTGAAATTTTATGTGTTGCTAACGGTTATAAGTTACAGACTCATTAAATCTTATTTTTATCGTTTTTTACAAATATCCGATAAAAAATTATAAGTTACAGAATCATTAAATTTAATTTTGATGGTTTTTTTACGTATATCCGATAAAAGATTGATAGTAGACACTAAATTTCATAGCAACTCTATCGCTCGTTCAATTCTTCAATCAATGTTCTAATAAATTTCTATTGACTTTTTTGCACTAACATCGGTAGTTCACTTAATAAAAGTTAAGAATACAAAAACCACGTCTTCGTTGGTCTGTGACTTTATGAATATCAACGAAAGGAAAAACTCGCCACCGACTTTCTTGTAGTGCGTCAGACAGACGACAAAATTTTCCTTCAACTTTTTGTCTTATCCTCAATAGTTTAGCAAAAAAATGCAAGAAACGAAAAATTTACAAAATGAAAACTTTCAAACCCCCCAAAAAATCAAATATCGTAGATAGAAATTCGACTCAACGAGATTTTTTTTAGAAATTTAATGATTTATAAAAAGTAGTCATTGATTTTATGAAAAAAACATTTCTTCTTAGGTTGCCAGGATTAATAATGTAGAATAATCATTTTTCTGTATTATTTAAACGGAATAGCTATAAACTCGGTAGCGGACCTCTCAGAATTGAAATTATGAGCCCCGCTTTTGACAGAATCCTTATTAGGACATATTCTACGATATTTTTAGCGGAGAGCAAAAAAAAATATCGATATTTTTTGGTACACCCTAATACACACTATTTTAGCTTTTCTTCTTTTCTTTTCTTTAAAAATTTTTTTTTTTTTTCCCAATAGATATCGAGTTTCGCGTCACCTCTCATCTGCTATTTTGTCTCGCCTCATTTAGTTCAAGATTTACTACTGTACTCCGTTGCCTTTTCCGTTTATGTATTTTTATTTATGCTTTGGTCCTTAGGGAATTGTAAATTCCAGGACCTAATAAATACTCCACTCCACTCCACTCCACTATTTGCTAACGAACAAATACAGGAGAGTTTCGGTAAAGTATAGTCAAAATGGAAAAAAGAGAAAACAGTTCACAAACTTAACATCGATATAATACTGTAATAATAAACTTCTGAAAAGGCCCTGATCAGAGCGAATCGTAAATACCTACATCATTTAATGAAGCCGTCATTCGCCGAAGCTAATCCAACAATCAATTATTTATGCACGGCTAAAACGAAACAAATACGGTCTCTGAAATGTTTTTATTTGCAGTTATAGCGACTCAACTGACGGTATTAACAGCCTCAGCGCTCCACCAAAGTCGCAAAGTCGAACTCGCGAACGCGCTTGTCGAGGCTTACTCGATCCTCGTTTACTGTCCTCTGAGCAATCAGTGCGTCGCAGGCGTAGTCGTGCCAGGATTAAGGCACCTCGACAATCTCGTTAACCAAATTTTGCCGCAGCAGAAGGAAACCGTTCGATCGTTGCTCCGAGAGGCGGAGTCTCGACAACACGCTCCGAAGCCTATGGAAAGATCGGCTTCCAGCAATTCCGGCCTATCTTTGTCGCTGGCGACCGCCAACGTTGGCCAGGGAGTCGAAGACATGCGACAGAGAATGTCTAAGATTTTTATTCAAAAGACAAGCTCGCCAAGCATGCCTAGCATGTCGAGTATTTTTCGAAAAAAATAGAGTATTCTTTTTAATTACGAATCCGCACATCGAGGTCTCCAGGTCCGATCAAACGTGAGATTTGGAGTGAATTTCGAATAATTCTCGATGGGATTGAAATCCGAACACAATCCAGCATCAGAATTGCTGATATTCATCAATAGATGCCTCACTTGCTTATATGGAGACGTAATTTTTTCAAATATATGTTTTTTGCGTCGTTAAATAATAATTTTTCGCTGCCACGAAAAAGGATCTAAGTACTGTTAGAGTGCAAATTATCTGTCGTAAATTTATGGGTTTTCAAACTCCTTCAGAATATAAGTAAAAAATGTTTGAAAGTTGCTGAATTCTACGTACGGAGAATTTTATCATCATGAATTTTGGGATTTGCGATGAAGGTAAAATTAGCAAAATGCAATAGAGTCGAGGGTTGATTAAAAAAATATATTTTTATGAAGAAATTATAACTTCGATCATTGTCAGAAAAAAAAGTTATCTTTATATTCCGGAAGAATTTTCCTTATGTAGGATTGAGCAAATTGTAGAAATTGCTGGCTCAGTTGTTTCAGTAAAGTGCGCTGAAGCTTAAAAGCCCATGAATTCTCTATAGCTGATTAGCTGATTAGCAATATTTAGATGCTTTTTTCATAGAGCAATAAAAAATCTTGGTTTCAGTTCGGAAAAGCGTAATTTTTGAAATGTTATCAGCAGATAAACAAGTGAGATATCTGTGAATGAAGATCACCAATTTACGTCTGAGACTCTCAATGTTTGGTGCCTTGAAAATCATCGTTTTGCAAGATACGATTTTCTCCTTCAAATTTATTTTATTCTGCCGACGAAAAGGAGTTACCGCGCACAATGTGTAATTTTATATTTTTTTGCGTAATCGCATTATTATTCGACCGATAACGACGTCCTTTTTTTTCTATTCTCACGTTACAACAACAGAGTTGCGCAAATCTCGTTTTTCTCTTCAGTATCGATTTTTTATTTATCTGGCGCACAACTTTTCATTTCGATGTTGAATTGCGAATGTTACATTTCTGCTTATTATCTTTGATATCCAATGTTATAAAAAAAAGTATTAATATGATTATTTCGTTGTAGAGTTTCCTTTTTTTTTTCACAGTAAACAAAAGAGGCATTAAAAATACCTTGATTTTTGCTGGAACTTCGCTGCAAAATCTTTACATTTCGGTATAAGTTTTTCAATACGATCAGAACACTCAGATAAAAAATTATCAGTAGTACGAGAAGTTTTCAACGCTTCTATCGTATGATTATAAATAAAATCGTCGGGTAAAGAACAAATTTGAGAGACTTGCTCAGCTTTGTCGACATGTCAGAATATTCGAATCTCGTAAAAATAGAAGGACATTTATTATTCCTTTTTGTCAGTATTTCGATCTAGCAGCTCGATGCTTTCCCGTCTTGTTCCCCAAATAAGCTTGAATCTCAAAAGCAAGTCCCGCGTGTTCGATAATTAATAGGGAGAGCGTCGAGTATTAAAAAAAAAAATAAGAAAATTGTACTAAATAATGATCTTAAGAAGAAAGTTACCTGTATGGTGTTCACTCCCTAATATTGGCTTTGCTCCTTATGATACCAAGCAGCATCGTTTGTAGCGCTCTTTGGCAACGGTGTATCAACAAAAAGTATTGATTTTCATTGTAGAATATATATTAAAGAAGGTTTCCGATTTTAGTAAATGAACAACGGAACATTATTGTTATAAGTGAAAAAATAGAACGTTCAATTTATCCATAAACAAGTTTTCTTCGTGGCGATAACTTCTTCTAATTTTATTCATTCGGTAAAAAGCGTGCGTAAATTATCGTCTGTACTTTGTGCCGGTAGTTATGTTAGGGCTAAGCAGCAGCAACGTAACCGTAATCCTCACAACTAATAATTGTCAATTGCCATTTGACAATCGTTATTGTTCACTTACTTTGTTCGTTTAACGGAGGCGATCTAGATCTCGCGCCTTTTTCGTTTAAGGAAACCGAGTCACCTAAACCAAAGTCATAAGAAAAAGAATTCTTTGAATGGTACCCTTCTTTAAAAAAAAATTATATTCAAACCTCATTAAGTACGTAAACAGCTTCATTTTTTCTCAATTAGGATATTTTTTGCCGTATCCCTTATTCAGGTTCTTACGTAGCCCCTCTCTTCTTGTATTTAAATTTCATATTAATATTAATAATAAGCTAATATTAAATATCAGCCAGAGTCAAAGAAAAATAATTGAATTCATTGATTCTGGATGCAGTGGAAATTGGATTTACTCTAACCATTTGTTTAGTGATATTTCAACAGAGGAAGATTTATTTATTCATTTAAAATCATAGCTTTGTCATAACGAGCTGAAATAAAAATTCCTACATTCAATTAAAAATGCACTTTTCGATGAGTACAATAAAACATCAAACACTAAAGTTTTTTTTGATCGGTTTAGTTTGAAAGCTGAGACAAGTAAACATTTTTACTCATACCATTGCGGTGCATTGTATGTCTTAAAAAAAATTGCAGAATTATAATGCTTATATATTTAATGAGGTTTTAATGTAAGATTTGTTAGGATAAGTGTGTTGATTGGTTGGTTTTTAGTTGAACATGAAGCCTAAACGTACATTGCACATGTTTACGATAGGCAACAATTTGCCCGTGTGTAACCGCAGAACGCATTTTGTCGATCAACGCCTTCAAGAAAAAAGTCTAATCTCATGACGAAGATAATAATAAAATAAAATAATCAATATAGAAATTCATGATCGAATTTCAAAAGAAAAGATAGCAAAATATATAATATATCATAATAATAAATTCTAATATTCATGATTAACAACAACAGTTTCGAGTTGAATTCTATGAAAAAAATACGATCAGGGATTACAATCTATGGAAAAAGTCCGATTTACTTGAAAACTCTTTCAGCGATTGTTTTAAATCATTGAACAAATTTGGATCTAGCTTTTTTGCTTTGGTGTTGCGAGTTTTTCATCGTATCGATGTCTGCTTCCCTCGCCGACTTGACCAACTGAATGCCAACCCAATTCCAATTAGTTGGAAGGTAGGTTTATTTTCATCGGCTATTGGCGACAAATAATTTATTGGTCGCCAATAGCCGATGGAGATGAGCCTACCTTACATTCAATTGCGGCCGCAGCCTTGAAATTCAATTGATCTAATTAGTCGGCTTGTGCAAAAACCAAACCCGTAACCAACCAAATCCCAACCATCATATAATAGCGTAAAGGTTGTAACTAGGTAGGATTTTGTAGGACTAACCGAGCATCTTATCAATGGCTACGCGGTGCAAAGGTTGGAATTGGGTAGGACTTTGTAAGACCAACAATTAATCTAACTGTGGGCTTACTTTCAAACGGTTGGAACCTGATTGGTCACGGGTTTGTTGTTTGCAAAAAAGAACCGGTAGGAATTAGGTCGATATTCGGTTGTACAACCCAAATCCTACCGAAATCCGACTTGATATCGACCTTTTTTACAATCATACCGAAATCATACCAAGATCTAACCGTATACCAACCAACAAAACGGTAGGATCAGTCCGCGAGGGTTTGATTCCAAGTGGCAGGCCGTTGTACATTTTGAGCATTGACAGAATTTATGGAAATTTTTTTGTTATGACTTCCTTTAGGTGACCGGGTCCCTTTCACCACTTGCGTAGTTTCGGTCGGGAAACGGTAGAAATTAACGCCCGATTAGTTTACTGAGGTATCATTACAATTCACGATGCAACACAGGATTGATGCCTTTCGCGTTGGCACAATCGTAGCGGCGTTTGTCCGAAAAAAATAAGTAATAACGTTAATTAACGTATGCTAGCATGAGATAAAATGAGAAATGTAGTTACACTGTTGGACAATTTTACCGCTTTGAACGATGTCGAAAATGACCGCGAATAAAGGTCACGTGCAGAGCCAATATTCGATGAAGTTACGCTTCGAAGTGTCTTAGTGTACGGAAGTTGATGTAGGAAAAAAAATGGAAAAAAAGAGTCTCACCCAAGAAACGTCGGTTGTGAACGTTAATGTAGAGTGATACCAGAGATTCCGATAATCGTCTCGTGATCCATCGATTCCCGTTGTATTTTTATCGTGCGATATTCACGAATCAAGAATCGAAAGATCGTTGCTATCAGCCTATCTTGCGCCCTTTGTACTTACAATTTACGCAGCAAGAGACCCGTCCGTTAATTAAAGATGAATTACGTATACATTGCCAGTAAGAAACTATTTACTATCCGATTTTTTTGTTGGTTTAACGAAGGATGTCGATTTGAATTTGAGATCCTGCGAATATGAATTGCGGAAATTTACAAAATTCGATAAGGGCAGAGTCGATGAGATTGATAAAAGTATAGAAAGAATTGAATAGATTTTAAAAATAAATTTTGGCAGCAGATACTTTTGTTTGATTCTAGCAGCAGTAGTAAAAGAGTTTATTGACAATGCGTTGTACAGTTTTTTTTTCATCATGATGAATGTTTTTTTTGTTTTTTTTTTCCCTCCAGAATTATGCTATTGAGTATTTTACTATACACGTATTGCCAATAGGCCATCGAGATGAAAGCCTCTTTGATTTTATTTTATGCAATAAAATTGTTTTGAACATTTGTTCAATAATTTTTTTCCTACCAATTTATAAAGGCAATCGAAAGTCCCGGATAAATTTTTTCCTTTGGCGAAAGATTATTGAATATATTTTTTTCAAATATGCATAAATTATTCGACGTTTAGTAAGGAAATGTATACGTCATAAATCCTTAAGAATAAAGATTAATCGTTCAATCGCTCGTCTCCGCTGTCGTTGCGACTACGAAATGATAATTGTATTTTAAATAAAAATTTTAGTGGACAGAGACGTTATTAGAAACGTAGTTTCGTGCGTCTTGTAAGAATATTTTATTTTACCTATTATATACAGTACATAAATATATTATATATATTAGGGTGTGTCGAAATTTTTATTTTTTTTTCATTTTGTATCGTTTTAATCTATAGTTTGTACCTTTAAGCAACTCTTCTGAAAATTTTAGCACGATAAAAATTTTTTTAGAGGTAGCTCAAACGATTTATAGATTTCCCATTTGATTAACACGTAGATGAATGCGACTCAATAAATTCAGGTCTCTAAATTACAGATACGATATATAGACGTTCGCGTATCTTTTTTCGTTATCTTCAGATCATTGGGAAGAGAAAAAGTGCTGACAAATTTTCCGTTTAAATCGATAGTTTTCTAGTTATGAATTTTTGACGTTCAGAATATCACCCTCTCCGCCATGTAAGATCAGTTTCAATTGAAATTTCAAGTTTAAGCTAAATTCTGGAGCCATTGTCTGTTGTGAAGTTTAATTATTAATTAAATTATTGATTAAACAATATTTTAAATCCAAAATATTTTTTTTCATCACTTTTTATTTTCATATTATCACTAACATTGGCAATTGATTGTAGTCAACACGTACAATGATTTGTTTCCCTCAAAGAATTGATTGAAAAATATTTCGTTTTTGTCGGTTCTACCTCTTTTATATTTCTACTCTTGTTCTTCCACTTGGCCGTACGAGAGCAGTGATTTCCCGCTTAGTTGCCATGATGCTCACCGTTAACCACGGTTACTACTTGCTTGGATGGTGTTTAACAGCCAGCTATGATCGACGGTGATTATTAATATTTTTTTTTTAAATTAAAATTTAGTACATTTGAAAAAATACACACTGCGGATGAGCGACCTCTGAAAAATTAGCTACAGAGTTCCACTAAAACATATTTCTGCATATATTTCAACTTTTCCATGAACAGCCGAGAATTTTTTTTTTTTGGGACACCCTAATATACATACAGATATATATGTTGAATGGTTTAACCATATAGTGAACCATCCGTGATTATTTGGAATTGAGATAATTTCAGCGTCTGATTTTTAAAAAAATGTAAAGTGAAATGTTTTGCCAAAAAAATCTCGACTCCGAATAATTTATCATGCGGAATACAAATAAAGTGTTCATACGTCGATTAGATTTGAATAATATCAATTTCAATGCGTCACCATATTATTCTCATTCTCTTTCTCTCTTTTATTATTCTTGTCTTTCTTTGTACACAATAATTAAATATTAAATATATCGAATATAATGTAATGTTACCGAGCGATGAATAAATTTTATAATATATTTATTCTAAATGCGCGTCCTAATATTTTTTATTACATTCTTTCTATTAGTGTTAAATGTACGAGACCCGTTGCGGGAAAACAAGTCGGCCTCAGGCCAATTTCCATTTAAATTAATTTATCTGCTTTCGCGATTCCTGAAAAAATCGCTCGAAACGCGGAGAATAACTGTTGTAGGCTCGTGAATCGTTAGACCGCGAGTTACTAGCGCGTAATCGCGACTCCTGAGCAATCTAAATTATATTCTATTTTTTTTGCGCTTGTGGCGCCGTTTTTAAAATTTTTTTTTGTTTTGTTTCTTCTTCTTTACATTTTGGAACGTAAAAAAACGCTCGTTAGGCAGGCTGACTCGACTCCGACCCTAAGGAAACTTTGTGGCTATTTACAAGTCTGCGTCGTGTTTCTAAATGGGTTTCTTTTGTTTTTAAACAGACGAAGGTACGGAAAGGAAGAACGAATTGCGTGTCGATCCATCGATCTGCGAACGGACAGGATTAACTTCCTTTCTTCAAGCTCAAATCTTCAATCTCATTCGCAGCTCAGTTAAAACAACTTGGCGTACTTTTTGAGTGGCTTTTCTTAACTAAAATCTTAATCGTAGAATTCTGCAGCTCGTCTTTTCTATTTGGAAGTTCTACCAGCGATAGGGTTTGAATCTGGAAAAATTGACGTCTTAAACGCTTCTTCTCAGACCGGACTGGAGCATATCTCTGTTAGAAGCGGCTTGTCCGAATCCCGGCTCTTTCTGCTGGGTGTCAACGGAACTTCCGACGAGCTGAAGAGGCACTCTCAAATGGTCTTTTTTCTTTTTGCTCCGGAAGTCTCTCCACTGAATAGGTGAGTAAATTCCGGTCGTGAACTCAGAACAGCAAGAATATCCTCTGCAAAACATATTCGCTTAATATTAAGCTCGTCGAGCAGTAATTGTTCAAAGCGAAAGTCATCGGATAGGGTTACTTAAAAAAAAGGTGATTTTTGAAATACTGAAATAAAAAATCTAAAATAAATGACACAGCGTGTTTTTCAGTGGTACTTTGGTGTTACCAATTATGGGGCAGAGAACACATGCGAGAAAAAAGTGGCTGACAGAGAATCAAAAACAATTGAAGAATTTTATCACAGAAATGTGTAGAAATGCTTCGAAAACTTTTCAATCGGCAACTTAAGGTAGTTCTGTCGCGAAGGAAATCCAAACTCAAAAACTTGATTCCGCAGTATGTTTTGGTTTAAATAATGAACCTTACGTCCATAAAAAATCAGTGCGCCTCACGAAACACTAGAAAAAGAAATTGATTTCTAAAAATCGGAGTTTTTAGTACAGCGCGCAATGGAGAAGTAGTTGACTTTATCTTCAACTCGAAAATTATCATACTTAGATGAAAGATACGAAAAATATAAATAGTACATTGTATTCGTCAGAAAATAACGATTCCACTGAGCTCAAAAAACATATGGGTTCCGGGACATTTAAGAAAGACATGTACGTTAAAAGCGAGACGCGTACATGCCACACGAGTTCGCTTACTAACACGACAGTGCCTGCCCCACACTCCGCACACTGCTGCACCTACGAGCTACTATTCCCAGCACTGCCTCCCGACAGAACTACCTTAAGGATGTATGATAGGTACCGTCCCGTCAATCGTGAGTTTCAGAGAAAATTTCGATTACTTCCCGATGGGATAAAAATCGGAAAAAAACAATCGATATTAAACGTGCTGAGAAGATAAATTTTGCATAGTAATAATTCCTAAATGTTATTAACAAATTTCTGAGAAAAAAACAATTGTTCGATGAACAATCAGTCAACCTAAATTTTTTCTAATGAAAATGATATGTTAATTTATTTGAATGCTTACGATTTTTTCCAGATTTTTTACTTTATTTTGATTTTCATTTTTTTAATTTTCAACAATGTGCGCGAAATAACGAATTTTGGATATGTGTTCGGCATAAAACCATCTACTACACTCAAGATTTTTCTGCAAAACGCATATCCAAAATTTGTTATATTCTGTGCATTTTTCAAAATAAAAGAAAATCAAAATGAAAATAAAGAAAAAAAATCTGAAAGAATTCATTTAAAAAATATTAACATGTCATTTTCATTTAAAAAAAGTAAGGTTGACTGTTTATTTATTGAACAATTGTTTTTTTCACCAATATGTTAATAACATTTTGGAACTATTAGTATGCGAAATCAATCTTTTCAGCACGTTTCATATGTATTATTTTTTTCATACATCCTTAATTGAGACAATTCTTCTGCAGGACTCACCTAGGTTCACAGAATCTCCGCCGCCAGCTTCTCGATGCGCCTGAAGGAAAATTCTGTCCGACTCTTCAGCCTCCAATTGCAACGAAAGCCTCAGTGCCTTTCTCAACTCCTTTGCATTCAGGCACTTTGCTCCGTTCGAGTCACAAACCTAACATTCACAAAATTTATTAGCAATCTCAATGATTTTTTAGGATACGGCAGAGGTTTTGATCAAGTCGTGGAAATTGAAGGACTTATATCCAAGTAAAATTAAAAGAACCGATATTTTCTAATAATTGATATCATCATGTCTATTTTATATAATTTTATATAATATCGAAATTCAAAGTATTGTGAATGTTACAGCCTATCAGCTGACCTCACCACGCAAAACTTTAACCGCAATTTTCTCAAAATCTCATTATCAAAATCGGTTATCCGAATATCTCAAAACCGACCGAATGGATTGTGATGAAAATTCTTACCGATATACTTCAACATATATGATTGAGTTCACTACGATCTTATATTTATATGTTTTTTTTTCAGTTTTATAATGCAAAAAAAACATACGTGGTAAAAAATAAGTTAAATCGGTGTTATATGTGAAATCGCCGACACAATGCAAATTTTTTATGCTAAAGCCTCCCCCCCCCTCCCGTAAAGGACTGCTTTATATATGACGCATGAAGAAAAAAGTTATTTCCTTCTCTTAGATAAGCTGGGGAGAAGTAAATGTGGTCACTGCATACCGTTATAGAAAAAAAAGTATTTCACGCGTCGAAAAGTAGGAATAAACGATAAAAATTTCTGAAATAAATTCTTAACGTTCTTCAATATATCTCGTTGATATATGAAAAAAGTAACTCAAGTTTACCGATATTTAGAAAAAAAAATTCATAAAATATGCTTCGTTTTTCGTCGGCTTATTTAGATGTAAGACCTTAAAGTAAAATCATTTGTAACTTGGACACTTGCCTCGAACGCAATGTCTATAAGGTCCAACTCCGTCTCAGCGTTCGCTATCGCTTGCACTGTAAATATGTACTCTTCCATATCGACGCTTCCGCGATTTTGCTGCAATTACGTAAAGCAATAAACCTTCTGTATTTTTTTTTGGAGCGATGATGTAATTACGTTTTAGATCGAAAATTTGAAAACTCACTCTATCGTGAATTCGGAAGAGTAAGTGGGTCGATGGATCTTTTGCATCAAGCCTCAATATCCTTGCGAACTCGTGAAGATCAACTGCATCACCAAATTTAGCGATCTTTTTCTGCAGAAGATCATCTTCGGTCTTTGCTTTCTGAAGACTGAAAGCGGAGAGCAAAAATGTATTTATTAATATTATAGGCTGTGAAAATTGAACTTATGGTAGAGAACTGGCAGAAAAATTGTAATCAACGGAAAGTCAGAGCATTAAAAATTTGTCAGGAGAATCGGAAAAAAGTAGTGGCACTACAACATTGTCTGGAAAATCGAGAAAAATTCAGGTAATTTTTCTATTAATCGAGGAAAATTATTGTCATTACGAAAGGAAAAAAGAGAACTTATTTCATCAACAAAATTACTTGCAAAAGTCGTGTCCTTTGCCCATCTTTTATTTTAGCGAGACGAAAATCTGACAATTATTTCTTCTAATTTATTAATCAACTAAATTCCATGATCGACTGAACAGAATTGACGAATTCAAGTAATTTTAATGGCTATTATATTGAATTGTAAAAAATTCTTACCCCAATTTGTAACGAAGCTTGTGAGCTTCGACGATACCAGAAGCATGAGGCAAATGTAACGTGTGAGCTTTGCTAATGATTCTGCAGTCGTCGTACGTATAATCGGAGACTGGAATTTGGAGTGCTCTGAAATTAGAAGAAAAATCATGAAAAAAACAATTCGCTAAATATGCATTTAACTTGGAACAAGTTCTTGAAACTTACTCAGCCATCAGACGTCGAACGTTACTGGCGTACAACTTGGGATCCGTTTTCTCCGCCTCACTGGGTCTATAAACTGGCAGGAATTCTATTTCGCAGCTGCTGTTCAACTGGGTCAACGTTAACCACAATAGCTTTAGCCTGAAGGCACAAAAAAATCGTGGTTACGTTGGAAAATTTATTAATTATTTTATAAGGGCGGATCTATCGATTTCATTTTTTTAAAAACGTCGCTTGGAATACTTTGGCAGGATTAAAAATCATATCAAAATCCTCAATGATCTTCATAGCCATTTTTTCATTGTGCAAAAAATACCTTTTATGCTACCACAAAAACCGTTAAATTTTTAACTGTTTAAATATTCAATAATTATGGAAAACTATAACTTTCTCTACAATTTTCACAGATATGCATTAGTTTTTTCAGTTAAAACCTAGGGGTTTTTACTTTCTTTCTAGTTAAAACCTATAGAATTTTCTATGAGGTTCTTTTAACTCAATATAAACAATAGAATATGCTTTTGTCATACTGAACCTGAAAAGTCGTACGTTTTTAAAATAAATGTACTTTCAAATTAATTTGTCACTGAAAATTTTTTCCAGAAATCTCAGACGGGTCATTGCTACGTTCCAATTCTAAATGGAACTAATGCAAATTCGTCACTATTGATCTTTCACTTGATTAAGTATACGTGCTTCAATACAAATCACCCTTCACTATTAATTTTTAATGCATTAAATTTAAAAGAATCGATTACGAAAATTTAGCACTGATTTGACTTCGATAGTCGCCACCGAGCCTCCTTAACAGCAAAGACAAAAGGTTTTATCCAAATAATATTTCTTTGAATTATTCTTACGCTCCAGGACCTTCCCAAGTCCATGTGACGGTGTCCAGTTTATTCGGATAACGAATACACACCGGCTGGACTGGAACTCCAGGATAAAAGGCTCCGCACTTGAAGGTAATCAAGCAGGAACGGTTGGTACACGTGCCTTCGGGGAAGATCATCACCTGATAGTCAATATTGAGTTAGCAGACATATCCTATTTAGAGACATTACGAGATAATTTCTGTTATTACCTGAGGCCAATCCTCTTTCGACGTTGCACGTTCAATTATTTCTTTTATCGTGTTCTGCCTGGAATTTGGATCATCACGCCAGACGTACACCGGTTGTGTGTAATTTATCAGCTCTGTATTTAACATTCAAAGACATTTATTAACATTTTTATAATAAAACGAGTTATAACAGCAGAAGACAAAATTTACAGGTCTCAGAGTTATTTACTGATTTGTAAATTGATAGCTTTTTGAGGTGCATAGATATTTAGGTTCATACAAATATTTCATTTTATTTATTAGAAAACTAGCGATTTGTTGAATCTATTGTTTGTTGAACTATTTTCGCCGATGTTTCGCCATTTAACACAAAAAAATGTTACTTGTAATTAAAATTGATGAATGATTGAAAAATGATAAAAAATATATTGTATTTGTCATATTTTACATCAGCTTAACTATTTACATGACTATAGTTTAATCAATTACGATATTTGATAGAAACTCACCGGTTAATTTTTTAACAATTGGAAGAATTATATGTTCAATGTAATTCTAACTCTTTCAACAACTTCCGGTAAATTCAGTACACAATATTAAATCCATCAGCGGCTATGGATAATACATTTTTGTTGGTCAATCTCAAGAATCTTAGAAAAAATTGCGATGTCGTTTCAAAAATTGTATTGTCTCATTTGTATTTAAACTTGAACCAAGAAATTTTATCTTATTTTATGTTATCCTCCTTTAACAGTTCTTGAAACAAAAAATGTTCAGCAATAGTGCAATAGATTTAGAAGTCTTCAACGTTTTTAATACAATTACTCGAAAAAAATTTACTAGGTCTTAATTTTGTGCAATCAATGAAACCATTGTATAATTTTTTATGCAACTCCGTGCGAGAAATGCCTACTTCTTACACGCTTCGCTTTGCGTGCGAGAAATCGCACTTCTCGCACTCGTGAACTAAATTTGTATTCGAATCTCGTGCGAGAAACTTTTTCTCAACTCGTGTGATTGCAACATTCGCCTTCGGATCGTCCACCAATCTCACTCTCGTCAGAATAAGTTTAATCGCACTCGTATCGTAATATACTATTATTTCACACGGTGGGATAATAGAGATTTTACGCACGCTTTTCGTGCATAAAAAACCCAATCTCCCACCTTGTGAAGTGAACTCTTGTACTCATCATTTGGAAAACTTTTTCTTTAGTGATTTAGACATTTGCGTTTTATTCGTGCAGCAAACTCGCACTCGTCAGAAAGACTTTTTCCGCACTTGTATCGTAATATACTTTCTCACACAAATATCGGTCTTTGGAGCCTTATGATAAAGCTTCAAATATCCCAAGCAGACAAACCCAACAAACACGAAAGAAGACAACACTGTATACGGTGAATGGGAAAGGTAATATTTTTTAGAAAGCACAATTTTATTTTCCAATTTTCAGGTCGTCCAAGAAACTGAAGTACCAATGAGGGTAACGTACTTCCGATGAATGGATTCAGGCCTGATTCCCTTCTAACGATGATCGATGGAAATCCTGTGACGTAGACGATCCCACCGTCGATGAAAGTTGAATGTGGGGCTACAACGAGTATCGGTGCTTCCGATCTCGAGGCCTGCTTTCCTCGTACCACAATTTTCATGCCACCTGCTTGATAGGTCAGCCGTCCGACAAAGCACAACCAGGGCACTATTTTTCTGCAGATTTCAATGACAAAGCTGTTCTAAATTTTTTTCTTCCAACTGGCCGATCGACAGTCATTTTTTTTTACTGCTGTTGTGATTTGAAGAATGAAAACCCACAACCACCTTTCACCTCTGGATTTTAATAAATTTCGAGTGTGTTCATGGACAACGTATTTATTTGCATATCGTGACGATTTATTTTTAGCTGTTAATAGTAAGCAAAATGAAATATTAATTGTTTCACCAAATCCCATCCACCATATAAATTAGATTTTTTTTTTAAGATTCCAAGGATTGCTTAGATATCTACTACCGGTTTCGTCTTGGAGCATCTACGTGATTGGGCGGCCATTTTCATGAACATTCGCAAAACAAAATGTTTTTCAGACTGACAAAGACAAATATTTCGTAACTGTTGAACTCAATCTAATGTGAATTTGAACTCGGAATTCGGAAATTGAAAATGGCGGATCGAAGTGCTAGGAAATTCAAACTAATAACGTTACTTGGAGTTTGAAGGGTCGTCAGAATTCAAAATGGTGACGCCAAGATGGCGAACTAAAATGCGGGAGTGCAATTTTTTATTCAGCGATCAAGTTTGTCACCAGCGACTTCAAAAACCTCAAGTGGCAATTTTCATCTGTAATTCAGATGACAATCGATACTTATGGGTTTTTGGGATCGCTCACGACGAATTTTGCGTTACATACCGAAATTCGGAGTGGTTTGAATGATAAACAAATTTGTGTTAATATCCAAGAAATTACCCGATCGGGATGGAAATCGATACTTGGGAGTTTTAAGATGTAATCGCTGATTACATATTCGGACTTAAGGACTAAGTCTTACATATTAAGACTTAGTCCTTGCGCATCGACGTTTGTGAACTTTGAGTGTTAACTATTAATTATATTATAGTTAAAGATCGTCTCGATGCGATTACGAAGATTGAAGATTGGTTGTCGGGCTGACTGGTCAAGAAAATGAACATAAATACGGCCAAAAAAAGTAGGGATATACTTAGGCGCTTATGGAAAAATATCCGACCTCGAACTTTAAAACAAAAATTACTGTTCATAATCTAAACTTTTGTGCCATATCGAATGTCGAAAAGATTCCTTAGATATTCGTGATCAGATATAATGCCAATAAAATCGGCATCATCGAAAAAATTCTACAGTAATGGTTTATTAAGAGAAGTTATATCACTGTCCAACAGCCACGTTATTTAAACTCAGCAGACAATATTAAGTTCAATCCGCAATTGTAAGATACTATTGCCGATAAAATTGATTGCCTCCAGTAATGCAACATTTTCAGAAGTACATATGGGGCATTCCATACCGATTCGACTTGGGTCGGACCCTCGACCTCTTCGATTTGTTCGAAATTTTTTTATATGATTGGACCAACTCCAAAAAGTACTCGGAAATTTTTGCAGATTTTTTTATTTCAATTATTTTTTTGCGATTTTTCAAAGCTAACATATCGTAATCCCAAATTAAAAAATCTGAAAAAATTCTCAAAAATTCTGCATGGAATAACAAAATTTTCGAGCCTAAAACTAAAGTGGGCCGGATTTCGTTCTATTTTTTTTTCTGTAAAAAACTATTCAAAAATTTAGAACCGAAAGAGGAATAGTTATCAAATTTTTTTAAAATATTGCTTTCTCCTGCAAGTGCTTTCTTTTCGTAAAAAAAAAAATGCGATTCATGCAAAATTCGTTTAGAATGTTACGTTAAAAAAGCATATCTGGAAAAAATGTCCGGTGCATGTATATGTGCAAATGTGGGCGTGTGTGTCTATAGGTGTGTATTTCGTGAAAGGCCGTGAACACGAAAACGGTCTCAAATTTTCAGCAATCTAGCTTAAATTGAGGACGGACGTCGAATGATCACTAAAGTAGATTGCTATTGAAATCGGTCTCAATCGATCCACAGGAAAATAAGCTATCAAGATTTAAACTTTTTCCCTCTAAAATCGAATAAAAATATAAGCAAAACTGGCTCACTTTGGTTTTAGGCTTAAAAATTTTGTTATGTCGCGCAGAATTTTTGAGAATTTTCTCAGATTTTCGAATTTTAGCTAACGATATGTTAGCCTTGGAAAATCGCAAAAAAAATTTAAATAAAAGGAAAATTTGAAAAAAATTTCCAGTACTTTTTGGAGTTGGTCCAATGATTTAAAAATTTTCGACCAAATCCGAGAGGTCGAGGGTCCGACCCAGGTCGAATCGGTATAGAATGCCACAATATTTATTCTGACAGTGACTAATTGCTTGCAGCTTGTTGTCTTAAGCTCATAAACTAAAAATATTTTCGACCAGCTTGTCATTCGATTAGTATGGATCGCAAGGACTATTTTAATATTCGGAAATTCACAATAAAACTGCACAAAGTGCGTATTTATTGACATGTGCAAATATTTTTTTCTTCCAGTGAATATTAAGTAGTACTAATAATATTGCAATGCATCTTAGCGTGGATTGAAAAGTAATGGGAACGTGTTTGTCAGTAGACCAGAAAAAATGATTTAAAAAATAATACAAAATTAAGAAAAAAGGAAGAAAAATGTCCAATGGCACCTACTTTTCTAATATAAATTCTCCAATAATTTTGTTTTTACGGTCGGGCAGCAAAAGAAATTAATTACAGCTCGGTTTCAGAAAAAATTTCATTTCTCGAAAGTTTTTAAGGACACCTTTTATCTGTGGGAAAATTGGCGAATGAAAAGAAGTACGAAAACTAGAACGTACTTCCGAAGAATGGAATACGCCCAACCTCAGCTTTGGCAACGATGCTAGGAGCGCCGAGATAGACGACCGGAAGTGCATCAAAGAAGCTGGAGTGGGGGGCCAGGGCCAACACCGGCGCGTCCTTCGACTCTGCTTTTTGGCCCTTTATCTTCATATGATGAAATCCACCGCAGACAAACACTGCTTTCATCACCCAGCACACCAACACCCGCATGTCCCTGTTTTCATTAGTCAAGCTTTTCATAATGATATCCGGCATTTAGCTCTGTCGGTCCGGCTCTTTTTTACCGTATCTTAAACCTGTCCCATAATTGGTTATATTAGAATAGCACTCCATGTGAATTTTTTCAAGTGTATTGGACCTATTTTAGTACCACTTAAAAGTACTCTTTCTTAATTTTTCCAGATCTTTGAATCCAATATTACCGAAAATAGGGTATTTTTCAAAAATCAATATATCTTGAAAAATTAAAGTCATAATAAAAAATTGTTTGAAAATAAGAGGTGTAGTTTCATGGGAACTTTTGAATGACATTTTTCAAATAATTTTTCGACCCGATAATATTAATCTTTCACTAAAAATTTTTTGGGAACTTTCGCTAAAAAATAGTGGGACCGATCAAAGTTCCGATGTAAAAAAATAATTTGTACAAAGTAAAAAAAATGTCGTCAAGAAAAATGAATAAAAATGTTGACAACGCTATTATTCGAAACTAAGAGTTTGTGCGATGATAAATAAATAAAATAGTTGGTCCATTACAGACTTTTCTGAAATGTTATGTGGACATAATTTTTTTCACTTGGAACGAATTTTTTACTCCGAAACTATGTCGGTGCCACTTTGGCAATGCTTTTATGTTATGGATGCATAGGCGCAAATGTTTTGTAATTTTTTCAGTACAAAAAGTGGTCTTTTTTGGTTAAAAAATAATTTTTGTATTTTTGTTTAGCGAAAAAGCAATGTTATCTGGTCGACAAAATTATTTGATCAGATTTCATTGAAAAGTTCACATGAAACGATAATTTTTATGCTGAAACAATTTTTTTCTATAACCGTAATTTTTCAAAATATATTGTCTCTAAAAAAAGATCTAATTTCCAGCGATATCTGGTTTAAAAATCTGAATAAATTACAAGAAAGTACTTTCAAGTGGTAGTAAAATGTGTCCAATTACAGGACTTATAAAAGAAGCTCGCAAAGAAAAGTGGCTGAATCGATAAAAATGCCTCATATATATATCGAAAAGATGATTTTTTTTCAAGTTCATGTATTTCTCGGAAAGTTGAAGGTACCGAAAAAATGACTCAACATAAAAGTTGTAGTTTTGTGTTAGTTTTCGAATGAAACATTCAAAATAATTTTTATGTTCTGGTAACAGTGATAATTTACCGAAAAACGGGGTATTATTCTTAAATCGAAAAAACGGATATTTTTTTGCTTAGAAAGTTACAAAGTATTTCTCCATGACTTTTTTTTGTTATTTCGATTTTTATACCTTAGAACCATGGTTTGTGCCACTCTGGTGATTTTTTTGCGATATTGACAGCCATGCAGGAATATTTTTTTATTGTTTCAGATGAAACTAAACATCCTTTTTTAAATAACAAATGATGCCCCGGTTTTCGATAATGAATCAGTGTTACCACAAAGTGAACATTATTTTGAATATTCCTTTAAAAGCTAACACAAAACCATAACTTTTATGTAGTGACTTTTTTGCAATTACTCCGAGATTCCGAGATATGTTAATTTTGAAAAAAAAAAAACGTTTCTTGAAATATTCGATTACAAAATCTGGAAAAAATTCCATGACTGCTCCTTCGTGGTATCTTGAAATCGATTAGGAGCGAACCGATTACGGGGTAGATTTAAGATGGTCTGAATAAAGAGTAACTGAATTGACAGAGAAAGCTTCATATAGGCATAATAAGCATCATACAGTAAAATTTCTCATAAATCAAGGGAAAAGAAAGTTATTATTAACTAAAGTAGTTTTTCATTGTCCCTTGAAAATGTAGCACCGATACTATCTTTAGTACATTAAAAATGACGGAGGACATATTTTATAATGGAAATAGTGAAGAAGAAAAATATGGATTTTAGTTATTACATTTTTAATTTTTACACCTGAATGCGCTCTTTCAATTATGAAATGAAAATGTAGGATTTATTGGTAAAATTTTGAGAGAATATTTGAGCCAAGATTGGAATTTGCGATCATAGTTTAAAAAATTGCAATTGTTTAATACAATTATAAACGCATCCTACATGTTTATTGTATGATAGAAAAACGATTCTAGGTGTAAAAATCCAAAAACAAGTTTCCATAGGTTCCACATTTACGTTATTCAAATTCGAATAAATATTAATCATTATATTAAAATAATTTTTTTCTAATACAAAAGAAGCTCGATCGTTAAAACGTTATTTCCATTTTTTCCAATCGTCAATTACGAGAGTTTTTACTGTAATTACGCAATTTTATAGTGCAATGTTACGGATTCAACCTTAAGCATGCGCAGCTAAATACGTGCAAGAGAAATACGTGAATATATGTGTGCAACGACATTGGTAAGAATCGATCCTCTTTGCAGATTTCTCAATTATTCATAAATCTTAAATGGTACTTGAATGAATTCAAGGACTGGAAGGTCATGACCACAAAAATTATGAAGTAGCGCTATAGTCGCGTCTCTAGTTCTGTAAATTATTGCTCGAGGACGTTTTATAGCGTCATTTAAAAATTTTAGCCTGAATGAGTCACTAAATATTCCTATTCGTAATCAACTCCCGTTTTCATAACAAAAAAAAAAAGAAATAAACTTTTCTAAATGTGTTTGTTAAGAGAAAAACGATTAAGGTGCATATCGCTCAGCAGCTTAGACACTTAGAGAATCTATTAAGGGGCCTACATCACCTAAAAAAGTCATAAGAAAAATTCTGTGATGCGTGACACGATGTGATTCGTGAATTTGGTTTGTGTAATCGACATTCCGACGGTTTTGAAAGGCTCAGGAATAATCAAAGAATGGGTGTCCAGTCTGATTTAACACATCTGAGTTCCAGAAACGTTTATATGTTACCTCAAAAGACCTGTTGACATTTCGAGCGGCCATATTGGTTTTTGAGAGGTTCAGTAATATCCCATTTTTTACATTTTCTGTATGCTTTGAACAGTAATTCGACCGGACACCCAAGCATGAATGTTTTTATTACATCCCTGCAAAATATGACGTATATTTCTAGCATATTTGCGATAAATAGTGTAACACTACAAAATCGCCTATTTTTACCGACCAAAGTAGGTAAAAGAATCTACTCCAGCATCCCCTTAAGAACTATCTCATCATCACACTGTTAAAAATATTATTAAATTTACAACACGTTTAATATACGAAGTTATATCAAATTTACAAACGAGGTATACCACATTCAAATTCATATATAACGTATAGAAATTTTTATAATTCTGTTTTAATTTTTATACCTGTATGTTGAAATTAATGTAGCTGACATTGAAATTTAATAAGCTGTGTATTGCAAAAGTTGATTCACAAACTTTGTTGTAATATTAATATATCACTGTTGAAAATATTATTAAATTTACAACACGTTTAATATACGAAGTTATATCAAATTTACATACGCGATATACCAAATTCAAATTCATATATAATGTATATAAATTTTTATAATTCTGTTGTAATTTCAATACCTGAATGTTGAAATTGATGTAGCTGACATTGAAATTTAATAAGCTGTGTATTGCAAAAGTTAATTCACAAACTTTGTTGTAATATTAATATATCACTGTTCAAAATATTATTAGATTTACAACACGTTTAATATACGAAGTTATATCAAATTTAAGTTTGTGTGTAAATAATGACAAATATTGCATTGTTCTTAATATACGAATAATTCAATATTTATACATACTTGTAAATGAAATTTCATATACTGTATATGCATAAAACTTCATATACATTTTATGAATTTTCATTAAAAAATTTTTAACAGTGCAGTTAGAGTTATTTATCGTTTGCTACATACATTTTTAAAGGAATGAATGCAGGGAAAGTGAAAATAGCATTCCCTCGGATATAGTATCGAAAGTGATGATCGATATTCCATTGTCGTAGACCTTGGTGAGGTGCGATAGGCATAAGTATGAGTGCATGACATTAGCTCACAGAGGCTCTACCGGCGCGTAGCGAGGTCCCGTATTATTTGCGCCCACGTCAATATCTACATTTCAAGCACTATCAGTAACGATAAATATAAAAGTAGACAATGTTATCATTCGCTGATTGTTAGCAATAACATTAACATTGAGAGTTGTGCAAAAACACAAAGAAATACAGAATGAACAAATGAATAATATAAAGCATGAGAACTAAAAAGTTGCACAATGTTTTCCTTACTCTCTATTCTAGAAGCTTGAGGCAGGTTTTTTGCGTAAGCAATTATTTTGAATAACGTAGCAGTAAAAAATGGTGAGGAACAATAAGTTATTACGATTTTTTTTCAAATTCAATGCATTAATTTACATATTCACATATTTCGATGAAAATATTCGTGAAATCGCATGGAATTTTTAATATAAACAAGATATTTGTATGTTTTTATGAAAATTTCAGATAAATGTTGCAAAACAAAAATGAATTTCATTGTTCGATACATGTTTATGAAAAGTAATAATTAAAGTGTACAATCCTCAAAAATGGGGAGGAAAATATGCAGCGAGGCGTAAAGAAATAAATAATAAAATCCAGAACGGCAATACATAAAGTCAATATTACGATGTTGCAAATTTACTTTCTCTTTTCCTTTTCATATCGTGTGGTTCCTGATTTTTCTGCTAACTTTAGAGTATGTGAACAATGTATAGCTAACGCTTAATTATCTCTGAAGCTTGAATCGTCGGTGCAAGTTAATAAAAGAAATTGCAGTACTTTGCATTCGTTTGTTCGATGAAGATTTTTGCATTTGGCCTCTGCGAACCGATCTTGAGCAAGCATGTATCGCGTATCATCGGTAATTTACTTTCTCTTCTTCGATGCCTCGACGCGTCCACTCTCTCTTCACGTATACATTCACATCTTTATTTTCCGCGCAACGCCTGCTAAGTAGTAGAGGACCGTATGAGATCAGACGACCGACAAATTGCCCGTTTAGTTTTAGCTAATAAAAAAATATGACGAGGCAGAAAAAAGGAAAAGAATTTCGATTACCAAAATCTATTATTAAGGTAACTCGGCTCTAGATTATTTGAAGGGGGATCACATTTAGTCATTTATGGAGAATAAAAAAAAAAATGATGTGTAACTTGGAAACTGAAAATGCAAATTCATGGAAAATGTGCAAAGTTTATACAATACATTGGCATTTGTTCTTAATTTTTTAATTTAACATCTGTGGATTGAAATTGAATGGAATACATTTAATTACTATTAAGAAAGGGACTGAAAGGGAAAAATGGTCTATTGAAATTGAGGTCAAAGACCTGGAATTTTAAGAAAAACGAGTTGGTTGAAAACGACGATGTCGGGCGAAATTATTCTGTTATGGAATTATGAAAAAATGGAATAATAAATTGGTATAACAGACTAGCGTTCATTCGAAATTAAAAAAAAAAAAATCGGAAACTGTATTTTGAAATTAATGTAGAAGGAATGAACAATTAAGAGAGTTGATTTAGTGAAATAATGACAATGTTAGCCGCATTCAGTTCAAACCATCTTGTAAAAATAATACAAATTTGTAAAGCGACGAACAGAATAAAAAAAATTTCTGTCAGTATCAAAACCAATTTTGTCAACCGGTTTGCTTGGAAACTATGTTCAAACGTTCCGAACTCTGCGCTTGATTCAGAACAAACCGGTCGAAGAATTCCACTCTAGGTCGTCTCATTTTCTTCGTTACAACATATTACACCGGATTAATGCAAGGAAATTTTTCTTCGTCTCCCAGATCAAAGATACAAACTGAGTTATAAAACGTTGGATAATATGACGACATCGGTATTTTTTTTGTTTTTATACAAGATTACTTTTTGCGATTAGCGCATTGCCAATTTAGGCCATCGACCGCAGTCTTTCAGCCCTCGGATCATATTTGTTTTAAAAATGATGTATCGTTCAATAATTTAATTTAAAAAATTCAAGAATCTCAGAGGTCAAGTTTTAACAAAATTTGTCTGGCGTTTATTGAATATGTTGCCATTTTTCAATGCCTCAGATTAGAAAAAAAAATAAAACTCAAATAACACGTGACAAAAATCCATCTACGTGGTAAATTGATTAGTTTATTTTTGCGAATTCATTGCGATTAATATTTTTTTTAGATTTGTTCAGTTCTAGTTTCAAGGTACACCCGTGAGGGTTTTTTTACCTAGCTCCGCCCCCTAACTTCCCTTTCTATCACCCCCTACCGGCACTTCGCTAAGCTAACCTAACTTCCAATGCGTCCGCAGCCGACTTAGCTACACTGTTAAAAATATTATTAAATTTACAACACGTTTAATATACGAAGTTATATCAAATTTACAAACGAGGTATACCAAATTCAAATTCATATATAACGTATAGAAATTTTTATAATTCTGTTTTAATTTTTATACCTGTATGTTGAAATTAATGTAGCTGACATTGAAATTTAATAAGCTGTGTATTGCAAAAGTTAATTCACAAACTTTGCTGTAATATTAATATATCACTGTTGAAAATATTATTAGATTTACAACACTTTTAATATACGAAGTTATATCAAATTTAAGTTTGTGTGTAAATAATGACAAATATTGCATTGTTCTTAATATACGAATAATTTAATATTTATACATACTTGTATATGAAATTTCATATACGGTATATGCATAAAACTTCATATACATTTTATGAATTTTCATACAAAAATTTTTAACAGTGTACAGTGTACCGCATTTGCCGAGGGCACGGAGAAACTGCGGAAGACCCGTGCCGTGGTACAGACGGCCGTTTACTCTTCTGACTTCCTGGTGTATACACGAAAGTAACTTACTTAAGTATATACACCGAGGCCGCAGAAAAACTGACCTCCCGTTCACCGGTTGATGAGCCAGCCGGTGCCCGGCTAAGCGGTCACCCATCCAAGTTAAGGCCGCAAAGAATGCTGCTTAACTCGGGGGATCGCCAGAGCCGTACACGGACCGCACAAGCACCAGTTGCATAAAACATTATTTAAAAAAAAAACGGAAGCGCGGTAAAGACTTTTATACTGTTTTCTCATTATTATTTTTTTTAATATCAATTTATCACAATATATGTTCATCGATTTTGGCTTTCTTAAAACGAAAGTTGCTCCAAAAAAGAAACAAAAATGAAGCGATATGTGAGATTTACTCCGATTAATTTTTCGATCAATGAATAGTACTGATCATAATAACTTTATGTAATTTTTTAAGTTAATCAAAAATTTAGTGCGAAAATATTTAGGAATATAGAATTGTAAATTTTATATGAACCATTGATTAGTGTAATATGAACATGTCTTTGAAATCCAGCAATTTTAAATATAAACATGTAATGTTATCTTGAGTTCGGACACTTCGAAGCTCCTCAAATTTGTGACCAAACAGCTGACCAAAGAGCTCCATTGTTACATAAGCGTTCGAAATTTCAGATGATTTCATAACATCTTTCGAAACTAAAAGTGGTTATAAATTTAGGTATTCAAAATGGTACAAGGTTCCACCTCTTCTGCCGATTTTCATCCAACTGAAAGTTTAAAATCATTCAGTTTAGAAAGTTTAGAATCATTCATCATTTATTGGAGATATAAACTGGCCAATTTTGACGTTTTAATAAATATTCATTTTGCAAAAAAAAAAAAAAGGAAATTTATTTGTAAAAAATTGAGAAATCTATAAAATTTGGATAATTCGCTGAATTACGAACAAAATTCAGACCGATCATCTGTACACATTGATCTACTCAAGTGGAAATATTTAACCCGACAACTGAACTATTTTTTTTCGATTAGCGTGACAACGAAATGTTGGAACGGAATTGAGAAAAGAAATAATAATTTGTCTCCGTGATAAATGTCAACCTCACACCCAGATTTTAAACGATTTTTCTTTACACGTGCATGCAAAATCCGAGTTCGCCCACCGTTTGGAGACAGCCAAAATAGCTGAATGCCGCATCGGTGTGCAAAGCATTTTGGGCACCGCGCGAAGCGTTTTGCCCACTGTTTGAGGTTGCTATTGTAACTCCGAGGACTAATCGCTTTTTGCATATCTGTAAACGGCGGACAATCCCGGATTTTGCATTACACTTGTAAAGAAAAATATGGTTCAACACAAGAGGCCAAACGAGCATTTTGCGCACTGCGAGTTTGGCCTCTTGTATCGAAATATACTATTTCAAAACTGGTACAGACACATAGAAACAGACATTTTTTTCTGAACATGACATGAATAACAATGTTGATAAAAAAAACTTCTATCGAGAATAAAAAGTACGCACTCTTTTGACTAGTGTGAATTGCAGTATCTTGATTAACCTTGTTTTTCGGTTCTCGGGTAAGTAAAAAATATATATATTAGGGTGTGCAAAAAAAATCGATATTTTTTTTCTTCGCTCTCCGTCCGAAATATCGTAGAATACGTCTCAGTAAAGATCCTGTCAAGAGCGGAGCTTATAATTTTAATTCTTAGAGGTCCATCATCGCGTTTGAAGTTTTCCCATTTAAATAACACAGGAAAGTGATTTTGTTCCATTCTTTCTCCCTGCAAACTAAGAAGAGTTTTTTTTTCATAAAATCAATGACTACCCTTTATGAATAATTAAATTTCGACCAAAAAATCTTGTCGAGTCGAATTTCTATCTTCAATATTCGATATATTACAGAGCCTTGAAATTTTTTGTCGGGTATGCGTAAAAAACCATCAAAATAAGATTCAATGAGTCTGTAACTTAAAACCGTTAGCAACACATAAAATTTCATCCGGAATCTTTAGAAAATTCAGTATTCTAATAAATTTCTATTGACTTGTTTATACTAACATCAGTTTACTTAATCACTTAGTTTACTTAATAACAATTAAAAATACAAAAACCACGACTTTGTTTGTCTGTAACTTCGTAAATATCAACGATACGAAAAACGCGCCGACAACTTTTTTGTAGTGCATCAGACAGACGACAAAATTTTGCTTCAACTTTTTGTCCTAACTTCAATAGTTTAGCTAGAAAATGTATTTAAAAAAAACGGAAAATTTACAACATAAAAAATTTCAAGGTTCTGTAGTAAGTCAAATATTGAAGATAGAAATTCGAGTCAAGGAGATTTTTTATTCGAAATTTAATAATTCATAAGATGTAGCCATTGATTTTATGAGAAAAAATTTCTTCTTAGGTTGCAGGGAGAAAGAATGGAAAAAAATCACTTTCCTGTGTTATTTAAATGGGAAAACTTGAAACGCGATGATGGACTTCTAAGGATTAAAATTATGAGCTCTGCTTTTGACAGGAACATTACTAAGATGTATTTTACGATATTTCCGGCGGAGAGCAAGGAAAAAAAATATCACTTATTTTCGGCACACCCTAATATATATATATATATATATATATATAAGAAAATGTAAAAAAAAGAATTACAAATATATAAACTCGCAGAGGATGCAATTAACGAGCAGCTCGTGGGAACGTCAAGTGAAGAAGAGCGTAAAAGGAACTAGTGGATTTTTTTTTTGCTTTTATTACTATGTACGGATTTTTTTTTAAGTTCAAATGAATAAGCACTAACCAACTTTTCCTCACTGTGAATAATTATAATCAAAAGCTTGTGAAATTTGTAAAGATTGTTCAAATTCTGCGTGGTATTAATGTTTTGCCAGATTCGTTAGTAGAAGCGAAGCGAGAAAGCGCTAATGACATTTATGCACATTATATGCTGGCTTATAATCGCACTTACCGTCTCCATCCTGTAAGAGGTGCACGACGTAAATCATCCTCAGACAGCCCATGAAGTCCTAAGCACGCCAGTAACCAAGCCATTATCACTAGAGCTGTGATTGCTGCCAATCTGAATGGTAAAAGTGCCACCGTCAGAAATGCTGTCTGTAATCACACGTATTTCATACACGATTAATTAGGACAAATTGCAGCATGAGATGATATCTGTACTTGTCTATGTGAGTAGTTTAATCGATGAATATCTACTTCTTTAAAGAAAAAATTGTTTTCAGGATTACATTGTAAACAATTATAATGAAAATTGAAGTTCAAAATAAATAAAAATAAAAAATTGATAAAAAATAATTAAAGCGAATTTAAATAAAAATCTAGTAGATATTTTACCTAGTATCTATTAATAATTATTATTCAAAAATACTTTTCATGTTGAAGATTCATAAAATTACTAATTGAGAATCAATCAGGATGAATTTTGAATGAAACATATGGGATGATTGATATTTTTTTTGATGACATCCAAATCAGCATAGACTGTACGGAAATCTTAATAAATTCGAGTGAAGATATTGAACCTTTTGAGTACTAATTTTGGGTGATAATAACTATTTTAATTATTGATTTACAATAATGGTGATAGACAAAATGTGGTAAAAAATAATAACATGAAAATAGTATTATTCATTTTTTCGGGTTATATGATTTTTCTGGGAATTTTCTAACTATATAGACAATTTATTTACGAATGGTTGGAATTACACGACTTCTGAATATTGTTTCATCAAAAGGTTTTGAGCTGTATGAAAAAAGTCTGAGGATCATTGTACAAACTCTTTCATAACAGCCTCGAGAGGTATCGAAAAACGAAAAACCTTGTGGGTTTTTCCTTTTTTCTCCTAAAAGAAATAAAAAGAAACATATCAGAATAAAAGAAAATTTTATCATATAATAACGTAGTTTTCTACTGTTTTCATCGGACAATGAAAAATCTTCGAATTAGTCAAACAAAAATTGCTAAAAAAGTCATAAGAATTCTTTTATTGTTAGTGTCATTTTATTTAGGCGTAATAAGTATAATAACCAAATCGCGAATCAATACCAAAAAAATTAATATAAAAAATATTTATTATATAGTATTTATCGAAGGATATTGATATTTTTTATAGTTACATTAATAATTGTAACTGAGTAATTTATAGGATAGCAATAAAATTTTGTCATAAAAATAGGCACATGGATTGTTAAAAATTATTATTACTGAGTTATTTCCATAAGTGCGTCGTTTTCTCCGGTTGCAGTAAAGTTTTTTTTCCTTCCCCAACTTCGTAATTATTAATTACTCAACAATAAAAATGATTGCTCGGATTTTTATTGATAAGTATAACTTAGAAATTTCTAGTAGTGAAACGATTTCTCTGACTGCAATAAATTTTAAAGTAGCCGCAAGATGCATTTATCGCTAGGAAAGCAATCTGCGCATATAAATTACGCAAATGATGGACACGTATTATCTCTCATCCAATGACCTATTTACCTACAGACATACTGCAATAACACGGCTCATAAAAAGCAAACCAACGACTCGTGGCTCTTCGTAATGAAGGACAATAACCGGTCCATCGCATGTGAACACAAATTCGGTCTCTGCAGTGTCACTGACACCCTTTTCGTGACCGACAATGCGGCAGAGATGCAGAACAAGTTTCGAGAGAGACAAAAACAGTGAGTAAGTGGCGCCGCCGTATAAATTCTCAAGCTGGAGGTAAGAAAGAGACGCCAGTATATACGTATATGAGGCATTCCACATGACTTCAACCAACCAAAAAATAAAAAAATCGAAAAAATGTCCAAAAATCAGGTTCAGTGGTAATAATAGATACACCAAATTTTAATGTTTTGGAAATTTTTTTCTGGCGAAATATGCCATATTTTTTATTTTTCATTTAACCTGTGATACCTCGGGAACGATTTATCCTATCGACATCTAAAAAAACCGAGAATGTGCGTTTTTTTTATGGCTCCCAATCAAATAATTTATTCAGAATTAATTGTGTAATTCCAGACTATATTTTACTACAAAATTAATGAAATTTTTTTTGTTTCGAAAAGGACTTCGGAAAGTGGCATCGAAAAAATTGTTGCCAATTGTGTATGAAAGTCCTCAATTTTCAGTACTTTTTTTTTGGGACCGTACAAAGTTCATAAGTTATCGCAGTTTGGAATATTAAAAAAAAAAACATGGATATATGTATTTTTTCGTATTCTGCGTACAGATCAATATTTTGGATAAAGGCCGATTTATTGAGAACACAATAATCGTAAGTTTATAGCAGTTTGGCGTTAAATTTCTTTTGTTTATCTCCAATTCTTATTTTTTATCAATTTTTTTCTAATTTGTTTCACCACTATGTTATGTAAAATGATATAAAATTGGGTTGCACTCTAAAAAAGCACTGCAAATGTGTCGACCGGAGCAGAAGCGCGTAAAATTTCGTGAACTGTATTTTTTCAAATATTTTAAACTGCGATAACTTATGAACTTTGCACGGTCCCAAAAAAAAATACTAAAAATATGGATTTTCGTTTTTCTGAGATATCGATACGATTAATCGTTCCCGAGATATCATAGGTTAATTGAAAAATGAAAAATATGGCATATTTTGCCAGAAAAAATTTCAAAATAATTAAAATTTGGTGAATCTATTATAACCACTGAACCTGATTTTTGGATATTTTTTCGAATTTTTTTTTTGGCTGGCTGAAGTCATGTGGAATGCCTCTTATAAGACATTCCATATCAATGAAAGTAAAAGGTTCTAAAATAAAGATGTGGAAAAGCAGTTTTTAAGATTCCGAAAAAATACATAAATTACGAGAAGAAAATAATAATCGTGAGACATTGTCCAAGTAAAAAAAAAGTTATTTAGTGATTTAAATTTTTTATTGAGGAAAATAATTTAATTGTATCAAATTTATCCTTAAAAGTGTAAAATGATAACTCAAACTATGTGCGAGAAATCAAAATTATGTAATTTTTTAATTCGACCCATTCGTCGATTAAAAAATTTTAAAACAGAAGTACATGAGGAATAACGGAACACTCAATTATGTTTATGGTTGAAAAACTCGGGATAAAGTAATAAAATAAACTGCAGTAATTTGCATACGTTTGCTCGACAAGGATTTTTGCATTTTGAGTTGAAAAAAGAAAACAAATCGTGATAACAGATCAGTTTTTACAATTGCGCAAAAATTAGTTAAATATGAGAAAAAATAAGAATGTCCAGATGGAACAAATTTGGAGATGTTTTTATTTTTATTTTAGTTTTTATTTTAGGGGGCACTAACTAATTAATATCAAAATTTTCCTCATTAATGGCCGATGATTAAACTCAAATTTCAAAAAATTTTATGAATGTGATAATTCGCAAATATTTATGAAATTATGTAACCGCGGTTTTAGAATGTATTTCTAAAAATCCGGTTACGTAATTGGAGAAATACTAGAAAACATTTTTTTTTTAGTGGCGCAACTGATATGGAACGCCTTATATGCAGTATAGCGAAGAGAGAAGAAAGACGAGACACCGGCTGGCAAGCAGGTACCGTTCGCTCGTTCCGTTATTCTCTCTCACCTGTTCGCGGCATCGATTCCTCAACGCATACCCAGCAACGAACCGCAATGACGGCGCAAGCGCCTCCATCACCACGTGTTCTGGTTTGTAACCTCCTATTATTTAATTTTACAATTATTTATCGTATAACAGGATAATAATAATTATTTTTAAACACTTACTCGCATCTATTATCCTTACAAACTCATATTTTGCTTCCTCATATATTAAGCTTTGTTTTCGTGAAAATTTTTTTTTTCGACATTCTTCCAGGAAATTGTTGATCAACTTCTTTTTAACATTAATTTGTTAGTAACATTTTAGAATTTGTATTACGCAAAATTAATCTTTTCCTTTTAAGTACCTTTAATGAGCATGAATTTTGCGACTGTATTTTATGTCAAATAAAATATAGCCATGGTGATTGAGCATCGCTCAAGATTAATTTTTTTCTGCTACAATTTTATTTCTGCTATTTTTTTTTTATTGGTTATCTCCGTATGCCTTTGGCAGGCTCCTACGTTTTTGCCCCTCTCCCCTTCTTCCCCATCATTTCATAGATTTCCCCCCTTTCCCAGTTCCTTCATTGAGATCCTTCTAGAGTCCGCAGCCACTCATCCTAATGCACTACTGTATCGCATTTGCACGAGGGCACAGGGAAACTGCGGAAAACCTGGCCGATACAGACGGCTTTATTTTACTGAGTTTCGAATGTATGAGGATTCATTAGAAACTCAGAAAAACTGCCTCCCGCTCAGCAGTTGGCGCACAAACCAGCCTAAATAGCCATTAAGGTTCACGGTGAGACCACACAGGCACCACGAAACGGCACGGCGTGATGGCACAATGCCGTTCGTTGCTTTTAAATGTGTCGGCATAGTGACGGCACGGTGTGCTGAAGCTGCATCAGTGCTCCCAAGGTTCCAGTACGTCGTGCCATGCAAGACGTTATGATACACTGTAAAAAAAGATTGTAAATTTAATGTATTTATGTATATGAAATTTACAAATTTTGTGCATGAAACTGTGATTCATGTACCGAGTGCTGTAAATTTACAAATCTATCGTGAAATTAATGTACCTGCATTGGAATTTAAGAGAAATTCATTGTAAATATAAAAAACTTGATCAGTAACTGTATAATTATATGACAAGTTTTTGAAAATTCCTGCACTGCAGTCGATTTTTGTAGAAAAATCACCTAACTTTACGAATATCTTGTAACTTAGATTTCAAACACCCACACTGTAAAAAAAGACTTGAAATTTAATGTACTTATGCTTATGAAATTTAAATACTTTGTACTTGAAACTGTGATTCAAGTACTGAGTGCTGTAAATTTCCATTTCGTTTTCGAAATTAATGTACCTAACTGTAAATTTAAGCAATATATATTGTGGATTAACAAATCTTTAAACACGTATACAATGTATTCGTGTTCTGCTACTGTAGAAAAAAGTTGATAATACGCTGTTAAAAATGTCGGTAACAGTGAAAAATGAATATCTCAATGATAAGTACGGTTAAGAGAATAATATATGTATAACTCTTATGCCATTTTAATATTCGAAACTACCAAGTCGTTGATAGCGTAGTTGGTAGCGTGCGTGCGTTCTTAGGTACTTAGATAGGTAGGTCGTAGGTTCAAACCCCGGGGTAGACGAAAAATTTCTTTAGCAATAACCAATACCCGACAATTCCTAATGATTTAAAATATCTGAAAAAATAATGCCTGGGTAATAGTTCTATTTTCTTTTGTTTTTAAACCCATTTTAAATTTCCAACATATATGTGATTGAATTTTAAGGTACCGTTTTGCAATAAAAGATCTTTGACGTACATTAATTTTATGTACCATAATCAGAAATATTTGACGCGGTACATTAAATTTCAAATACAAAGTCACCGCTATTTCAATAAAATTCAAATTATTTTCATGTGTCCTACATTAGAATTTTCGACACATTGGTGCTTGAAATTTAAGAGACGGCTTGCGAATAAAAACTTCCGGTACCGGTACTTTAATTTTCAAGTAGATTTTTTTTTACAGTGTACCGTGCAGGCACAGTGCGTAATCGGCACGTCGTGCCGTCACAGTGCTGTCTCATTTTAAAGCAACTAACTGCACCGTACAGACATGGCGTGCAACACTGGACGACACGTTTTTCTTTGAACTCGTTTATTCAAAATAATAATACAATATTACATAAGATTAGGAATAAATAAACAGTTTTGAAAAAAATTCCTTCCGTTATGAGGGTAATTGGCTCATGCCCTCGCGTGTGAGAGATCTCGTCGCCACACAATATCTTGTTGTTATGATTATAGAGTATTTGGGCGCTTTAGAACATGGTTCGTACAGTATTGGCGCAGGCAGAGTTGCGCATTGGAGGTGGGGAAAAAATTGCCGACGCCACACACCGACCGCGCGTCCACTGCTGTCGGTAATTTTATTTCTGCTATAATATATATGTATTTTCTAAGAAAAATACACTTCCATCCATTATTGAGTCGACTATTCTATTCACGAAGCTCTGCTCAGAGTTAATATCGTCGCCTTCTAGAATTGATCAAAATCTCGTTAATGTAGGATAACAGGGGATGATTGACTCGAACTTGAGAATTTCTATTAAATAACGACGTAATACTCAGGGCGGTATCGTCCGTGTCGCATTCGGGAAATATAAATAGGACGGGAATAGAGCGAGAATCTTGTGTCCCGTCATTTCCATGCAATAAGATCGACACAAGACTTAATCTCGTTGTCGAATTCAAGAACGAGAATGAACGTCGCTATTTCTTCGATATCGACCTTGTCTCGTTGAGTTGACGATCGAATTCGTGAAACGAGTTTCGAGATCTCTCTTGTCGCGTCTCGTTTCGCATATCCGCATCACTAGTCGTTCTACGGGTTGTTTTGAGGTTGCGCTGATCCGATAGGGAAGTCTGACTGAGGGTTAAAATTTTGACTCGGGGCTTTCTCATTATTTTTGGTTTATCTTACAAAGCTTCCTCTTTGAGGGAACCAAATTCGACTAACATACCTCTCATAGAGGAAGTTTTATAAAAAAAACAAAAATAATAAGGAAGCAATTGGCAGAATTCAACTTTTTTTGAGGTTATGTCCTTAAGTTCCGAAAAAACAATCTTCGGCACTCCGAAGATGATCTTTTTTAAAACTAGACTGAGACTAAAATCGGCGTGTTAGACCTTGTTTTTAAATGAAAGCTGGTATAGTGAGCTGAAAAATCGACAAAAGATCCCAAACGAGAAAGAAATAACTCTCGAACCCGTTCGACTTTCACGATTGAGTTCATCGATGCTCCTCTCCTTTTGAAGGTTTATCGAAGGTGAACGGGAACACACGTTTTGCGATATACCGGCAGAGCCGCGAAGCAGGAGTAATCCGAGCGTTGCTCTCCAGGCGAGTAAGAGTGTATAGAGAAAGAGAGAGACCTACAATCACAACTTCAATCTGTCCCGTCTCGAGAGCAATAAACTTCGGCTGTCAATACAAAACCCGTCAATACGTACACGCAACGTTCGACTATTTTTATTTTTCCAATAATATTCACTAGGTTGTTTCTTATAATATCCATGGATGTAATATTGTTGTTTTTTGGCTTCGAACTTGAAATCAGTTGGCAATATTTACTTGTAGAAGGAATAAAATTTTTCAAATGCTTTTTGTTATTTTTCCAATAGTGTTCATCGAGGAGTTTCGTATAATATTTTTGTTTCTGTGCGTTGAAAATATAAAAATGATTTTAGATTAAGTACGTGCAGGAGGATTTTAATTTTTTGTTCTAAATGTTTTGTTCTAAATAGTCAGCGTGAGTGTATTTTCTAAATATCGGTTTGAAAATAAAATATCTCACAAATGAAAGTCTTGAATATATTTTTATATTCGGACGTATGCTTTCTATTTCATCGCAATCCCATTACGTAAGATTTTGTAATGTAATTTATTTTCACCTCTGCATCAGTCAAATCAGTGTTGAATTTTTGAAATTGTTTTTTCCAAAGTTTCATCCATTGATCAACGAAAGTGGGCGGTAATTTATACCACAGCATGTTTATACATACTTTATACATGGAAGTCTTAATGTCTCGCAAAAAAGTATCTGATTACATTTAACTTTCAACAAAATTGAGTTTGATCGATGCGTTTTAAATCAAGATTTTTTTTTGATACAGAAAGAGATTTATTGCTATGAGATTATTTTTATGTTTCTAATACATCACAATAATAATATTTTAAAATTGTTTAAGTTTTCTTTTCCATCTTAGGTAATCAACTAATTAGTTTATATCAAAATCATTATTTGAAACTTACATTAGGAATTCAAGTAGTTGTTACTTCGGAAGAATTAGAGTCATAAAAAATGCAGCCTGTGAATAAACGAGGTAGCTTTCAATAAATCAAATTACTCATCATAATTCTATTAATACTGTCGTTTTTTTGTTTCAAGTAATGACGGAATTATAACTATCCTGAATACATTAAAAATAGATTCAAAATAATGGCCAACCGGCGCTATATGCCTTGCAATTAAGCCACGTGTGAGTTCTTCTACCGGAGGCGTCAGGAAAAATTGGGTCAAGGATCGACATTCCGGTTCGCGGAAGAACAAAGCGGAAGCCAAACAATTTTAGGTTCGAGTGCGTAGTTCACTCAAGGCCAAAGAACTGAATGGCAAAGTATGTTAATATCCAGATGTAAGGCATTCTCCGTGACGTGAGCCACTTTTTTTTTCAGGCCTTCCAGATTTTTCTCATATCACGCTAAGTTTTAGTAAATCTTTACGTAACCTTTTTGCTACTTTATAGAGGAAGCTTTTTTTTCGTAGACATTTTTTTTCGAGGTTTTCATGTTAACATAGTCAGAATTACCTAAACCGTCGAGAAAAGTGGTCTAGCAAATGTGTGTGTGTGTGTGTTTTTTCAGGCACCGAAAATTCAATTGTCCATAACTCACGAACGGCACAATGGATCGAGCTACAACTTGGCACGCAACTAAAGTATTGACTCCTCTGTAATCGACGTGATTTTTAATTGAATGTATCGATGTGTCCAGATTTTATAGAATTTTTAATTATTCAAAAAAGAAAAAAATTGCTCTAGATGACTCGAATCTCAACAAATGAACCGAAATGTTATACAGCCGAAAAATACCATACAGTCCTGTTACGTACGAAATTTGGCGATGATCGGTAAAGTCGGTCGGATTGTGTAGCATTTAAATTTTTTTTATAAATATACATTTTCGCTCATAACTTTCGCAAAAGTTAAGAGAGTAAGATCAAAATGCGATGTGACGGTGCTTTTTTTTTAACTTACTGGATTTCGTAAATCATCTGAGATTCAGAATAAAATAAAAATAAAGATGCAAGGTAGAACCTTGCACATTGCTTCCTCATTATTTTTCGATTTTTACAAAGCTTCCTCTATGAGGAAGTCAAAATCAATTAACATACTTCCTCATAGACGTAACTTTGTAAAAATCGAAAAATAATGAGGAGGCAATGTGCAAGGGTTTTGGATAATATACGGAAAAAGTATGTGTAAAAAAATGAAAAACAATTTTAAAAAGTACAACGACTAAAAAGTCCCCTTTTTTAAGGTAGCTGATTCGATACGTGCTAGTCCAATCAGTTCTAAACTTTGAGAAGCGTTTCTAGAAGTTTTTGTAGAAACGCGAAGTTCTTATTACATAAATAAATTAACAACCACGATTTGAAAAGAACGATGTATGCACTATGATATATGCAAATGTTCAGTAAGATGTTTGAGTCATCCAGTTAGATATTAGAAAACATCGTAATATTAGTCAGATTATGACGAACAATAGCTCAGCTATTATTCATTGAAAGTTGCTCTGATGATTTAACGAAGAGATTTTCAGTAATATTATCTATACAAAAATTACAACAGTCTGTTTATCCAACTTAACCTAAAATTAGATATATAAATGGTTGTAACTTTTGAAAAAATAATAACAGAATTTTTTTTTCGTTAAATCATTGAAGCATCTTTTAATCAACAAAATGAGCTATTGCTCTTCATAATCGGACTAATATTATGTTTGAAAAAATATATAACTAAGATGACAGACATATCTCATCGGACATTTGCATATGTCAGTGTATTTGCTGTATAAACCGTGGCTGCGGATGTATTTATATATTAAGAACACACGCTGGTGCTCAAATTGAATTTAAAAACCGTCAATTGAGCTACAGTAATTAGTTGAAGGGCTTTCCAAAATTTAACACTGATTTGACTAGCACGTAGCGAGATGACTACCTTAATCAACTGTTCATTGCAATAGGCGTTACATTTCTTCTAGCTTGTAAAGTCGTTTTCGAATTCCAGAAAGGATGGAAAATTCAATGCTACCCTGTGTATTTTGCTGTAAATTTTACAGAATATCCGGCTCGATATGAAGATCCTCCTAAAAATTGAAATTAAAAGTCAGATTATAAGTCAGATAAAAAGTACTTTCCAAGGAAGTTAAGAAAAAACATCTGGAAGAGTTTGAAAGAAAAACCGTGTTAAATTTCACGTAGAGTGCCGTATATCAGAGATGTAGTTCAGGATATTTACTGTCTGTTTTCAAAAATAGTTTAACGAACTACTAGAATTCCCAAAATTATATCGAAATCCATTTTATTTGTTATTCTATAGATTATGATAAACGCTTGAAAGTATGAAAAAATAGATCCGTTTGTAGCAAACGGATTTCATATAAGCTATTTCATGGTCATTGAACCATCAGTTTTATAACAGATTTTAGAAGTGTATCCAAATAGTTACTCCGAAAAAGAGAATTTTCCCAAAAAGTTTGTGTAGTGAAATCTACATTATTATTATTATTATTATTATTATTATTATTATTATTTTAAAACGAAAACTTAGTATTCTTATTATTGCAACCAAAAAAATATTCCCATTGTACAAGTCACTTGATAATTTGAAAACATCGTTTATTTCAAATTATAAAAAACAATATTAATATTTCAAGTGTTTCATCAAACAAAAAAGTGTCAATGTTATTCGGTCACTACGAAAAATAGTTAAAATCGTCGAGGGACGAGTTCCGTTGAGTTTTCTTTTAAGGAGTTCATTGAACGCCACTGATGCGTAAAAAAAGTAATGAAAGGTTTGCCCATGAATAAAAAAAAATCTTCTCATCGATCCTACGTTAGTTAGGATCTTACGGTAAGACTACAGTTTGAGTCTTAGATGTGGTCTGCCGAACAGGTTTGTATGTACCAGACGCTTTCACTAACAGTAGCACAGTTCACTGCTGAGAATTTCGGTGTCTAACATCCGCAAATATACAAATTAACCGGCTCGCCAAGAAGTGCGAAAATAAATTTAATAATATCCGGGAAGAAGTCTTCTTCGCATACTTTCGATTATTTCGTGTAGAAGGTTTTTATTCGATTCTTATTCACCGTAAAGAGGTCGAGTTTATCTATGAGAAAATGTTAATTACGGATTACACGAGAGTATTGAAAGTGAATTATTCGATAGATATTTAGATACGCAAGAAATTGGGAGCAATATCAATAAATACGTATTTATGGAATATTATAGAAAATACTTTCTTGCAATAGTTATTATCGATAGATTTTTCAACAAAAATTCCAATAATTTTTTTTCTTTTTTAAATGAAATGTAGGATATATTTTTTCCATATTTATATACGGTATTCATGGTTTTTTTATACTGCTCATTTATAAGTCTATATTATTAGAAAATGTCAAGATGAAACAAAAATAAGCAGTTGCCTATTATTATTTTTCAATTTTTACTATATTCACGAATGGTATTGAAATTGGATAAGCTCGGAATTACAATAATTTGTTTCCTAAGAGTAAAATTTTTGTGATTTTAATTGCACTAAAATATTTTTCATTTTCTATCGTGCATACGAAAGATCCAAATAATTTCATTGATAATGATAGAGTGTACAGATCAATGTGAGTACTTATTTTAACAATTTAAAGATGTAACAAAAACGTTGAGCCCTCAAATTGCTATAGTAGTAGTTCGTAGATTGGCACCAGGTGGCGAGCAACGGCCAACCACTTCTCGCAAATGAAGCAAGACCTCAGTTTGTGGAAGATTTGCTGTGGTCACTGAATTAATTAACAGAAGGATAAAGTAGAACAATTAAGTGCTTAGTTCCCGAATGATAAATTATGCTAGAAAAATGTATAAAATTTATATAAATTTGTACACTCACGAATACGCATTTTCGATTCTTTTGTGTGTAATTCTGTATGAACATTCAACCTCATGGAGAATGTTAATAAAGAATATTCGACTACTTCATCTTTTTAATTCCGTTGTCCAAATAATTTTCAAAATCACACTAATTTCAAATTTTGGTGCACATGCGCCGACATAAATATTAGAAAAATAGTTTCTAAAGATATTAGAAAAATAATGACCTCACCATCATTACTACAATTAGAAAAATAGTTCTTATTTTTTTTAACAATCAGTCGTTGGAAAAAAATGGATATTTTCAAAATGTTAAATTGCAAAGTATAAGATCTGTTGAATGTACAAAAAAAACAATTGGTTATATTCACAATTTTTTAATAGTAAAAATGCCAAAAAGTCATTTGCAAAGCGAAAATACCGATTGTGAAGAATTTATTTTTCCACTCTTTTTGTAAAGCGTGAAATTGACTTTATTTTCCGTAAATCTATTTGGCAACTATTTTGTGAGTAAAATTAATAAAACACTCATTCGGGAATTTTAGCATGTTTACTTATTGTTCCTGTTTATTTCAATATCCAAAGCTATGTTTTGTCAAATTGTTCAATTTAGCAGATGAAATCGCTTTTTTTCTCCACTACAAATTTGAAGGACACCGTTTGACGGAATTGAAGGACAGCAGTGTTGAACACGTTCGTGGGTCGACCGGTCGTTCGTCACGCGCCAGTTTTTACATAGAAAGTTTTCCCTCGGTTCAACGTAACTGTAAAGATTCGAGTTCTTGCGAGCGTTTTGCAGTATTGCGAATCTCTGGCGTTGCACTTCAAGTCTCTCGTACGTCCAGTGACGTAAATATGATTATTTGCGGGGGTCGAAGATTAAAAAAATAGAAATAAATAAATAAATAAACAAATGGATATGTAAAAAAAAGGCCAAATGTATACATAGATAAATGAACAAATATGTAGAGATATAAAAAAATAATAAAAGCACATTGCTTCCTCATATAAAATTTGAAAACAGCTGTAAAGAGGATATTTCAAAATTTCAATTTTTAACAAATCTACCTCTATGAGGAAGACATTTATTATTCATTTTGGTTTCTTAATAGAGGTAGATTTGTTCAAAATTGAAATTTTTAAATATCCTCTTTACTGCTGTCTTCAACCTTTATATGAGGAAGCAATTTGCAAAGTTCTACTTTGCATTTTTTTCTTTTCTCTTTGATTATCCATATTGTGTGCAGCTATAAAACACCGTTAAGACACCCTCACATCGCATTATGATTAAGTACAAAGTTTATTTTACTCTCTTAACTTTTGCGGAAGTTATGAGTGAAAATGTACATTTATTAAAAAATTTAAAATGCCATAAAATCCGAACGATTGTACAGATCAGCACCAAATTTCGTACGTAGCAGGGCTTTATGGTATTTTTCGACTGTAGACTATTTCGATTCATTTGTTGAGATTCGACGTGATTTAGAGATTTTTTTTTTTTTTTTCGAAAAATTCAAAATTCTCTAAAATCGGAACCGCTTTACCGATTCCGCTGAAATCCAATACCAAACATCATTTAATGTGTCTATATTTATGAAGAACTATTTAGCTAAATTGGTGAACTTTTACGAAAATTACAGCGATCACGACATTTTTTTTTTAAATTAAAAATTGTATAAAATCTGTATGCATTGATACATTTAATTTGAAATTACGTCAATTACAGAGGAGTCAATACTCTAGTTGCGTGCCAAGGTTTAGCTCGATTCATTGTGCCGTTCCTGAGTTATAGACAATTGAATTTTCGATGCCTGGAACACACACACACACACACACACACACACACACACACACACACACACACACACACACACACACACACACACACACACACACACACGCGCGCACGCACACACGCACGCACACACACACGCACGCACGCACGCACACACACACACACACACACACACACACACACACACTTTCCAGACCACTTTTCTTTCGTTTTAGGTGATTCTGAGTATGTTGACATGAAAATTTCGAAAAAAAAAAAATTCACGAAAACAAAGCTTCCTCTATAAGGAAGCAAAATTGAGAAATGATGCATGCATTCGAACGTAACAGCGGAACTTTCGCGCGAATTTTCAAAGGAGAGAAAATCGAACGAACCGGTGGATATAGTTTTACGGCCTCTCGAGCGGAGAATGCGCGACCGTCGATCGTATACCACTTTGCCATTAGGTCACAGCCAACACGTACTTTCTATACGGGCAGTAAAGCAGCCGGAATGTATACACGTAAAGTTGATCTTTTCCGTACATATATATATATATATCGTACGATCGGTGATATATAATAATGTGGCGAGAGTTGGCCAAATCTACTTTCGTAATAATACCGCCTATATAGAATACTTTAATGCAGAAAACATGCACTATAAACTAACTTGGTATTCAACTTTACTTTGGACGACATTCTCCGGCTTCAGAAATCAATTAAGTGTATATTTGTTGTCGTCTGTCGTAACTTCCGTTAAGAAATTTCGTCATTGGAGTTGTACGCTTTCGTTGGTTAAGAGGATTTCAGAGGATAGAATAAAAGAAGGGAAATGTAAAGTGGAAAAAAAAGTCGAGGAAAAAAGGCTGATGGAAAAAGAATTAAGTGCGACATGAATAAATGTACAATTGCAGCAGTATTTTGTTTTGTAAATATTGTGCATTAATTTTTATAAGATGGAAATGCGGTAAAGAGAATTTCTAGTTAGAAAATATAAGTAGAATTAAAGTTGTGGGATAACAGTTATCGATGGTTCGTTTTCAAGAGGAGACAATCAGCTGTTCATAAAAAAAAGTTATTGGTCTGTATACAGCTTTGGTTTTGTAGGGCGTATAAAATTATAGAGTCAATGTAGAACGATAGCACAAATTGGTATGAGATGCCAATCCGTTGGATATTTGTCCACCAAGTGTTTCAAATATTTTTACTTTGTTATATTGAATTTAGAAAAAAACGTCTACTTTACTAAATTATTTTTTAAAAGTTATTATTGATTATATTCATTTTATTTTTCATACAATTGAGAATAAAAATATACTCAAAAGTTTTTCGAAACCGAATATCTTGAATAATGGCTTGAACACTAATGATGATATTCCCGAAGATTAATTATGGCAAATGATTGTTCTTCATATTAAATATATTATTGATTCCATTCATCTCCCAATTAAACGGCATCTTAAATGGATTCATATGGGCCTACATTCTCGTAGATCTCACCGCGCATTCTACCTTTTTCCCGTTATGTAATCAATGTCATGTCTAACCATCTATAACGAAACCTTCGAGTGGCTTGTTCACCTCGCTTCAAAGCCAGCAGATAATACGTTTTTTCGAAAATTTCTTGATTTCCATGATAACCATAGCACCAACTTTTTGTAACCACATAAATTGCATGACGCAGCCGCACAATGAAAATTCCGCTACGTTAGCATATTCAAGATAAAAGATCTATAAAACAACTTGGAGTGACCTTTTTGGACGTTTGAGAGTAACTTGCAAGATTTATCAACTTGAAATATAGTTCGAGGTGAGCCAGACCTAACTCAGTCAGTCCAAACCCAAAAATCGTTATAATATGAAAAAATTTATTTCTTATTACTATTATTAAGTATCATTATTGTAATTTTTGTTGTTATTACTGCAGAATTTTTCGTTCTCAATCAACTCGGCCGCTTTTGTCTCAACCCTTTCGGATCTGCTTGATAATTGGCAATATATTAGTACTACTCAAAAATGCTCTCTGTACTTTTTTTAAATATTTTCGGCCGGGATCAAAATAGTGAATGACCACAATAGCGAATGGTTAAAATAACGAATTTCAAAATAAGGAACGTCTGAATCTAGAATGGCCATCATTATGAAATTCGTTATTTCAGCCATTAACTATTTTGATTATTCTCTATTTTTACCTATATCTCATTAAAATGCTATAAAAATAGCGAACAGTAAAAATAGCGAATGGCTCAAAAAGCAAACCTCATAATGATGGCCATTCTATATTTAGACGTTCCTTGTATCCAAATTCGCTATTTAAGCTATTCACAGTTTTGGTAATTCGCTATTTTCTTCCCCACCTTTTTTTAATCCACTCGTTTCGGAGATTAGTTTTAATTTTCAAGTCAAGTTAGAAGATAATTGTTCGGTGATAAAAATGAAAGACACAAAAAGTTATGTTTTTCCATAGACTACTTTATTCAACATTTTTTATATTTGTTATGGCAAAAAGGTATTTTCACCCGAAAAAAAGTAGGTTTTTTTTCTTTTAACGGGACACTTGTTATGGCGGTGTGGATTTTACAGAGTATTTAGCAGGATATTCAGAGTATATAAAAAAATTGGTAACGTGAAACTCAGAAATCTTGACGGCTAAACAAATATTTTGCATATAATTGAATTAATTAATACATGCATTAATCACTTCAATTCTCAGTAAAATATTTTTTATGTACTAATTAATTGATGACTAATTAGTACATGTATATATTAATGTTAGGACAATCCGAATGGTACCAAACTTCGAGAAAAGTGGTTCAAAAATTTCGAATGCAAATGTTTCGAAATTTCAATCACATGTACTTGAAGAACCGCTCGACCAATTAAGCTAAAATTTGGCATACAACCGAAGTAGCTCGTATTTGATTGTGGCAATTAATGAAAACGTATACGGAACTTCCGATTTCGCAGCTTTTTAAATTTTTTTCGAAAATGGCGATGAATACACTAATGTTCGTAAAGTTTAGGATTTCTTGCTGAATAGTTCTTCATGAGTGGAGGTACATTCAATGTTGTTTGGGAATATATTTGGCATTAATCTGATGAGAGGCTAAACTTTTTGCAACATTTTGTCAATTCCAACGAAGTCCTTTTATGTTATAAAAAGTTATAAATAATGAGGAAGCAATTTGCAGCTTTTTATTTTGTACGGGGTATGTAACCTCAAGAGAAAATATATAGTGAGAATATACATAAGAATTTGTATAACTAATCTTATAACTACGGCGATATTCATTAAATATTCGATTTTTTTTTCTTAAGAAATATTGTTTTATTTCTTTTGGTGACTACATACGTTCGCAATGGCGAAAGGAATCCTCCGGAAGTTTGAAATGGCTACGAGAAAACGATTGCAATATTTACGTCGATACTGACGGAAGTTACAACAAGAAATTGACAAACATTAGCGCGAGATTGACGCACACTAACCCGACAGATGTTGCATCGAAAAATGATTATTCATCGCAAGAGTTCATTAGTACTTAATTAGCACTCTCTTCGATTTCTGATCTTATCGTGACGCGGCGATATTTAAAAAAATGAGAGAAATTTAATAATGGAATAAACAATGACCCCTTAAGAACACATTGTTAAAATATGAATTATCATTTTTCCGTACTACGGGTAGATATTTTGAAAAAAAAAAATGTTTACCCAACTTCCAGGTCTCAACGGATCATAGAAAATATAAACAATTTTCATCGTTTGATTCTTATTATGTAATAATTTCTCTATCTATAAAAGGCCTTAAATTGAACATGGTTAATTTAGATCCAGGGACACGATTGTATTAGTTATTAAAAAAAAAGAAAATTAATGCTGAAAAATGTCCGTTTTAATTTCGACTGAAAATTGTTTCCACACAATTTACGAGTTAGTCAGTATATGGCATAAAGTACAATGTTCTAATGATTTCTCATAAAAAATATTTTACTTGCTATAAAATATTGTATCCTTTGTATGACCATTTATGAGATTAATAGTACATCAGGTATAATTTATTCTTCTACGTAATTTCTCATGAGACATTGAGTGTCAGTAGTTCATTTAAAAAACCACTAAAAATGGTCTCGAATTTTTTCGTTACCATGAATTAAAAAAAAACGCTGGTAAAAAATAAGTCCGAAGTATGAGCCACAGAAACCAAATAAATGACCACGATTTTAGCTGCGCAGCCAGGCATATTAGTATATGGGGCGTTTCATATAAACGCATTTAACTTCAATTAATTCCCTTTTAGAAAATATTCATATTGATATATTTCATATATATATATATATATATATATATATATTTTTTTAAGCTCAGACACGAAGTGCCTCGGGTCTCACGTCTATTTTTTTACGAATTTTTTTTCTAAAAGGGAATTAATTGAAGTTAAATGCATTGATATGAAACGACCCATATACTAATATGCCTGGTTGCACACCTAAAATCGTGGTCATTAATTTGGTTTCTGTGGCTCATACTTTGGACTTATTTTTTGCCAGCGTTTTTTTTTTTTCAATTATAGTAACGAAAAAATTCGAGGCCATTTTTAATGGTTTTTCAATTAGACTGCTGACACTCAATGTCTCATGAGAAATTATCATATCATTATAGGATTTATGACAACTTTGTCAGATTTTTAAGTTGCGGCCCTCAATATATTCGTTATTAATAATCATAAGTACGTAAGTTGTGTTTAAAAAAACCTTTTAAAAATCGTGGTTGTTTCTTAGAGATGGAAGAATAACATGAAAAATTGGGAATGAAATTTGAGAGGTCGAAGGTCCGACCCAGGTCAAGTTCGTATGGAATGTCCCATATATACCTGGGCATACGTAAGGAGCGACTCGCGGACGTTCAACGTCGCTCGTCCCACATTTTTGTCCCACATTCGAGGAGAACCATGCGATTGTATGAATCCCGTGGTAATTTACTTCCCTCACTCGTTTGCTCCTAACTTTACATGAGGTCAAGTCAACAAGGACGTTACGTTAAAGAGGAATTATCGGATATCAACTTCTTTGGTCATCATTCGGCGAAAGATAAGGAATATTTAATTAGATTTTAATGTCCAAAAATGTTATGGTCATTTTCGGTGAATTCTTCATATATTCGACATAATTTAAAAATCGTGAATGTTTTTCCAAAATCGTTCAAACTATCACTCATAATGAATTTATCACATTAGGAATCATATTATATCGTATACAAGAGGAATAATTATTTAGGTTACATTTAATTGACTCTAACGATCGTGCACGCTCCTTGCAATAATAAAATAGTTAATTCTAAGTTATTAACAACTAATGTGAAATTGTGAAAATAATAATTACAGCTGTATAATAAATCATAAGTCTTAATTTTGAAAAAGTAGCTTTGACCAATCAAAATTCATGAATTGGTTTAATCTCCAATCTACCAACAAAAAGCAATTGCCGTTTTTTGCTTGCTAAAATAATGTGGAGAAGTTGTCCTGATCATGCGGGAAACCTCAACTGAATTTTGCGAGTGATAACGGTCAATATCGATCAAACCACGAGTGTCATCGTAGAACAAAAATTATTAGAAGTTCCGGAAAAAACTGTCTTAAGACTCTTCCATTATTACCTAGGGATTAAAAATTTGCATTGTATTAGAAAAAATAATAATCACATGCATCAATAGAGCGTGTATAATGGCGAATTGGCGATAGTGATAATTGTTTATATCGATCAGGCCAGGTGCAATAACCCAGAAATAATGATCATCTGAAAGAGACTGTCTCAAAAATTTGAATCTAGGAAGGAATGGCCGAGAAAAAAGGCCGATGGAAAAATAGGCTTTTTTTCGTGACCGATCTTTTGACATTTAAACACCCGTCTTCCGTCAAACACAGAACATATAAAACAACCAGTTTATCTTCAAAGAGTACAGAAAAATTATCCAGGGACAAATAACTCAACAGAAATAAAATCCAAAAGAAAATATCTTGGGATGAAGTCACAACGGAAAAAAAATAGTCAAAACAATCGGTAATTCATTATCACAAATGCTAAGGTATTAAGTACACTCGGACGTCAGGAATTTTTAATTCTATTTTGCTTTTGTGAGACTCGGATTGGACTTAAAACATATATAATATCGCACCCAGAATGATAATCTATAGAAGTTCACCGGGACTACAATTACAATACCTTTGTTTATGCGGGCCACAAGTTGATCAGAAAATATTTCATCATATTATATTGTATTATATTTAATTAGAAGACAACAAATTTTAGAGGCAATGAAAAAAGCATCGTTTTGTAAGTGGGGTTGTCCCCCCCCCCCCCCCGTGGGGCATTGCCCGTGCACCCCAGAAGGGGCTCTGCCCCTTCACCCGGTCGTGCCCCGCCTCTACCCCTTTTAGCCACACACACGCACGCATCAAACTCACATATCTTCCACTACGCAACGGGATTTTTTCTCATCGGCCATTTTTTCCCCGGCCATTCTTTCCTGATAGCCAAAAATTTATAACTCAGTGATTGAAAATGCGTAGTGCAAAAATACAAACGTATTTATAGAGGCCATGGTAAATTTGGCGCCAGAGATAACGGCTTATCTTGGTCAGACCGCACGTGACCTACATCATCTTTGAAATAAGACCTCGTTTTTGTGAGTGTGGAACGAATATTACCTGTTGGCTATTATAACCGTTACCCGATTATTGCATTCCATCGTGCACGCGAAATCGTATATGGGCCATTCCATAAAATCTTGATCAAGATCTGGCGATGATATCTCAGATCGGTTCCATAATATTTTGTAAATAAGCACTTGTCGAAAAACACGTACCAATTTATTTAAAGATTTTTCTAACACTTTTCACCTGAGATAGAATTTTTGACAATTGTTTAAAAACTTTCATTTTTTTTTCGGTAAAAATGCGGAGAGTTCTTATATATTATAACGAATTTTTATAGCTGTATTTGAAGATGGAGCTTTCATATGATTCTGGGACAGAAATGAATAAATCGGAATCGCTAAAAAATTATTGGAATTCATTTTTTTTACAGAGAAATAAACAATAAATTCATATGTTTTATCTATTTTATATATTATATTATTTTTTATTTTATTTTATATTATATCTATTTTCAAAATCTTTTTCAAATTTGTCTTTGGCAGTTATGAAATCTCCATGTTCGCATAGGGCTAAAAAAAATTGTTATATTTTATAAAAATTTTCAGGATTTATAAAGATTTAAAAAAAATGTCAACAAATTATATCTCAGATAAAAAGTGTTTAAACAATCTAAAAGAAAACATTGGTACGTGATTTTCGACAAGTACTGACCAGATCTTGATCGAGATGTCATGGAATGCCCTATGTATATGTGATCACTGAGTATATACGATGTGGTCTGTAAATTATGTATAGTACATTTCGAGGGGAATGAAACGTATGCGAATCAGAAACTAAAAAAAAAGCGAAATAGAATATTCTGATGGAACGAGCGCGGTTCTGGAATCGATTCGCCGCAACCCGCCGATGTATATTAATTCTCTCTCGCTACTTGTCTACTTTCGCCCTCTGGTCTCTGTAGATTGAACATAGATTGGGTTAACCGCATTGACGTTTCATCGCTTCCAATGAATTTCGAAATGTCCGAAGACTTATCCCACCAATTGCATCCGACACGAAATGCAAAATACAAATCGGTCGAGGCTTGTATTTATCACACAAGACAAGGAATGATAAAAACTTGTGAAAATGACTAAAGACTTACACAGATTTCAAATTGCAATAGAGAATTAATTATTGAAAACCATCGGACAATCATAGCGACATTCACAGACTCTCCGAAACACTCTAATACTAGCAAACAAACGTATGGACATTCTCTGTCGCTGAACGGAAAGAAATTAGTTGGTAAAACAAAAAAAATTGGTGCTCACAAGCATCCGGAATAGTTGATATAGCGCCAACTACTTAGTTAGTTGAAGCGTCTACTTGGTTGGTTAAGGGGATGCAGGAGTAGATTCTATTACCGATTTTTGTCGGTAAAAATTCGACTTTTCGTAGTTACCATTATTCTCAGTTAATACGCTACACACACGCTTTTCTGCACGATGGTAATATCAGTGTATACGAATGGACGTATATTCGAATATTGGATGATAACCGACAATAGATGGAAAAAATCGTATGTTTTCTAAACATCCCGAAATCATAATGGCCGCCAAGGTCCGACAGCATCACCTGTTTGGTAAGATATAAAAAATTCTGGAACTTAAATACGTTAAACTCGACTGTACGTCCATTCTTTAGCGTTTTTTGCATAGTTCGTGAGCGTCGAAACAACAATTACACGAAAGGAATCCATCACAAACTTGTAACTACGTTTACCCAATCAGCCCGTTTGGAAGTTGACAACCTTATGAAAACTTTACAGTTCGTTGAGAGGATTACTCGTGAATATGCTGCCAAATTTCCAAACGCTGGCGTTACATCGAGATACCAGAAGGCCCTCCTTAAGGGGAAGCTGGAGCAGATTTTTTTACCGATCTATTTTTATCGTTGGTCGGTAAAAATAGGTGATTTCGTATTATACACTATTCGTAAAGAATATGCCACAAATATACGTCAAATTTTAAAGGGATGTTATAAAAACATTCATGATTGGGTGTCCGGTCGAATTACTATTCAAAACATACAGAAAATGGAAAAAAATTGATATTACTGAACCTCTCAAAAACCAATATGGTCGCTCGAAAAGTTAACAGGTCCTGTGAGGCAAGATATAAACGTTTCTGGAACTCCTTTTATTTTTTTATTTTTTTAATTCTCATTTCCCTACGTCTGCAGGCATTACGCATATTACAGGGTCGGCCCGGGTTAGTAACCAGTCCCTCCTGAGGGCCTGGTCCGGATTAGTAACCAGGCCCCCATGCAGCCGCATCCAACCTCCCCCTCTATATCGCATTTGCCATAGCATTGGTGTTAAGGGCATAGGAAAACATTGCGGAAAAACCTTATGCCGATCTAGCCGGTTTCGAGTTCGCCTCACGGCACCGGAGCTACGTCGCAATTTTCGTCGAGAATGTAAACACAGACTAGAGCTGTATACATGTGACCCCCACAGTTACCTGTATGTGTCTCATATACATCTGGGGCTTCATCGCGTCCATGTTTTTATTTTTCGACGAAAATTTTCGACGGCACCGGGAATCGAACCCGTCTACCTACCGATGCTCTGGTTTAGAAGCCAGTAGTCTAACTAGTAGTTTTGTGTGCTTTCGGCTGAGGTTCAGAGTATTTTCTACGCAAACGTAGGTTACACTATTTGTGAATTTGGTTTGTGTAATCGACATTCCGTCGGTTTTGAAAGGTTCAGGAATAATCAAAGAATGGGTGAACGGTCTGATTTAACACATCTGAGTTCCAGAAACGTTTATATCTTACCTCAAAGGACCTGTTGACATTTCGAGCGGCCATATTGGTTTTCGAGAGGTTCAGTAAGATCTCATTTCTTACATTTTCTTTATGTTTTGAACAGTACTTCGACCGGACACCCGAGCATGGATGGTTTTATTACATCCCTGCAGAATTTGACGTATATCTGTAGCGTATTTTTTATGAATAGTGTATACTACAAAATCGCCTATTTTTTCTGACCAACTGTAAAAATAGGTCGGTAAAAAAATCTGTTCCACCATCCCCTTAAGGCGTTCACAAACACTGATGGACGCCCAATGCGGACAACGGATACAGTGATTTCCTGTCAATTTGCCAAAACTGCTTACAACAAAAGTGAAAACACAGGAATTTTCACGAAATTCATTGTAAACTATTAGACTATACAAAAACGTTTCCGAATCTAATGGAAAATTCTGATTTCACAGAAATTCGTACTAACAATGTCATAACTTTTTTTATTTATCATAAATAATTTTTTCCGACGATAGGCACGTGACCGTGCCATTGATTGACAACTTTCGCTGATGTAAAGTGCACGGGCTACGGTCTTTATGTAGATGCGATACGTGCAGTACGATGCGATACTTTGCTGCTCTACCTGGTCACGAAATTTGCTATGCTATTTAAGGATCTCGACACCTTGAGCTTGACAAGTAGCACGCGCGCACCACCGCGTGCGATACGAATATAGAAACTCGAGTCTTCTTTGTTTCGCTGTCAGAATGTCATACATTTTTAAGACTTTTTATTCTTTTTTTTATTCGCATTTTCCCCCGTCTGCAGGCCCATTACAAGGTCTACCCCGGTCAGTATCCAGTTCCTATGTAAGGACCTGGTCTGGATCAGTAACCAGGCCCCCATGCGGCCGCATCCGACTTCCCCCTATATATACTGCATTCAACATAGCATTTCTGCTGAGGGCAAGGGAAATTGCGAAAGAAACTATTGCAATATACCACAATTCTTCGAAACACTCGAAAAGAATTCGAACGCAGACTACAGCTGTATACATGTGACGTCCACAGTTACCTGTGTATGCCTTACGTAGAGAAGAGTGGGCAACGGTGAGCAAATTTTTTCTTAAATTCGTCTGTAGTTTTATTAAAATCACAATATGACTGGAAAGGTGTTTAGTCGTTTTTATTCAACCTTTGGTAATACTCTGAGGTTGCGATAACACGTTCAAAACTATCAAGGATTTGATCCGGTGTGGTGTTCTAGAGGTCTAGTTCAAATTTGTACCCAATATCTTTTTCAATGCTCGTCTAAGTTTGAAAAAATTAGAAATTTTTTTTTTCGTAAAAGCATTCTTTTCATTTTGTTCACCAAAATCGAAATTTTCTGACACGGTAACAGTTAATGAGACCAAAATCTGAATTGGGAATTATTAATCGTAAAATCATATTGGCAATTGCAGCTGAATATCTAAGAATTTGCATGAGTTATATAGTATTTCCAGACATTTTTGAAAAAATTAAAATTGTAATCAAATCAGAACGGCTTGACAGATTCTCGCAAAATTTGGTACACATAATGTTTCACGGGTAGTCCATTTATGTACATAATTTCAGCCCGGTGCCTCTTTAATTGGTAAAGTTATAGCGTTAAAACGATTTTTTTTAAATTTAAAAAATGGTGTAGAAAAAAAAATGTTCAACCGATTCGCATCAATACAATCCCAAACGTTGTTTTACGATAACTTAATTGCGTTCCGAATTAGAAGAAAATCCGTAAAAAATTACGACAGTTATCATGCGTACAAGAAAATCTGCACACACACAACGTAAAAACCAGTTTTTTCGATGTTTTAGAACATTTTGACTGTCCTGACATGAAAATCTCGAAAAAAAAAAAAATTCACAAAAACGAAGCTTCCTCTATGAGGAAGCAAAACATATCACTCACAACAGGATCAATGGATCATTTCAACGTTGAATTAAATTGTTTCTTCAATTGTGTTCTTTTCCACACTCAATAGCTGAATGAAGCTGGGAACCGAGGAATTTTTTTATGTAGAGAGAAAGCTGACCTTGAGCTTGTCGTAGGTCGTGTCGAGTTCGAGTCGGTGAACGAAGGGATTGAGAATATCAGAATCAATCGACGCAGTGTCGATATCATCCTTTTCCTCCTGCATCTTCCCGGTCATGATAATATCCTCCATTGGCCGGCGTCCACCGGACCTTCGTATTTATCACCTTTCCTCACTCGCGTAGCCAAAAGGTAAAAGTCCCCGCGAAATCAATACGCCAACAGCAACTGCTTCGCACTCTCCTTTCACTGCATTTCCCCTCCTCAAAAATAATTTTCAACGATTTATTGTTCTTCAATCACGAACAAAAAAAAAAACAAAACAGAAAAGCAACAAAAACAATCCTTGGCTCTTACTGTGATTATTATGTCCGCGTACCTTCTTCACTATTTTACTGTCCCTTTTGCCTAAGGACGTAAAAAAGTACGTAAAAAGAAACAACCGGAAATAACGCTTCGTTTAGACTTGACGATCGATGCAATACGTGGGATTTTTTAAGAACTCGAAAAATGCTTAGAGAAACGAGAAACCGGAAGTAAAAGGTGAGTTCGAGAGATTTGCCGGTGCGAGAGCCGCACTTCCGGTTTTCCGGTGCTGTTCGATATTCGCACAGTTTTCTCGCAGTTCCGGATGATTATAAATTTTTTATTTGTTATTCATGAAAGGGAAACACGTTTGTGTTGTCACTGATAAGGCTTATCGGGTTCCGGAAACACCTTTGGTAATGTAGGGCCCGTCACTTTTTCTTCAGTTCACTAGTAGAAAACACGACTTTTGTTTATGGAAAATAAGTGGCACTTGTGTTTTAATGATTTATCGTTGAAAATGGTGTAATAAGAGTCAAACGTGTTGTGAAGGTTTCGTGTGAGAAATACGAGGCTCGTACATCGGCGTACGGACTCTCATGGACTTGTCTCGCCGCGCTGCAGCGTTCGAGGCTAGTGCGCGCACATCGCGATGACTCTCGTGATCCCCACCACTGTTGTCGACTTTCCACCACCCAAACCTCGCAACCCCCACGCGCGAGGTCACAGTTCCAGCCACTGAGGTAAGTGTCCCCATTCCCGATCACGCGCCTATTACCTACCACCGCGCCGCAAAAGAAATTTTTCAGGGTGGGGGTCAAAATAGTGAATGACCAAAATACCAAACTAAATGGCTAAAATAGCGAAGGGTGGGGATCAAAATAGAAAGTGACCAAAATAGCGAATGGTTAAAACAGCGAATTTTAAATTAAGAAACGTCTAAATGTAGTATGGCCAGAATTATGGAATTCGCTTTTTCAGCCATTCGCCATTTTTATCATTCGCTATTTTGATTGAATTTAATAAGATGGAGGTCAAAATTGCGAAAGTCTGAAATGGTGAATTCCATAATGATGACCAGTCTAGATTCAGACGTTCGTAATTTCAAACTTCGCTATTTTAACAGTTCACTGTTTCGGTCATTTACTATTTTGAACCCCACCCATAGCGAATTTTACAATAAGGAACGTCTAAATGTAGAATGTCCATAATTATGGAATTCGGTTTTTCAGCCTTTCGCCGTTTTTATCATTCGCTATTTTGGTTGGGGGTCGAAATAGCGGATGACCAAAATAACGAATTTAAAAGTAAGGGACTTCTAAATGTAGAATGTCCATGATTATGGAATTCGATTTTTCACCCATTCGCCATTTTTATCATTCGCTATTTTTAATGCATTTTTAATACATTTTTGACGAAAAGTTTTTTAGCAAATTTCGTTAAAAATGTAGGTGAGATTATTATATGAGGGATTCTTCGTCACTGCAGTCACTTTTTTGTTAAACCCCTTTGATTAGTCTCATAATAGGACACATTTAATACCACCCAAAAGTACTCTCTTCTTATTTTTCCAGATTTTTAAATCCAATATTACGGAAAATGGGGTATTTCTTCAAAGTCAATATATCTTGAAAAATTTAAGTTACAGAAAAAAATTGTTCCAACATAAAAGTTGTAGTTTCATGTGAACTTTTCAATGAAATTTTTCAGACAATTTTGCGACCCGATAATAGTACTTTTTCGCTAGAAAATATAAAGAAAATTTTTTTAACCACAAAAGGCTACTTTATTTTGCTACACTTGTATACTAAATTTCATATACTAGTTTATAAAGGCAGGGGACCGACTCTACACCTCCCAAGTCAACACGAAGATCTACATTCGCGTCTACACAAATAGTCGACACAGAATCACTTTACACGTTTGCAATTTAACGCGAAATAACTCGATACCTAGCACTAAACACCGTCGGCTTTACGCAAGAACGAATAAATGTTGTCGTGTCGACTTGGGAGGTGTAGAGTTGGTCCCCTGCCGTTTATAAATACAAACTTTAAATAAAAGTACACTAAATTTCAATTAGATTTTTTTACATTGTACATGTACATTGAATTTTAAGTAAATTTTTTTCCGCAGTATGTAGATGTGAAAATCTTCCGACAAGGATATGCGAATGTTTATTTTATTACTTCACAATTTGTTGGTCAACCAATTCGTTCAATGATCAAGCTCCTTTTCCAATGGAGCTCTTGAATTATTTTTTGAATCATGTTTATTGCCTCCTTTTTAAATCATTTCAAGCATTCTGCTATATTTGCTATGAAGTGGCCGCCATTCTGCTATATTTCGGTATATTTAAGTAGATTTATTGCAAAATTCTTTTACTTATGCGAATCAACATTGTGATTATATTAGTTTATGGAAAAGGATATTGGACGCTATTTATACGTGCAATTTCGTATGTTTTTTAATGTTATTTAAGCGCATTATAAAGTAATATAAACTATACATTATTGTGTAGATAAATTATATTCAAGTATCTGCTTCCAAAGAACCCATTCAAGACGAAGAGTGGGGATAGAGTCAAATGACGACATAACCTAAAAAGTAAGATCGTCATGGAGACGGCATTGAAGGAATCATTGATCAATTATTTCGTCCAGCTGGTGAAGACGGACATCAAGTGGAAAGAATTTACAAAAAGTGTTGAACGGCCACTCCAAGCTCTGAAAAATCAATCGGAACAATTTCGTCACGTAATCAGGTAAGTTTAGCGTTATATACTGCTCGGCCGAAACGGCGTTCGTTTCCACGGTTAGAAAAATTACGCCAATAACGTAGAAACCTACGTTACCGACGCAAGTAATTTTTCTCTCCAGAAATCTACCTTGTTCATCTATGATAAGGTCACAATTTCTTGTAGCCATGAAGTCGATAATGCAGAAATCTGCCGTATGGAAGGAGTACGAGATAAACTCATCTTCAAAATAAATGTGGGAATCGAAAATGAAATAAGTCAGACTCTCAGCGAACTTCGATGCGTGAAAAATCACGTGGAGGTAATTCTGTGAAGTTAAAAAAGAATGCATTATTATTATTTGGCTTTTTAAAATCTTTATAAAAATTTATATCTCATGCAGATATTCATCTGTACGAGATCGCTATTGTCCGCAAAAACTTTTTTATCATCCTAAGGTACAACAATACTGTTGTAGTCGATTTTGGCAAATAAGTATTCTAATAGGAAAAAATGGATTAAAAATAGAGCTCTCCACATTGCTTTCTCATTCAATTTAAAAGTTTACAAAGTAATCGCTATAAAGGTAACTTTGTCTAATATAATTTAATATTAGTTGCTCTCCGGCAACACTTCCCTGGCAGGTCCAGCGACCGGCCGAACGACCAAAGAAACGACCGGTCGTTAAATGCAAAAAAATAACCGTTCAAAACAGGCAAGACGAGGAAAACGACCAACCGAAAATAATTTCAATGGTCGTTTTCTCGGTCGTTCATCTTTTTTCACCTCTTGAACGGTTATTTTTTTTTGCCTTTAACGACCGGTCGTTTCTTCGGTCGCCGGGATTGCTAGGGTTTAATTGATTTAGTTTCATTTGCCTGAAGTTAGAGGAAAACGTCGATTTAAAAAATATTAAAAATTTCATAAAATTCGAAACCCTTTACTGATCGTTACCAAATTTTGTACGTGGTAAGTGCTGGGTATTATTGTGCGTTTGCAGAAAAATTTCAATTAATTTGGTAATATTTTACGTGAGTTAAAGGAAGACGTAAATTTTTTTAAAAATTCGAAATCCTATAAAAACGAAACCCGTTTATAGATTCATCCGAAATTCGGTACCTATTCTTCTTTAGCGTGGCTTTATTTTTAACAAAGGTAGCTCTATAGTTATAAATTGGCGAAAGCTAGGGAACATACAGACATTTTTCCAAAAATATAAGATTCAATAAGAATAACGCTGATACTTGATTTTTTTTTACAATGATAATAAATTTCATCTCGATTCAGAAGGTCGTTGATTTGATCTATTCACTTCCTTTATAGTAAAGTTAAATAAAAATCGTTATAATTACCTTTACTTATCTTTAAAATTGCTTGAGAATTTTTTTGTTGCTTTAAACAACTAATAAACAATTCATTGCGGTTGAATATGGGAATATGATAAATCACAGCATTTACTTTTTATTGTCTTTTTAAAAAATGCGTTTACAGTTTGCTTATACTCGAATTGAGCGTTTTTTTTTTCATATGGTCAACCTTATATTCATTATGTACAATGATTATAATTATTTACTACTTATCGTATTTACATGATAAAGACATTTTTTAAAAAGATTTTCAATGTGTTCTCAGTTTTAATGATGACTTGTATTATTCTCTGATCAATTAACGAAATTATAAATTAGCTGTGAAATTTTTTTTAACCTTATAAATATTCAGGACTTGAAAATGAAATTGGAGCGCTTGGAGATCGTGAGAAGCGAAGCTTTTGTGCGAGAGCCAAATTTCAAGGAACTTGTTGATGGCACGCCTCTCAGACCTCGATTGGATCTGCTGCTAGAATGGGCCATTGGTAGTTCAAGATACTATAGTGAACTCTGTGAAAGCATATTTGAGAATTTCAAAACACTCGACTACAAGAACGAGGATAGCGTGAATAGCTGGATCAAGACATTCGAACAGAATCCACGAGGACGTGCCAACATAGAAAGTAAATTATCCCAGTTTTTTTAAATCTATATGGGGTAATCCACCTCGCTTCGACCAGCATTTGACCTCGACCTCTCCGATTTAGCTGGCAATTTTCTGAAGGCTTAGTTGGACTAATGGATAATGTGTTTTTTCTTTTTTTCTATAGTATTAAAAAATATATATACTTTTAAACTGACATATCGAATGCCATTATTTTAAAATCTGAAAAAAATCTGAAAAATACTTTGATCAATATAAAAAATGTTCAGCTTGTAGCCAAAGTGAACTAATTTTTTTTCAATTTTTTAATAATTTTTTTATTAAAAAAAAGCTTAAAAATTATGAGAAGAAAAACCTTGTTTACTTTGGCTATAACTTAGGAAAGTAGTAGTAGTAGTAGTAAAAATACATTTATCGACAATACATGCTTGATTATATATTTACAGATTTTCTGTGCGCCGATTTTTATACATTTTTATTTTTGTATTGCCAACAGGCCATCGACCTGTGTCTTTCAGGCCCAGTTATATATATTTTGGTATCATTTTATTATTTAACTTTTGCTGTAGGTCGAACAGGAATGTAGACCGTTTGATGTGTGTGTGTGTGTAATATTTTAGATGTTAGTAACTTATTGGTCGGTAATTAGATCTAGTTGTTGATATGTAGTATGTGCGTGAGGTGTTTAAATCTTCGAACCATGTTTCGCGAAGGTTGGGTAAATAGCGGATCAATATTTTCTATTTTGACAACCTAGAAAATTTTTATAGTAAACATATTATTTTTCCAGATGATCAAATCACGGGGTTCGATACGTCATTTAAAAAATATATTTAACAAAAAATAAAAATTTCATAGAAAAAAAGAATCTAGTGCATTTCAGGATCCAACTAATTGTAAGTCTACAAAAAATCACGAGCCAAATCGGAGAGGTCGAGGTCAAATGCCGTCGAAACGGAGTAGACGGCCCCATACATTATCAACACAGAAAAAAAATTATCATACGAAATATATTTTTTATGTATTTCAACATATACCCGAATAAAATTTACAGAAAATATATAGAAGATAGTTTTCATTTGGATACCAAAGATATACATGAAGGTATCAGAAATATGTTTTTGACTTTGATACCATGTATTTTTTTTCTGTGGCTTTTATATTAATAAATAGTTCTTATTAATTTTTTTTTTCAGGAATAATGGGCTTCACGCAATATCTCATTAAGGAAACCATTAAGTAATCGACTGCATTGAGTACATGAAATATTAATCCAAAGTACCGCATTTTTTATAGACAATAAATTATTTCTTATTAAAAAAATGTTTTTCCATGGTATATTTATTTCTATGTAATAAACAGTGAATAGGCTTAAGAAATTGATAAAATCCAATTGAAATTGAATATCTGACCCCGTTTATCCACTGAATGTCAAGTCCGCAATCGCTTCGAGCATTCAATTCACGATGCGTCTGACCACTTACGATCTCCTCCACTTCGTTGGAGCGAAGCATCGAGATACAACGGTTTTCCAGCTGAAAATCGATTTTAATGATCGTATATCCTGATTCTCGTTACATTCTGAAGTCATTGCCTCACCAGACGTTATTGCTCCTACTAATTAAGCCTAATCACGAATAACCAATAGACTCATTCTGTATCATGTCTATTTAGTATTTACTGTCATTACAATCTATTCATTTTTTCATAAAAAATTTCATACATTTTTTACCACAAAAAAATATCCACAAAGCAGAGACTTTCTCAACGTAACTTTTCATAAAAGTTGCAGTATCGATAATGCTATTATTAGAATGTCAATAAAACGATGGATTATAAAAATAAATTATGGAGTTGTGCCCCCCTAATATACTTTTCAATCGACGAACTGAAGTTTAAAAAATACGTAACATTATAATTGGCAAAATTGATTATTACACTTTATACATCCATTCAAGCCCTGAAATCACAATATCCACTCGCAGCTCCTCTTTAATATTTGTAAGTGTGAATTCGTTGGCTTTGTCTGTTCTGTTCACTATCGACAGAAACACTTGAATTAAAGTGCCATCGAGTAAACAATAGTAGAGGGTATTTGTGATATCGGGTCGTCGAGCATCAATTGCTCTTCTCCTACGTGCTTTGTTTGACAATACAATAACCGTAAGTACTTCATTTCCATGAGGTTGATCAGAGCCAATCCGGCGGCGGGTTCCGTCGGTGTCGAAGACGTTTCGTCTCGTATCATTCCGTATCATCCCATATTATCCAACATTATTCCATATTATACAAAAATATTATCACATATTATCACATACTATCCCATATTATCACACATTATCACATATTATCACATCGTATTATTATTATTTACGTATTATTATCATATCGTATCGTATCGTATCATATCGTATCATATCGTATCTTATCGTATCTTATCGTATCATATCGTATCATTGTATCCGTATCCCATTGTATCCCATTGTATCACATTATATCACATTATATCACATTATATCCTATCGTATCCCATTGTACCCTATTGTGCCACATCATATCGCAGTGTATCCCATTGTGTCCCATCGTACCCCATCATGTCCCATTGTATCCCATTAAATCCAACTGTGTCCCGTTGCATCCTACTATATCCCACTGTATCTCATTAAATCCGACTGTGTCCCGTTGCATCCTACTATATCCCACTATATCCCATTAAATCCGACTGTGTCCCATTGCATCCTACTATATCCCACTATATCCCATTAAATCCGACTGTGTCCCATTGCATCCTACTATATCCCACTATATCCCATTAAATCCGACTGTGTCCCATTGCATCCTACTATATCCCATTGCACTCCATTGTATCCGATTGTATGCTCAGTAGGTCATTAACACAGTCGTAACGTGCTCGTATCAGTAGCAGCAGTCGACTCGCCACATGGTGACCACTTTTAATGGGACAATTCGAAGAGGTGTATCAGATGACATATATGGGTGAGTCAGTCAGTCAGTCAGAGTTAACCATGGCATAAAGTAAACAAATCAATAATAAATTTGCCGAATAAGGGTCTCATATGGCAATCCGAGGTTTCCATGGCAAAATTGGTGGTCACCCATCCAACTAATGACCGCCACAGTTAGCCAGGTGGTCACCCATTCTAATACTGGCCCTCAGGTCAGTCAGACAGTCATGCACCTAGATACAAACGAACTAATTCGCGCAAGCAATAAAACAACTCTCTTCGATATAACCAATTTCTGTAAAAAAAATGACTGAATGTGCTTTTATTTTTACGCATCAACGCAGTCATGTAAATCTATCGAGCTCTGACTATATTACA